>CM040457.1:21158210-21194438 GCA_022758105.1 Pangasianodon gigas | reverse complement strand
CTTGGGTGAATTATTAACAGTGATGTTCAGAAAAAGAAAGTACCAGTACTAAAA
Source organism: Pangasianodon gigas (assembly GCA_022758105.1). NCBI lineage: Eukaryota > Metazoa > Chordata > Actinopteri > Siluriformes > Pangasiidae > Pangasianodon > Pangasianodon gigas. The sequence continues at coordinate 21,194,384 of CM040457.1, read as the reverse complement.
ATTACATTTTGAATGTGAAGCTTCATGCTTCACTAATGAACACAAACTCTCATTTTTAAAATTCTACTTATATATTTAGAGGTTCCTCATTTTTCCCTTTAGAAGAACCCTTAAAGGTTCTACAGAGAATCCTACAACAGGATTTGCTTTCAGCGAGGATTATAACTCTTTTAGGTAATTAAGAGATCAGACTCATTTTAACCGAAAAGTAAGGTGCAATAAAATGTTTAAAATGCCTCTTGTTTGAAAATCTGATGCAAAGGTGTTATTTCAGTCCCCGTCACATTCCTTCAATCTCTAATTTATACTCACCCATTAGCACATTACACCTGCCTTCAGAGAGATCCATAAGCACGTGAAGAGGCTTTGGAGCCCCATTTCTGTTAGTATTGCTTATATATTAATGATTGCTGGGAGGAAGAGAAGATAGATTGGGGACCAAACACCTGTTATGGTCTTCAAGACTTTTTCATGTTAAGATTTAAGAATTAAGATTAAAATAAATTGACAGTTGTTATAAAGACATAATAAATATAATTATTCTCTCTCTCTCTCTCTCTCTCTCTCTATCTCCATTGGTAGTATGGGATGTGTGAGTTCTATGGAAAAGGGTGGTGGTGTGGAACAAATGCCAAAACCCCAACCCCCAGAAGTCAAAAGATACACCACAGACCGAACTCAGGTAAAATCAAATACAAAGATTTATTTGTTTGTTTGTTTATTTATTACATTAGGTTTTACCAGTACACATCTGGTATCAAATAATTGTTTAAAAATCTTAAAAATATATCTTAAAAATAGGTTCCATTTTGATTTCCATTTATTTTCTAAATAAACATTATTTTCATTTTTTATGTTTTCTTTTTTGTACTTCTAAAAAGCCTGTGAAATAAATGGTTGTATGCCCTCATGAACCTGACATAAACAGTCATAAAATAAAGGGTCGTTTTTCCATCATCATTCAAATTATATGCAAATTCAAATAATCTGTTGAAAAAAGTAAATATTATCATATTTGCATATCAGAGTTTCCACTGTACACCCTGAATCACTCTAGTTTTTCTGTCTCTAGAATTCATCATCACTGTTGCCTGGGCAGGTTCTGCAGAATGGGGATGGTATGCCTTCACATGCAAAACACACACACAAACACACACCCACACACACACACCCACACACACATACAGTCCCCTTCAAAAGTATTGGAAAGGCAAGGCCAATTCTTCTGAACGCAAAGCTGTATATGAGACGATAGATCAGAATTTCAGCTTTCAGTTCCTAATATTTACATCTAGATGTGTTAAACAACTTACAACATGGCACCTTTGGTTTGAACTCACCCATTTTTCAAGTGATCAGAAATATTGGAACATGTGACTGACATGTGTTTCTTGTTGCCCAGGTGTGCCCTGTCAGATTGATTCTTTAAACAGTTAATAGCTCTGAATGTATAACATTGGTTTGAGCCTTGTGTTTTGCATGTGAAGACTGCATTTGTTGGTCAAAAGGATAAACCAACATGAAGACCCAAGAGCTGTCTATGGGAGAAAAGCAAGGCATTTTTGAAGCTGAGAAAAGGGAAAATTGCACAAACATTGGGCATAGCCAAAACAACAATTTGGAATGTCCTGAAAAAGAAAGAAACTACTGGTGTACTAACATCAAGACATTGAACAGTTTGGCCAAGGAAAACAACAGCAGTTAATTACAGAAACATTATGAGAGCTGTGAAGAAAAACCCAAAAACAACAATCAGTGACGTGACCAACAACCTCCACAGGGCTGAAGGTATCACAATCCACTGTTTGAAGAAGACTTCGAGAAATATAGGGGCCATACCACAAGATGCAAACTGCTCATCAGCAGTAAGCAGGCCAGATTGGAATTTGCAAAGAAATACAGAGATGAGCCACAAAAGTTCTGGAACTAAGATTAACCTCTACCAAAGTGATGGAAAGGCCAAAGTGGGGAGAAAGAAAGGATCTGCTCATGATCCAAAACATACGAGCTCATCAGTTAAGCACGGTGGAGGTAGTGTCATGGCTTGGACTTGCATGGCTGCTTCTGGAATGGGCTCACTAATCTTTATTGATGATGTAACATGATGGTAGCAGCAGAATGAATTCAGAAGTCTACAGAAACATTATGTCTGCCAACTTACAGTGAAATCTAATCTAATTGGGAGGAACTGTGACCCAAAACACACTGCCAGCTCAACAAAGGACTTCATCAGGGGAAAAAAGTGGAAGGTTTTAGACTGGACAAGTCAATCACCAGACCTTAACCCAACTGAGCATGTATTTCCTGAAGAGCAGACTGAACCCCCCCAAAAACAAACAACAACTGAAAGAAGCTGCAGTACAATCTTGGAAAAGCATCACAAAAGAAGAATGCAACAGTTTGGTGATGTCGGTGGATCACCAGTTTGATGCAGTTATTGCAAGCAAGGGATATGCAACCAAATACTCAGTGTTATTTACTTGCATTTATTTTAACACTATCTGTTCCTATACTTTGTTCACCTAAAAATTGGGTAGTCTACCACCAAAGTTGTCATGTTCTAAGTTGTTTAACACATCTAGATGTAAATATCGGGGAATAAATCTAAAATTCTGAAATTCATCATTTCATATTCATCTTTTAATCTCAAACACAAATGTCTTCAGTGTATAGCAAAAACAAAAGAATGGGCTTTGCCGTTCCATTCTGTACTTTTGGAGGGGACTGTGTATACACACACACACACACACACACATATATATACATATATATATACAGTACATGCAAAAGTCTTAGGCACAAAAAAATAATGAAATTAAATGTTTCTACGTTTAAAAAAATACTATAAAGAGCAGAGCAGTAAACAGTAATAAATAAAACAAAGTCAATATTTGGTGTGATGATCCTTTGCTTTAAATAGTGGTCTCAGGTACAATTTGTGCGGTTTTATAAGGAAATTAGCTGGTAAGTTTTACTGAGCAGCCACAGTTCTTCTGGAAACTGTCGCACTTCCTTCTTATTTTTGCAGCAAAACCCAGCAGCCTTCATTATGTTTTTTGTCTGAAAAGTGGTCTCTTACGTAATGTGCTGTTTTCTTTACTGACATACAAACGTTTTTCTGTAACATTTAATTTTGTGATAAAAAAGATAGTTGATATTTGAAATACTAGACATGGTTCTTGCTGTTGTCAGAATATGCCATTCATTCCCTAGGGCTCTAAAGTGCTAACGAGTGTAGAAGAGTTCATTTTGATTCACTTTACTGCTGCCAGCAATCAACTAGAAGTGCAAACAGAGCTGTCATTAATATTGCGCACATTGCTTTTGAAAGGTCTCACCACTGCAAAGGAGAAATCTTCTGATGGTGCAAAGCTGCTCAAAAAGCAATCAGCTAATCTCTTCTTGGTTTCTCTGTTGCACAGCTGACTGCCTCTCTTGCAGGAGCTTAAATTAACAACTCCTGTGGTGATGCACAAAAAATCTGATTCCTTAAGGCCTGTCATTGTGATTCTGTACTAACAAATTTACATCTAGTACATCTTATAAGGTTGCATTCTTTAGTACCACAGCAAGAGTTTGGCAGATTGCTTTATTTCACTCATGAAATAACTCATGGTTTTGATGTTTTTCATCCTGTCTGAAGAGGATTTAGAATTTTTTAAGTATAATTTGAGCCATTGAGTCTTAGCAGTGGATTGTTTATTTGTCACTGCATCAGTTTGGTGATAGGAGTCATGGCAAACCATGCATTTCTTTACTTTTATGAAGGAATTTGTTGTTCTTGCTGCGAATGCCTTGAAGTCTCAGTAGCTGTGAATTGCTAATGAAATTTTTTCAGTGCTTGGGATGTTGTACTCTACTGGTGTACTGTAAGAATAAAGGTCTGCAGGTATATAAAGAATTGTAGTGTTCAGCAATTCCAATTATTATTATTTTTTTAATGAACACAACACAAAGAGGTTTGCATAAGAAGGTCCTATATCAGAGCTCATATTGATGTTAAATGTCTGAGAGTAAAACTTTAATAGTTAAAGCTGAAGCCTTTTAGCGTTAAGACAAGTTCTGATTAAAAAAAAATCAGGGTTCTTTTCTGGCCATGAACAGAGAAAATGTTTCAAGCGCTCAATGCATCTTCACTAGGGATGATTGTGTATAAACTTTTTATGTCCATTAAAGAAGGTAGATGGCTGTAGCACAGGAACAGGTTGGGAACTCTTTAACTGCATGTAAAGTTTAAAAATCATTTTAAAATGTAATCTAGAAACTAGGGTATTATGGAAAGTTATGTACGAGAGTGAGTCAGATGAAAACTTTAGTTTTAGTGGTTGCTCATGCAACCGGAAGAATTTTACCCAGAGGATGCCGGATGCTCATCAGACGTGGAACGCTTGAATTGAACAAAACACTTTTGGGACACCTATGTGCAATAAAAATGCAAAATAAAAAATATAAGGTTTTCATTTGTCTCACCTTCGTATATACAGAGCAGAGCGGTGACACTTACATGGTAGTGTGTGACGCACTGGCATGAGTGTATCAGGCACAGGAGCAATATTGGTTTTGTTTTAACACTATGTTTACACTGGATACTAACCCTGTTGGTCCATCCTATACAGTATGTGTTTAGTTAGAGATTGTAGTTAATCCATTCCATGCATAATTTGTGTTCGTCCTTTAATCCTTCATCAGCATCAAAGTTCAGCAACATCACTGTGTCAGTGTCAGTGCTGTCCTGAGGATATAACCATAGAGCAGTGATTCTATGGTCTCTTTTATTTGATAGACACAGTGGAGCTGAGATGAAAAATTGTGCATAGCAACTGAGTTTCCTACAACTTTTTGTTTATACTGGATAAAAATTGTGTTCATATATCCACAGCTGTATCCACAGACAGCAAGATTGTGATTGCATTATTCTCATACGAAGCCGAGAATAAGAATGAGCTAAGTTTCAAAAAAGGAGAGAAACTCGTAATATTGGATGAGTGAGTATAAATTACACACTGTATATCCATATATGAGACTTCCTCATCCACTCTGAGAACACATACACACTGAATGTTTGTCTAATCTTTTTTTATCTATCATTATCAATGTGGTCACTGCTATGTGTGTTTTGTCTGTGTGTTAGGAATGGCGAGTGGTGGAAAGCAAAGTCACTTTCCTCTAGCAAAGTAGGATTAATACCTTCCAATTACATAAAGCTAGAAGAGAGCATGGACAGCAAAGAGTAAGTCATTTTTCAGGACTTTTTTTTAACCATCTTCAGGGTGTATATGAAGTATTGGAAACACCTTATGAAAATTAGAAATGGAAATATAAGGAAATGAAACGTAATGCTATACTGTGTGCGAGAAATTAAACACTGGAATTGTTTATAACAATCTGAGGATGATAGTGAATAAAAAAAATCCAGAATATCTATAGAAAGTGTGTGTAAAATGGGATAAATAGATAAATAGATGCTCCCATTGCAAAGGTGATGATCACAGATAAAGTGAAACATGTCAAAAACCATGAACACACACTTCTCGATATGTATGTGGCTTGCTTTAAGGAATCTTCAAATCATATATTCTTCATAATGTCAGTTAAGTTCATTGAGAAATGAACAGTAGCGCTGTTAAACATTCCAGCTTTGTGAAGTTCACCGGTTTTAGTTGTGTCTAGGTCACATGCTTTTGTTCTCCTTTACAGGAGCATTTTATTCAGGTTTGGCATGTTTTCCTGATGTTTAAACAGGTCCCCTTAACTAATCAAACAATTTGATCATTTGTGTGATCAATACACATGCGGTTAGGACACTGTCTACTTAGCCTCTATGGCGCTTGCCTAATATTGCATAGGAAATCTATATGTATGAAGTCCTGATATTTATAGTTCATAAATGACACTGTAATTAGCATTCAGTCCAATATGACTAATCTTTTAATTAAGATGTGGTTATTTTCATGTGAGGTTTCACTTTTTTTCCCCTCTGTTCCAAATATTAAATAATATTTCAATAAGTAGTGCAAGTTCTCATTGCATTCATACCTTTACTATTCTTTTGGAGGATGAAGACAAACGTACACTCTTTTTACAGACTCTCTCTCTTCCACACATTCTATGTGTTTTCAACTTTTTGTTTTTCACAGCTGGTACTTTAAGAACATCAGTAGAATAGCAGCTGAGAGAGACCTGCTGGCTCCTGCCAATAAACCAGGTGCCTTCCTCATACGCCAGAGTGAGACAACCGCAGGTCTGCAGTGTACATACACTCGCCCACACTCACCCACACACACACACACACACACACACGCAATAAAAGGAAACACTGTCATTTTAACAATCCAGAGAACATACCCTCAATCAAACTCAAATAACTTTATTAAATGTGAGTTAAGCTTATTCATTATCAGAGTTCCTCATAATGGATGATTTTTATGGAGATTCTTTAATGTTTTTGTTTGCATGTAAACATATTTGTTGTTGTGTGCAGGAAGTTATTCCATGTCAGTGAGAGATGTGGGTCCTAATGGCTCAGCTGTGGTAAAGCATTATAAGATTCGCCTATTGGAAGATGGAGGATTTTACATCTCTCCAAGAATCACCTTCAAAACATTAGATGACCTCATTGCGTACTATCAGAGTATGTAAACTCATAAAACACAGAGTATGTACTGTATAGAAAATTCAGTCAAAGAATAATTTGCAAAATGATTACTGCATACACTTACATATACATACATTTACAATAATAATAATAATATCCCACTTGAGCCAGAAGTGATATTCAGAGCTTACTACTTAATATCTTCTTTATATTAGTAGTTTGCCAAAAACAGTATTTTATGAATAATGAAATATACTGAGGCCATATTTCTTTAGAAATCTCATTAAAAAGGTCAAAATACTTATCCTTGGATTGGTATTTGCATTTTTTGCATTTGTTTTTCAAGTTCAAATTAAATGTAAGTAGCAACACAGGAAACACAGGGGGAAAACTCCTCCAAACAAATCATTCACATCCGATAACCCAATCATGAAATATCAAATATTATTTTTCATATTTGCATTTTGGCATTTTCCTTTCAACATGCAATCAAACACACATTTATTAGAAAACAATAAATAAAATATCAAACGTGCTGAGGGTCTCAACAAGAGTGTAAATGACTTACAAAAATTATGCCTAAATTTCAGTAAATTAGTCAGCATCTATTAACCTCAAATATATATCAGACATCTGATAAACATATAAATAGTTTTTAAAAAATTGGCTTTTTTATGACTGTTCTGGTGCTTACACACTTGTGTATCTGTTTGTAGAGCAGGCCAATGGTTTATGTCAGCGATTAGGCAAACCGTGTGTAAAACCTAAAAATGCAGTCCAGTGGGATGAAGATGCTTGGGAAATTGCCAAAGAATCTCTTCATATGATGAAAAGGCTTGGAGCTGGTCAGTTTGGTGAGGTCTGGTTAGGTGAGTGTATGATTCTGGGGCCATCATTACTTCCTTTTTAAAAAAAAAAAATCATCAGAGCTTCCTGTTTCCTACCAGAGCTGCTGTTTTCTTTGAATTATTTGAATATTCAGAGCACATCACCCTCTCTCTCTCTCTCTCTCTCTCCATCTCTCTCCCTCTGTCTCTCTCTCTCTAGCAACGTATAACAACACTACTAAAGTGGCAGTGAAGACCCTGAAGCCAGGCAGCATGTCAGTTGAGGCATTTCTGCAGGAGGCTAACTTGATGAAAACTCTACGGCATGACCGTCTTGTCCGCCTTTACGCCGTGGTCACCAAATCACAGCCCCTCTACATCATCACTGAATTCATGGCTAATGGTACACACTAGGGGTGTAACACAATGCAGTTAGCTGTGTCTGTATCTGTTTTCATATTCTAATTTAAAATGGGATTAGGTGTGGACTATACCGGAAACTTTTTTCTTCTTTTTTTCTTCTTATATTTTAATTTTAACCTATACCACTATGCCCTGGAAACACTAGAAAGCACTGAAAAAACAGGGCTGATGGAGAAAAGAAGACATTTTCATTCACAAATTATAACAACAAATAGCAAGTTGCAGAATTACTTTATTCAAATCCTGAACCAGACACCCTGTGGAACTTTCTGGCAACTTTCCATCTTCTATCTAATGTGGCTGAGTAAGCACTCAAACTCAAGCAGTGATGTCCTTCCCAAATCACCAAACCGTTATTATTGCTGCAGTTAACAACAATAGCCACCTAATAATATTTTAGCAGATTTAATTAGGTTTTTAGGTGTGTTACATTCCAGAAAGGTCAGCAAATTTTTAGAATGCCCGTTAAGATATAATGATAGAGAACTTTCATTTACAGCTGTGGAACAGCAGTTCCACATATTGTAGATATGTACTGCAAATCAGAAATACACACCACTGTTAATTTGTTTCCAGAAAAGGCTGAAAAAAAGAAGAAAAATGTGCCCACCTTTTCCTATGCCAAACATTCTGAGCTAGTTTCATTTCTTTTTGTGTGGTTTTTGAGTTGTATTTGGGGTGGGACTTTTGCTGAAACCTCTTAAGAACTCTTCTTAAAGCTTTCTTAAAAAAACAAAACAAAAAAAAACTCTGAATCACTTACTGTTTGTATTTGTTTAGGATACATTATCTGTTCAATCCGAATAATTTATTCATATTTGGTTACACCCCTAGTACACACATTTACAAATACATACACAAAAGTCTATAGCACACTAATGCGTATCTATATCTTGTTGGCCATTAATATGAACTTTCTGGATTGTTTAGAATTTTGTGCAGCTTTCTTTAAGCTTGCATAAACACACTAACACCATTTACATTCTCTGTTCCTTGCTGTTAGGGAGCTTGTTGGACTTTCTGAAAAGTCCACCAGGCAGAAAAATACAGCTGCCTAAACTGATTGACTTTGGAGCTCAAGTACGTATTATCACACACACACACGCCTGCACCAAGTCAAATGACATCAAATAGCCATATACTACGTAGTGCTGTTTATAACAGGTGTTTGATATTCTCAGAATCACATAAATATTTTTAAGAGAACTGAGACTTTCTGTGAAGCATGGTGTGTGTAATCAGGCAAAAGCAGAACTTCGGTGTTCAGCATCACTAGGAGTGATGCATAATGGAAACTGGTTTGTTGTTTTTGTGCATCAGATTGCAGAAGGCATGGCGTACATCGAAAAGAAGAACTACATTCACAGAGACTTAAGAGCTGCAAACGTCCTCGTCAGTGAAAGCCTGCTCTGCAAGATTGCTGACTTTGGCCTGGCTAGGGTCATTGAGGACAATGAATATTCAGCCAGAGAAGGTATAGGCAAATAGAACCAATTTATATCCCAATACTATGGGTCAGTGGGTGGCATTGCTGCCTCATAGCTCCACTATCTGTGTTGAATTTCTCATGTTCTCCCTGTGTCTGTGTGGGTTTCCCCCGGTTCTCCAGTAGGAGGACTGGCTCCACTAAATTGCCCCTGGGGGGACAATGAATGAATGAATGAATGAATGAGCACACACAATGGCTGTGTTTGATAGCAGCCAGTTTCATAAAATTTGATCATTTGTATAACAAATCGAAAAGCAATTTAATTTCTAACACAAATTTCCCCTGCACTTATTACTGATTATTGTTTTCTCTTATTTAGGTGCTAAATTCCCCATTAAGTGGACTGCACCAGAAGCTATAAACTATGGTTCGTTCACTATCAAATCAGATATGTGGTCATTTGGCATCCTTCTCTATGAGATTGTCACCTATGGGAAAATCCCCTACACAGGTTAGTGTGACTACACTAACCACTTCTCTAATCCACTCATGACAGGTTCAGTGCTATTTTGTGTAACAGAACAGTAACAGAAAGGTAATAATTTCACAGTTTATATGCTGAAATCAACCTGTGATACTGGTTCTAATTTAATTTTCACCTACAAGAGAATGTAACGGACTTTGTATGCAGTAGTTAGTCCACTGGTTCCAAACCCTGTTCTTGGAGTGCCTCCTGTCCTGCTCATTTTAGTGTTTTGCCTGCGCTAACACACCCATTTCAACTGAACAATGGACTGTTAATTAGCTGATTAGTTGAATCAGATGTGTTAGGAGCAGAAAACACTAAAATGTGCAGGACAGGGCCAGCACCAGGGTCGGGAAACTGTTGTAGCGAAAAGTTTCTTGAATACAGAATGGTGTTTGCTGCTCTCTAGTGGCAAAACAATTATGCTTAATTGTTACATACACATATTTAGACTACAATGTTGAATTTCTGAGTCACTAAGCGTAATTTGAATGTAGAGAAAATGTTAGGATAAAAAATTGACACATTATGGAATTATGCAAAGAACCACGAAACCCATTTTAAAGTAGTGTAAAGATTTCCTGGTATTCTGCCACCCTACCACAGGTCTAAGCAACAGTGAAGTGATGGCACGAGTGCAGCGTGGCTATCGCATGCAGTGTCCTGATAACTGCCCATCTGAACTGTACGAGATCATGATTTCATGCTGGAAGGCCAAACCAGAGGAGCGGCCCACGTTTGACTACATGCAGAGTGTGCTGGAGGACTATTATACAGCCACAGAGGGCCAGTACCAGAGCCAGCCATGATACCATGCCAGATCCAAAACAGCCAAGAGCATCATATAGAATTTTATTTTTTAATAGACATGATTGCCTCGACACCCAGTGAGCAGGCTGAGGGCAAGTTTGCCAAGGAAACACTCCCTAGAATTGCACAAAGAAAGAAGAAACCTTGAAACAAAGAAATAAGGAACTAAGATTCAGCAGGTGGAGCCTGTCCTCCTCTGTGCTGAAGGAAGGCTGGTTGATCTCATTAAATGGACCCAATGCACATCAGTCAGCAAACGAGGAAGAAAAATAACTCATTGTTTGGCTTTTTTTTTTTTCAGGTTTGTTAGTGATCAACATTAAAATTTGTGTGAGAAGGCTAAAAGTAGATCAGTCCACCAACAGACATTACTACTTGGAAAACCATGAAAATGTTCAAACAAAACTGCTCACAGCTCAGTACAGATGTGATCCAGTTTAAAACTACACTCACTGGCCACTTTAATAGGAATACCAATACTCCTCCCAGTTATCCAATCAGCTAATTATATGGCAGCAGCGCATTGTACAAATTCAGGTCCAGGTCAAGAGCTTCAGTTAATGTTTACATTAAATATTTTATTCATGGAAACCATGATCTCATTGACTTTGATCATGGCCTGGTTGTTGGTGCCAGACAGGCTGGTCACATGTTCAGGCAGATGGGCTATAACAGATGATCACATTTTTTTTCCCCCTGTCAGACTTTGATAGGAATCTGAGGCTACAGTGGGCACAGACTCGCCAAAACTGGACAGGTTAAGAGTGGAAAAACATTGCCATTGTCTTTTTCCAGTCTTCAACAATCTGCCTCATGAGACACGTTGTGCATTCTGAGATGCTTTTCTGCTCACCGTGGTTGCAAACAGTGGTTATTTGAGATACTGTAGCCTTCCTGGCAGCAGAAGAGAGTCTGGCCATTCTCCTCTGAAGGCATTTCTGCCCTATGTATAGATGCACCACAAAGTGGCTAGTGAATGTAGTCTGGAAAAGGATTGCGCTCCAAATGGTTGTTACTATTAACTTCTGAAAATAAGTTAACACCAAAATGTGTCCACAATGGTGCACAAGTGGAGACCATTTGAAGCAATGATGTTACATTTTACAGCACAGAATTAGTAACCCAACCACCTTGTTTTATACTGTTGTAGGAATTTATATGAACCTTTTCAGTGCTCACAATGTTACTCTCAGAATACAAGATAGTTTGTGGTAAAAAGAATTTATTAAATAAATAAAAACAGACATTATAATAAAACCAGACACCTGCTTAACCATACATATAGTACACTTGATCAGTTGGGCTTTTTCCTCAAGGATGTTGTAGTGCGGACTGATTTTCTGATTGTGCGGCAGAGATTTCCTGAGGATGGGGATGACATAGACTCTTTGATGTTGACCAGCAGTCCCCGCTTCGGGCGTGATTGTCCTACAGAGTCACGGGTTAGCTTGGCCAGGTCCTCCTTCACACCCCGCAGCTCCAGCTCTCTTTCAGTGAGCTCCCTCTGCAAATGCTCAGTTTCTCGCTCCTGTTGACAAGAACACAGCAAAGTGTGAACAGGTGAGCACAGCTATGGATGCATTTGTGTTAAAGGACCATTGTGTTAACATACCTGATAGTTGAGCCTATTCTGTAAATTTTGAACCTCAGCAAGTTTCTCCATGTAGCTCTCTCCAGCTTCCTGCAGAGTCTCGTTCAACTCGTTGATCCGTTTCTCAAGTGATACAATCAACTAGTCAGAAGGAAACATAAAAAAAAAAATCTATAAAATAATCGGATTGTGCATAAGTGTTTAAATGTTGTGTGACAGGTGACTAATGGAAAAAACGTTTGCCCTCTTATGCTGCGTTGGCATTTGGCTGACATGGTGTGTGTCCACTTGTCCGTTACAGGGAAAAGTTACTACAAATCAGTACAGTTATTCTGATTGATCACCTTCATCTTATGATGAAGCATTTCTATCCTAATGAGAGTGACCTCTTCCAGGAAAACCCCACCCCCATCCACAGGGCATGAGGGCTGACTGAATGGTTTGATAAGCATGAAAATGACAAATCATATACTATGGTCTTCAATTAGGTTGAGAACTGGTGACTGAACATCTATCTGAGATTTTGGAGTTTTTTTTAAAATAGTGTTTCCCACCACCATCAAAACACCAACTGAGGGAATATCTTTTAGAAGAATGGTGTTCATCACTCCAGGACAGTTCCAGAGTGTTACAGAACTAGGACTAGGAGTAGTGAAAGGGTTCTGGTGGCTCAAAACCTTATGCTGGGTTTTCCTTTAACTGGTCACATGTTTAGATTGTACGGAACACACCATGGACCCACTGCTCAGATAAAGGGTGATCAAGCCGACTCATTTACACAAAGCAGTCTGTGTTATTAAAAGTATGACTCAGAAATCAGAAAATTATTTCTCCTTATATGCACAAGTAATATACTCTACCTCTTGTTTTTCTGCGCACACCTGTTCCACAGCACATTTCTCCTTGTAGAGAAGCTTGAACCGCTCAGAATCTAACAGGAAACACAAAGTTGACGTTCAGGCATTGAAAATAGGTCAAAGAAATATCCACATGTACACAATCAACCAACCAGTCTCCTCTGTGCTTGGTTGCATCAGATCAGTCTGTGTTGAGTTTTCCTGCTGAAGAACCGACACAGAACCATGTTGCTTCCGTTCCAATTCATTCACACGCCTCTCAAGCTCCTAATTGAACAAGAAGCAGTCACTCAGTGAGCCATAAAGTATGAGAAGACAATTAAGTGATTGTATTTCAGTTAGAGTAGACACCTTGGCTCGGTCCTGCTCAGCGGTGAACTCATCTAGTGGGACATATTCTTCTTCTAGCCGTTCCAGGGCACACTGGTAGGCGTGCTCCTTCAGCGCCTCTTTATACATCTCAAACGTGCTGTCCATTTTCTCTTCGTAACTCTCCTTCAGATCTGCCATCTGACGACTAGAAAGTAGACCATCACTTGTCCACTCATTTTCAGAATTACCTTCTTACTATTACCTATATATTCTGTGCAGAATTTGTCAGTTGTCAAAGAAAGAACAATATGGGTCTCTGAATATTTTTCTGCCTTTTTCTTCTGGCCCATTTGAGTTGTGCGGGACTATGTTTGGTAGAGGTCATGTCAGGTTTACCAAAGTACCAAACAGCCATCTGCTTATGTCCCCCTTTTACCCCAACCACAGAAACTGATTTCTTTCCTGCTCACTTAGCCTCATTGTGCCTGAGCAAAGCTGCATAAAGATAGTTTTTAGCATACACACACAAATATTTATATATATTACACACACACACACACACACGCATGCGCATACCATTCAAACATAATTTATGTATGGTAATGGTGAGTACTTAAAAAGTAAAAGGAATCAGAGTGGTTTTCACATAATTAAGTTGTAAGAGACCTACTGTGACTTTATTAAATTTAATTATTAAATGTTTTTTTTAAATTATAATAAATATATAAGTCTTTCTTGCACAATTTTATTTCAACCTTGGTGCAACTTAATCATTTATGAACCAAATGAGTACAGACACACCTGTGAAGTTCTTCGATCTCCATGATTTGCTGCATCATGGCATCACCCATCTCTCTGCGGATCTGAATCTCCTGCAGCAGATTTTTCTTGCGCTCAGCCAATAGCTTTGCTCGAAGACTCTCCACCAAATTCAACAGTTCCTACACAAACAGCCATTTTAGTGAACAAGCCTTATTTGCCCTTTAAGGCAAATCCAAAAGAGCATTCATTTCATTTGCCATCTGTACTGCCTAGTATTTGTAGAAGCACATATATTCACCATGTTGCATTATACCAGCTGAGGTTACAGGTTACAGATATTACCTCCTGGGGTAATATTGACATATCTGCCTCTTCATCACCATCCAACAGCTCGTCCTCTGATAGGTAGTCATCCACTGCCTGGCTGTTCAGCACCCCATTGTTTAGCAAAGGTTTTCCATCTCGACCAATCAAGCGTGGTGCTAGAGACTCAAGGGAGCGAGGTTGGATCACCTGAACCACCTGGCAGGCAGAACATTTTAGGCATTTTAACAGTTCTAGAAAGCTTTCCATCTTTCCCTGAAATGTGTCCTTCCAACTGTGATTTAGAGATTTATTTTTTCCTTTAAATCATGCAGACAATATTTTCTAGCATTTAAGGCACTGCTGCAGTACCTCTTTGGCCACAGCAGAGAATTTCATGACATGGAGTGTCTCATCATAAGTTGAAGCACACTGATTGATGTTCACAATCATGGAGGCCCTACCACGACCACAAAACACTCCCTGGAAGAGGCGGGTCAGCTTGCTTTCACGAAAAGGAATGTAGCTGTTCTTTGCCCTAGAAAAGGCAGATGTTTAACCAGGAGAAAGTCATGGCACCAGAACAATGAATAATCACAGTACTGGATACATCATGGTATATACATTTGCAATGCCATTTTAAAAAGAGGACTATGCCCTGCATTAGTTCAAGCAAACAGTAGAATATTGAGGTCATCATGACAGTTTTTGCTAGGTACAATTATTCTTTACAAGTTTTAAACTCCTTAATCATTCTGCATTACCACTGCACTGCATATTTGTGTGTGTCCCACCATCCCACTTAAACACACACTCAATGGCTAGCTATCAGTTCCTTCACAAGACAACTGGTAAAGCAAGAAAAGTCAAAATATGGAAGGCAGGAGTAATCCAAGACCAGAGGATGGGAACCACAAGTGTAGCATATTTGAAGGGAATGTGCTCCACCACCAGAAACACTTGAACGTCATCTCATCAAACCATCACAGCGGTATATTGTCACAATGTTCAATACGAAGCCATTTCCTCCAGCAGAACATCCATACCTGTCACCTTGGTTGTTGCGGAGCGCTGCAATGCACTTTCCCAGAATCAGCAGGGAATTGTTGATGTTTCCAGCCTCCTTCAGACGCTCCCCAAACGTTTTTGTCTTGTTGCATCGCTCCGAACCAGCCAGGTCACACAGAGAAAGCCTGAAAAAAGGAACGTGATCTCTCTTATATCTTTCACAAACAGCCAGCAAATACAGTTCAAAGAACAAGCAAAAACTTACTCCGATATTCCCTGGACATCAGCTCCATCAATGCGCATCAGCTTGATAGAAAAGATGCTGTGGCTATGTACAAAACAAAATAGTACTCATTAAACCAAGTAAGACTCATTTTTAGTCCAGTAATAGTACAAGACCTTAACCACTATGGGCACTATGGGTGAGGACATGTTTAGTGCTGAAACAGTACAAGAGGTTATAGAGATGTGAATGCTACCTTCTGCTGGACGACTGGTTCATTTTGGTGGCGGCAGCACTGCGATTCTTATTCCCTACGCGTAGAACTTTAGCTGCCTCTTCTGCGCTTTGTATATTAACCCACCTCAGATCTACAACATACAGAGGAATAACACTGTCACACGGGGAATGGCTACATCAATTTTGTTTCATATGTGCTGAATCAATGTTAAAAACAAATACATTTATTTCCCAGGCATCAGGGTTATACAAAAGTCATAAAGAAGAAAAAATGTAAGTGTGTTCCTGTGTCAAATTTTTTTACTTTATTTTTTCAGCTTAGTCTAACAAAAACAGCTGAAAAATTATACCAGTATCAATTTACTATTTTATGCCTTCAAAAAACCCTCCCTTCTTTTAATGCCATTTAGATATAATGTAAGGGCAATGTATGAAATGTATAAATAAACTACTGCCCCTTGTGGTCAAAATTCCTATAGCTGGCCAGTTCTCACAAGCTATGGTACATAATGACAAAAGCATATGGTCACCTCTAACGTAGGAATTTCCAGCACTGTCCTCACACAAACGCAATACAGCACGCCTCTTCGTCTTGTTAGAGAGCGCAGGCTGCAACAGGTCATACACTTGCTCATTGTAGATCTCGTAGTAAGCAACCCACAGCGAGTAGACACACTGCACATCGTCGACAGCTCCCTCTGCACTGTCCACTGGGAGACAGGAAACAAAACAGTAAAATGCTTCTGTTTTTTTTGGCCAGACCACTTTTGAAATATTGCAATATTACCCGTCTGATCATAAGAGACTCCAGAGAAAGAGAGACTGTTGACGGAGGAAGAGGAGGAGCTCCGACTCCTGCTGGTTCTGGTGGACTCGGAGTCCTGCAGACACAAATAAAATATTTCATAATCCATCCTCATAGGTCAGTATGCACAATTTTAATTTTGAATATTACAGGAAAAAAATTTGATATATTATATTTAGCCGTGGGATGTGTGTGTTGGTACCTCTTTCAGCATACTGAAGAGCGCGGTCTTGGCAGATCTCTCCATTCTGAGCTGATCAGGGTCCAGTTTCTGCACATCCGAGTTCAGGTACGGCCTCAGGTCCATTTGTTCATACAGCCGCCCATTGATGTGCCTGAACACTGTGTCAATGGCACGTGGCAAAATACCAGGGTCTTTTGGAGAGCCTGTGCTCACACAGACACACATCAACAGCTGGAAGAAAGGTTCACTAGCTTCAAGTCTTGTGCATCACAAGTCTTGTGCATCACGGGTGGGAAAGGAATCAATTCTCATTACATGGTGCCTGAAAGGTGTGCAGATTAAATTGCACACTTTTTAAAACTTTAATCCCACCTCAAAGGCAAGTACTATATTTGCGGTCATGATACGCCAAGTATAGAATATCTTGCACACATGATGTTGGCAGACACATGCTTTTAACCAGCAAGTTAAAGCTATTTGCTGTTGTAAAGACTATTTGGATTAAATCTGTTTTATACTATTTTGGAGTATCAGTGCGCTAACTCAACAGCAGGGTAACAGGCATTAGCTCTAGTTTTTCCACACACTTCTGCCTCATGCAAGTGGCCCTGTATTATTCAATGCGTGGTGCCAAAAGCCCAACAGATCTAGTACCATGCAAACTCTAATTTACAACAATACTTAACAACATTTAGAAAATAATTTCAGAACCTACAGACACCTTGCATTATTGCATTTGTGTAATGCTCCACTATAATACTCCATGCCTTGTATGGTATGTGTCTTCCCAGCGTTGGTTACTCCATAGCTGAACACCAGTGCATTTTTGCCATGCAGGAAGTCCTGAACTTGCGATCTGATTGTTCCATCAAAGAACTCCGCCTGAGTCGACTCTGGCCCAAAAATCTATATGATAAACATACCATTTCATAAAACTGCATCGAGAAGGTCATAAGAAAGAGTATCAGTCTTTAGTACCTAGACAATACCTTGGTGAAGCTGAACTTGTGCACCTGCTGGCCAATGCCTTTTTCACTGCACTTCATAGTGGCAGAACCTTTAGGGGCATGAAGCGTAGCAGTTTCTGCACTCTCAAACACTACACAACCCTAAAGGAGGCAATACAAATGGAATATGGTTACTACACCTTCGGTTCTCAAATCAGTCCTGGGGACCCTCCAAAAAGTCAACATTTTTGCTCTATCCCAACTCACACAAACAGAAACATGGACTGTCTGAGGGGCCATGAGGACTGGTTTGAGAACCACCAGTTTAAACAACATGGGAAACATCAAGGCCAGCAGACACAAACCTGGTCCTCATTGTTGTTGAGCTCTTCCTTACTGAAAGGACGAACTCTGAGGAAAACTCGAAGCTGCTGCTCACCTCCATCAACAGATTCATTCTGTGAACACCCACACAAGGTAAATTTACCAGGACTGCTACATGCAAAGGAAGGTTTAGTGGCACCCTCACTACCTGTGAAGTAATGGACGAAAGGCCAGAAAGTTCTGGTAATGCAGTGTGGTGAGGATCACACGCTGTTGACTCCATGGCCACCAAAACCGTGCCTTCATGTGTCAGGTCAATAGTTGCTGCCATGACTGTGACAGGAAATGACTAATACACTTATCTCAGAAATGAATAGACTGCAGAAACAACCAGAAACCAACAAACCTCTTCAGCTCCGATTCATCTAGTTCTGACAAACTGCCTTTGCTTAATGTAGCAAGATGGATTCAACACATTTAGATTTCCAACTGCCTGTCAGCAGCAAACGTAGAGTAAAACACCTTTATCCACTTTCAGTGATGAGTCAAAACCCCACCCCAAAATGCCACCTAGCCAATTATGTGTGAGTTGCAAAACCAGCCCTCCAATCAGAGCTGAGCATTAATCAGCTTCATGAGTATGAAAGTGCCACTATCTGACTCTGCTGAAACATTACTGACACTTCACAGCTCTTCGTATACTAATTCTTTGTAATACTGAATTCTTTCAGGATGAAGCTAATAAGGCATACCTATTGAAATGACAAAGCCCAATGCACCTTCTTTAAATAATAATTATGATAATTTATGCATCACACTGGCTAACAGGTGAGAGGTCTATATCATAGGTCAGGCCTATTTAACTATTTGGCAGGTGAGTCTATGTAAAATTACTATAAATTAGAGATGACATGATCCAATACCCAGAATCAGTGTCAGGCCAAAGCAAAAAAATGGTGGAGCAGACAGAGATGTATTGACATATTCAATCGTGTAACAAATAGAAAAAGTTTGGAATTGGATTTGAGAAAAGTTTTTTTTTTTTTTGGTAACTGGAAATGTTTACTTATAGAGATTTGTGGGTTTTGTTTTGTTTTTTTGTTAGGATTGATTTTTATATTTATACCTTATTAAATTTGCAATGCAAGTGATTGTGTGAGAGGGTTAAGCTGAATATTTATGCAATTTTGTGCAAGTCTTATTTTAGCTATGTATTTTTTTAGTAATTATATATATAAAAAAAGACACATATCAAAGTGTTTCTATAAATATTTTGTATTATATTAATCATTTTCAGCATATATGGCCTAGTGAGCCATTTGAAACACTTGAGGGCTGCCTGTTGTCTGCATTGTCATTATAGAAACATTTTTATAAACATGCTCTTGACATGTTTACAAGAAAATGAAATTCTTGCAAGGAGAATTTGTTAGAAAAAAACCAAGCCTGGAGTTCTTGGAATTCCTTAACCAAATACCTTGATTGACAACCATTCAAAACTGCCAATCGTGGTCACACTTTCAGAAACAGTGGCTCCTCAAGGATTCCTAGTTTGAACCATCTCTGAATGGGAACCCTGTGTTGTATGGCATCTCTGTTGGCTCCTAAGTCAAAAAGCACTTGGTGTTTCTACATTCTACACATTAAGTATATTCTCCAAAAAAAAAAAAACCAACCACTTTCACTTCAGAGACTTTACAACTTTCAATGTTCAGTATGCATGCATATTTGATTTAAAGTTTTCATATTTACTTCAACCATTACAGCTGCAGGTAGTGAACCCACTCGGCTTACAGCAAAACTGAGAAAGTAAACTGGACCAGAAAACTACATTGATGTAAGTAAAGGAATATAAAGTGGGAAAATTCCAAGCTTGTGTGCTTGCATCATGTAAAAAGAACCAAGGACTCTGCTCATTTATAAAGGGTCTACCAAAGATCAGACAAGTTATGCTTGAACTCTAAATGCTCCATCAGACCACAAAGACAAAACCACAGCATGTTCTATCCAAACTTTCTTTTATTGTGCAGACATGAATAGTTCAGTGCTGTTCACACTGGCAACCCAAAGCAGCTTATGCGTCTGCGATGGTAACCTCAACTTCGACACCGGGCTCGATGCTGATGCTGGTGATCTGCTTGACAATCTCAGACGGGCTGTGAAGGTCAATGAGGCGTTTGTGGATCCTCATCTGAAACCTATCCCAGGTCTTGGAACCCTCTCCACAAGGAGTCTTACGGGTGGTGATGCGCAGAGTCTGAAAGTGGAGGGGAAAAAAAAGGGTGGATTACAGCATAGAACTGACAGTCTAACATTTAGTTAAATCACAGCAAATTCCAAGATTTTGTAATACATGTTTTAGAGGGGAAAAATATCTATTTGGGCTGATAATTCTCTCTACAGAATACATTAACCAATTTATGTATTTTGTCAAGAACAGCAAGACTTCTTTCCAAGATAACCTTGACGCAACACAGCAGCACATTTCACAGCATGGTCACAAAGCCATATGTTCACCCTGGATTTAAGGCCATTTTTCCACAATACCAATGCTTACCAATGAGAACATTTCAGATGGTGTCTCTTACAGAGTTTGTCTCTTCCTCATAAAAATCCAGACCTTTCAGGCTTGTTCCAGATCAATTTTTCAGACTTTCCATGTTCAAATTTGTTGCTTTTTAAAGTTATTAAATGGACCATGGAAAGGAAAAAACATGACATTTACAGCATTTGGCAGACACTTATCCAGAGTGACTTACATTTCTCTCATTTATACAACAGAGCAGTTGAGGGTTAAGGGCCTTGCTCAAGTTCCCAGCAATGGCAGCATGTCAATGCTGGGATCTGAACTCATAACCTGCCAATCAGTAGTCCAAAGTCTTAACCACTGAGCTACTACTGCCCATGAAATTAATTAATTAGGAAGACTGCATAAGTGAAGACAACACAGGGTTAATAACCATTGAGTCAAATCCACGTTACATAAGTTGAATAGCCATATATTTTCTGTTGGTGACTCGTGATCAAAACATTATACAAAGTCTTGATCATTTTTCATAATATGTGTAAATAGGTTTATTTCAATTTCACAGTCACAGTGTATGATCAGACAGTTACCTCACTGATGACTTTTTAAAATGCAGATTAAAATGCATTTCTGTCTCTTTTGTCCACCCCTGTGGACAAACCTATTAATAGTTGAAGATTGTACCATGAAACAAATTAATCACTAAAAAAACTGAATAACCACAGGGTAGAGGTGTGCCACACTTGTGCTCATTTTAAAATCTCACTTTCTCCTCCCCCATGCTGCATCCCTGTTCTGGGAAGTCCTGTTCCCCTGCATTATTTACCTTGGTGGGCATGCGCACAGGTCCTTTCACCTTAAGGCTCTTCTCCTTGGCACCACGGACCAGATCAGCACACACTAAAGGAGCAAAAGTTTTATTAGAAAAAAATATATACAAGGCAAATCCTAAGCTTGTACGTAGATATCGGCTCAGAATAGCGTATAATTTGTAATTCATACATAGAATCATTTTAATATAGATTGTCCTCATTGCCATGGGATGAAAAGAATAGAAAAGAACAAAAATCTGATTACTAACCTTTTTCAAGAGACTTGACGTTACGGCTGGTGAGGGTGATCCGGATGCGGTGGATGGCCACCTCAGGCTCAACAGGAGCTTTGCCAGTGTCTTTGAATGCCTGCAAGTTAGAAACAGCCATCAGGACACATTCTAGGAACAATTCAAATCTTAATTGTATACCATTTCACATGCAGACTAATGTTCATTTAATTCATAGTTCAGCACTTTCTCCAAAAAAAAAGTAAACACCAATACAACCCCAACAGAAAGAGGGGACATTCTGTACACTTAAGGAGCTTTCACATATGTAGCTATTAGTCTGTTTTAATCAAACCCTGGTGTGATACAGTGAGAACAAGACACAGCACAGACCAAAACAACAATGAGTGAGATGTGCTGTCTCCAATCAAACTCCAGTGCAGTTAGAAAAATAAATAAAGAACAATTCAATCCTGAATCAGTCAAAATGTAGGAAAATGAACCAATCACGAGTGTATTTTGGGTCATGGGTAGCTTTTTTGTGCAAGGTGTTCAACTGAGCTGCGAGCTACAAAATGTCATGTGTTCTGGATATCTGGATTAACTAAACAGGAAAAATACCAGTTACAATACACAAAATACTTTGCAATAGTTATTCACTTTTATAGTTAGTTTGTGCAGTGAGAAACCAATCAGGCCAAATATCAGCTCTGATCCAGACTCAAAATGTGTGAAAGAGGCGGTGATGAAGCTTTACCTAGAAACACCTTTAAGCATGTTCAACAACATTCAAAAGGAAGTGTTTTTCCCCCCTTACATGGACAAATCTCTAAACTCATGGCATACACACCACATATTGAACTACGTTTTAACACTGGACGAAAAACAAACTCTGCCACCATGTTTTCAAATCTACGGGGATTTCTTTATTCATGGTAGCGTTGAGCCAGTTCATCACTATCATTAACAGAGAAAGTTACCAAGTGCTCTCTAGCAAAACATAAACATATTGGACAATTAATCTTCAATCTCAACTAGCGGCTGTTTTCTTAAAAGACATGCTAACCAGCTAACGCGAGCCGCACGTGCGCGGAGAAACGAGCTAATTTATAAAAACCCCGAAATAATTTCAACATAGTTGCGGAAAAAACATGTCAGAGAAATTAATTATTTAAAACAGTTACCATAGTTGAGTATTCCTGACCGACTTATTCGAGGGAATAAAAAGCGAACAGCGGTGAGCCAGGAAGCACAAACGCACACCGAGTGCTCTGTTCACGGAAAAAGGGAGGCTTCGAGGCCTGCTCAGAGCTTTATATACCACATCCGGGTACTGCGCGACCTCTGTACACCTTCACATCCAACCAATAGAAAGAGCAGCTACACGGCGGGAGAGGAGCGCGTGAGCAGATTGGTTGATATGACAAATGATTGACAGCGTCTCCGCCCATTGACGTCAGCGTCCAGAAGCAGGACAGAGGGTCAGCGGGTTCACTGGGCGCTTCAGGATATGCGCTCACTGAGGCACTGTTAGTCCAGTGCTGACTGCCATGTTGTGTATCACTGCAGCTATTAGGAGGGAAAATATCCCGAATTCGCTGATTTCATGTGTTCATTTCATTCGTTTATACAATCATTCATCTGAATGAACTTTTCTCTCAAGTTAACAACATTAGCAACTTGTAAATATATTAAAAAAAAAAAAAAAAAAACCTGGACCACACACCAAGTAAATGAAATGAGCAGTCTGTAGTAAATGCAGTTCTACACTATAGTGTGTAGTCTAATCAAAGGGCCAAATCAGATCATCATAATCCTATGTGGTCATTATACCATAATGATTCATTAATAAATATCACAGAGCCAAGGATTAATAAAAGCCATAAAAAAGGCATTTAGAATGAATACAGTTGGCATAAAACCAAGCACTCATCTTGGGTGAATAAAGAATAAATATGATATAGAGAATACAGAATCATTTGGTCATTTTGGATTTTCTGCATATGTTTTGGAGCTTTATGTGTCCGTACCCTTATTTTAGGGAAGCATAACTATAGCATTCAGTAAAATTTATTTAATACACATCAATGGGATGTGTTTGGTTTCTCCTCTTTAGTTTGGAGGCAGTCTTTGTAATTAGTTAAGAAAGAGAGTGAGAAATAGCATAAAGGGCTTCGTTTGCACCACAGACACTGGGCCAAGAAAAGTTTACAACTTTTAATACCTTAAAAAAGACAATGAAATCAACTGTGTGCTGCATGTTCAGCAATGACCAGGGGAAAACTGGGTGATGATGCAAAGCATATATTCAGGACAGGCAGATATACTGTGTAAAGCTGAGTCACTCAGAGCAAGCTCAGGCTCACTCACTTTTATAGATAATGTCACTATACATCATCATCTCAGTGATTTCAAGAGAGGACAGAAACATTTTGTCTCCAGACACGTCAACTCTAAGCACTGCATTACTAAGTGCCTAGATCAATTTTCAAAAACATCAAAAATCCTTATAGTCCTTGTGAGTCAGGAAAAGAGGAATATTTTGGACTGTCCAGATCAATTCCCTGAATTCAACAAAGAGCATACTGAACTTTAAAACAGAGAGACTGCAGTCAGAAATCCTTCAGCACACACAGCTAATATCACTGCAGCACTGCCAAGCTATTGGAAAGCATCTAATGGATACAAGATCATGCAGGTCCTGTACAATTATTGTATAAATGCAAATATTAACATTATTCTATTTGAATGCATTTTCATTATTTTGTCCAAAATATGTTAGTGCTATATAGGAATTGACTTCTGGTATAATAATAATCATCATCATCATCATCATCTGCACATAATAGTACCATAAATCTGAGAACACTAAAGTTTTATTAGATTTACCTATACTGTAAACTGTATGTATGTGCATTTTATAAAGTGCTTACAAACTAAGCAAGAATAGATACTACATTTCATACACCTTCATAGAAGAAACATACTTTTATGAATATATCATAATCTTAAAACAACCGTGGCTGTTACCAATAACTCTTTCAATTAAATAAATAAAGCCTATAAAGTAATAACAGTTAATAATGCTATCACTCAGTTAATAAAAAAATAGAAAAATCATTCCCTCAGACCACCATGATGCTGTATTGTACTTCATACAGCATATAAAATGTTTAAGTCCTACACAAATATTTTACAGCTGCCCAATATTTTCTCTAGTTTTTCTTTCCCGCTCCCATATTCCAGTTTGTTCAAAACCAATTATTCCAAATCTCCCACTATAAAATTGGCAGTTTTGTTTCTATCCTTTAATAAATTTTACATACTGTATGTTGCCACACAAACAGGAACAGAAGAAAAAAAAAACAGTCTGTAACATGAGTCCTTCTGGTATGTTTATTGAGCTCTCAGTACTGTGAACAGTATTAACACTGGACCAAATCTCTCCTCTCCTCACATAGCAGCAAAGGTCGTCTGAATGCACACAGATACACACTTTCTTTCTCAGACACAAAACACGCACACATTCACACATTGCCATTCACCTTCTACAGCACACAACTGGCTCATCCAGCCAGCCACTAAATAACTTTCTCTTTGGATGATGTCATCTGGAGACAAAAGAAAACGCAGGCTGCAGCAGCAAGTTCTCAACACACACACACACATACACACACACACACAGATAATTATGAATCATTCTGTCTTGGGATATACACATACAACAGTAGTTTGTAAAAGTACATTACGGTAACATATACACTGATTAGCGAAAGCCACTATCACAGGATGGCATTACAGAAATGTGATTAAAACAATAAGGACACCATGTAAAACACCATTATGGCTGGAATGCTGTCTCTTGAACAAAACACACACTCTTTTTCCTTTTCTTCTCGTCTTCAATAGGTCACTCAGAGTTCAGTTGTACAAAGACCCTTCCCTCGAAACACGGCTGTAGCAACATCCAGCTCCTAATCGGCTTTGATAATAACTACATCACTTTACTGACACGTCAAAATATGACACGCATGGACACATGTCCACTCCCTCTTCAAACATTTCATGGATTTGAAAGAAGGAGAAAAACTAAAAGTTCTGTTGCGCCATCATGGGCTATACCATGTCCATTAGCAGCATTATCCAAGTCGAGAGACTGTTCCACTCTCACACATACACACACTGCATGATGGTACCACTGAAACTGAATAGGAGAATTGCTAAAGGTCTGTGTCTCCCAATGAAAACATGCTCGAACGCAGAGCATTTCAATCAGCTTCTCTACGTAATCCGTCAGCCACTCAGCAGCATCAAATGACATCTCCATTTCACACCTTAAAATATTGAGGCATTCTGGTCTTCCCAGTTTTATACACTTTTCCCAATACTGAAGTATTTACAAACTGCAGATTTATGAAGATATTTATAAAAACCCTTTGAAAACTTAACGAAAGATGGAAGTGCTTTGAAGAAGAAGTATGGGTGGAATAAACCATTCGTATAAAGTCTCAGTGAGAGACACAGACGTTTTGTGCAATAAAGCAAAAACAGGAGACATTTACAACATTAAACACTGTATGAAGTGTACCTGTAAAAATATCACACACGTAGCATTTTTTTTAATATATATATATATATATATACTGTATATATATACACATGCTAACAATCTGCTAAAAGCTATATATGACATCTAAACATTTTATGCAAAATGGTTGTTTAACATAAAATACATATTCATAACATGACAAATCCAAGGCATCAGATTCTTTAGAAAGTGCTATTATGAAAAATATGCCCAACCTGGAGGCTTTCCAGCATCCAACAACCTTCAGCTCCCAATGTATATTCAACAAGACCCCAACATTCACTCAGCACACACCTCTATCATCCCCGCCCACACACACATACACACAAAAACACATCTGTACACGGGTTAGGCTGGGTGTTTTGGGAAAAGGATTGTGCCAACCATAGGCGTGTTTTACGGCCTCTGGAGCCGTCTATAGTCTCCATAAAACTATCTGTAGAAATGTATCTTATTCACAACAGAGCTTCTTCACAGACTGCGTATGTCATTCAGACTTCTGCGTGCGCTTCGGATGCGACAGCACAGATCCATACAACTGAATGTTTTTGTTTTATTATTGATGAGAATCAGAATCAGTGCAATGGACAGCATTCTGGCGGATGAGGTTGAAGGTTGTGTTGGTGTCTAAAGTCCAGGAGCAAAAAAAAAAAAAATTAAAAGTAAAAAAAGAAAAAAAAAAAAAAGAAGACAAACGGCAGGGAAAAAAAATGAAGGGGTGTTTAAGAGCTGTTTGTGTCTACACATGATAGTCTTTGTAAAGTCAGTCCATGTTTCCCTTTATTGCTTTGTATAGTGAAGCAGATCTGCACTGGTAAAGTTTTAGGCCCTTAAAACGAGCAGCAGCATGAAGGCAAACGGCCATTAAAAAAAAATAAAATAAAATAAAATAAAAAGAAAAATAAAGGCTAAACAAGATGAGCCGTCCACACTCTGGCTCTGAGGGGTTTGGTTGCCTTTGGCTGTGTATAGTCACTCAGATGCTGGCACTTCAGTACCCATCAGCTTGTGAGCCAACAAACAAAGTGATCAACAAAAATATCAGGAAAAAAAAAACCTCAATGTTTAGCTTTGATGGAACTTCAACATCACTAGAAATTCAAAGTGCTAAATGGGAAAGCTATATGCACTCAGTGTCTGAGAGCAAAACTTCACTGCAAACCAAGGCACATACACATTCGTAAACCAGACAGATTGTTTTGAATGACAGCTGTCAGATGTTCAACATCTTCTATTGCTAACTCCTAAAATGAAGACTGAAGTAGATTTAAACGAGCTGATAAGTGATATGTTCTCAAAGGCACATAATTTAACAAGTGTCACTGACTTAAGTAATAAGTGTTGTATTGGTGTGTTTTTTTTGTATTTAAATTAAGTGCCAAGTTGATGTAAGTGTAGGTGTGTGTAAGTGCTACGGTAGCTAAATGTGTGTGCCTGTGTACGTTTGGATCACTGGAAGGCCTGGTGAAAGCGAGGCAGGGTGGTGGTTGTATTCAGGCTTGCAGAGTGTGTGTAACTTGTGGTGAGTGTGTGTGTCTGTGAAAGCGTTTGTGGATGCGTGAGTGTGTGAATTGGGCCGAGAGGATCGGTAGCGTCCTGAGAAGGCGTCATCACAGGAAGCCCCTCCTCCTGGCTGTAGGAAACCCCCAAGGCTGGCCCTGCCCCTTGGCCATAGGGCAGGAAGTTAAACAGAGGAGACAGGAAGTCCAAAGATGGAGGTGTCTCTCCGGAGGACGTGGCAGCAGCACTCAGCTTCGGCACCTCCTCCGCCTGCAGCTCCAGAAGGTAGCTCTCCAGCTCAGGACGGAGTGGCGGTGGCGGAGGAGAGTAGGAGGCATGGCCAAACAGGTAGGGGTGTGGCTCTGAGGGCTCCAGCGGCTCTGCCTTCACACGCAGCGGCTCATGGCCATGGCTCTTCTTTACATGCCGAGTCAGGTGGTCCTTGCGGCCGAAGCGCTGCGCGCAGTATTGGCACAGGAAGTCCTTGCGGCCCGTGTGCACCACTAGGTGGCGCCGCACGTCCTTGCGCGTGTAGAAACGGCGCCCGCAGTGTTCGCATTGGTGCCGCTTCTCCTTGGCCGCAGCCGTGGCGCTTTTTCCGGCGTGAGCACGCAGGTGCTCGAGCAGCAGGGTGGTGCTGGGATATGGCCGCAGACACACCTGGCAGGTGAGGTCACCACGATGTGCCGCGTGCAGAGCCTGGTGCCTGCGGAAGCCCAGCTTGGTGTTATAGCTCTTGCCGCACTCGGCACAGCTGAAAGCCTCCTTGTTGGGATCGTGTGTGTGCAGGTGGTTCTTGAGGTGATCTTTGCGGTGGAACATTTTCTCGCAGTAGCTACACTTGTGGGTCTTCTCAGGTGAGTGTGTGGCCATGTGGCTGTGGAAACAAACTAACACACATTATTTTACTGAAAGAAAAGAAGAGGTGTGTGTCTCTGTAGTGTTTGGATGCATATGAGAAGCACTGAAATATATATCATAACAGCACATTTCCCACATTTTTTTATTAAAATTGCAATTAGATAGAAGTCAATAATATTTGTGTTAGTTTTAAATTTAAATAATTGATTTATTGCTCTAACCCCAGTCAATTACACTGACTTGTCTTTGTTAAAATGAAATAAATGTGATTACAGCCCAGTCATAAGCATTTCATTGGGAGGATCACTACACGCATGAAGAGGTTTTCAGTCTGTTTCCATAAGTATTGATTAGGTTGATTTTAACTGAGATCTTTAATGTGAGACAAGATATATTTGCATTGCTACAAAACCAATCATTACTAACTAGTGAAGAGAATATGAGGATTAGTAGCCTGTTTTTAAGCATCTGTTAGTCAGAATGAGTGTGTGGATCCCACCTACCGTAGCAGTTTGTACTTTGAGACAAAGGCCTTGGTGCAGTCGGTGTGTGTGCAGCGGTACGGCCTCTCGCCTGTGTGCGAGTAGGAGTGCACCTTCAGCTTCTCCACGCTGTTGAAGGCCTTCTCACAAAGCTGACAGGGGAAGTTTTTCCTCCCTTTCCCCTCTGGCCTCCTCTTCCTCACTCGATCGTGCTCTGCCGGGTTGGGGCAGTCATCGTCGGGGGTGACTGTGGCCATGGCGACTTAGCGCGGGCCAGCCACGCAGTGGACACAAGCGACGTGTCCAATCACTGACAGAGTGACAGAGGCTGAATCTTCAACACCACAGAGAGGCAAGGCACTGAGGAAGTGAGAGAGGATGATGGTAGGGTTCCAAAAGAAGAAAGGAAAAAGCAGATCGGAGACTGGACAAACATCCTGCATTTCTGTTTGATAAAACAATGATTCTTAATTCTGCTGCAGTGCAAAACACCTGATTCAACTGAAAGGTTTGTTTTTGAACAGATTTAGGTGTGTTGAATCAGGTAAACACTAACGTATGCAATAAACAATAGTGAACATGTTCACACAAGTCACACATAAATGTACGATGAACAGTGAGTGTTGTTGTATTTATGTACTCAGGCATATGTGAAACGGGGTTAAAAAAAGACTACAGGATGCAAAATGTCAGCCTGAATTTGTCTGCCTTTATATCTATTTCAAGTGAGACAAACAGCAATCACAGTTTTTTTTAAATACACAGCCCACCTTTCTATCTCAGAGAAATATAAGAAAGTGGATGAACATATGAACGCAATTCTTATTAAAACTGTAACTTAGTACTTGGTTGCAAATCCCTTGCGATTGATGACTTCCTGAAGTCTGTGACTCTCAGACATCACCAGACGCTGGGTATCTTTCCTGGTTATTCTCTGCAGGCTGTTTTCAGTTCCTGCTTGTTTTGGGGACTTTTGCCTTCCGTTAAAGTAATGCATTCTAGGCCATACATGGTCATAACACCATCTTTCATGTTAGATGAGGTAGTATGCTTTATATTGCGAGCAGTTCCCTTTTCTCCAAACTTTCCTCTTTCTATGACTCTTAGTACAAGTTCATCTCCGTCTCATTTAGCCATGAGACTATGTTCGAATTCTACAGGCTTTTAATGCACATTTACAAAAGGTATCAGTGGTTACCTGGGGTAAGTTCTCTGAGGACCTGGTGAAGAACTATGTGTTTATGGGTTTTGTCCTGCACATACGCCAAACACTGTACCAAACAGGTGATTTGTCTTGGCCGTTTGTCTGATTGATTTATGCTGCTTCTCAGTCTGATGATGGCCTCCTTTACTGGCACTGACAACAGTAACAGACTCCAGATGCAAACGCGAAATCTTGAATCAACTCTACACCTTTTGTCAGCTCTCCTGCGCTTAAAGTAGTGATGTAACAACACACAACTGGCCAAGAAATAACTGAGCAGTCAATTACCAAATTACGTCTGGGATTATAAAATGGGAGAACTATGTCTAAAAACGAGTGTAATTCCTACACGGGTCACCTGATATAAATGTAGGCTACATATGCTTGATATTAAAGCCTTTTCATAACTATTGTTTCATTTCAGATTCAACAGTGCTCACATGCAGTGCCAAAGCAGCAAAAAGTCTCTCCAATTATGCATGGACTGCACTGTATGTCTGTGTTATTGGACCTGAGAAAATAAAATGCTTATGTTCACAGCTTAGAGTGAAAATGACTGCAATTTCCAAGCACATTTCCACGCGCAAGCTTGCACATTTTTGATGTACATCGATCTTTGTCTTGCATCACATTCAGATTAAGAAGAAACCTTTAGACAACTCTTAATTACAGGATTCAATATGAAGTCTCAATCACAAGTATTTACTACTGCACATACACTATCATCCCACAGACCGTCCGGTGAGATGATGGGAAATATCAGAAATAAAAAATAAAATAGTGACCCCTTAAATCCTCAGGACCTGTTAGTGCATCCAGAATGACTTTTCTCACTCTTGTAACTACCTACATTTTGTATTGGTTTCACTGTAGTTACTGAATAGTAGTTACTGTATAATATGCTTTAAGACAAAGAATGAAACAAGCAGCTGGCAGTTTAAGGAGTTAAATATTCTGACTCTAATGCTATGAAAGCACAGAAATCAGAAATATGGCAATACTGTGGTGCTGTTGGTCAAACTGTTGGATGAGTAACTGTTGGTCAAACTGTTGGATGGGGCTACCAATATTTTTTCTTACAGACTGTTGGGGCTATACCCATTTCATCCAACTATCTCTAGCCAACCATACGCAGCAGAACTGTTTATCCCTTCATTACTCACTTCTACTTCTTCTTTCCATCTTTATCCATTCAGCTATACATGGACAGCACGGCATGTCTGTGATATTGTACCACAGACTACTGAGAGACTCACTATACCCACTAGTACTAAGCTCTTACATTTAGGACCCTAAGGTTACATCTAGAACCCTGAATCGTTCTTCAGTTTGTCCCACAGTGAGAACCAAGAAACATTCTTTGTAGAACCCTACAGCAGTGTGTTTCTTTATCAAAGTCTAAGTATCCTTAACTATCCATATACCTGCACTCTATTGTTCTGTTTATTATTTCTCTGTTATTCATGAGCTATGGATTGAATGATCAGCATTTTTCATGAACTTTGAGGCTGACATTTTGCTTGTACGATTGCCCAAGTTCAGACTTTTCTCAGAAGACACCAGCACTACGCCTTATAAACATTTTATTTTGTATTTCAATGCAGCCTGTACTGTAAATTTGTCAGTGTACCTTTCTGACAATTTTTATTTAAATAACAAAAAACACTGATGATAAGAATTGTACTTCTTTATTCATGCTAAATTGTTAGTATTATTTGAGTGCTAATTATTAACTAAAAACAAAGAAATTTACTAGTGATGAACATCAGGTGAAATTATCTCCAATAAATAGAATTCTTTAATGCAAATTCTACATAATTATATTTCATATACATTGCATATAAATATACATATTAATCTGACATTAATTCAGGAAATTTATTACCCAGATTGTTGAGGAAACCTTTAATTATGAGATGCTTAACTAATAGCTTAGGAAAATGTTTTGGTACACAGAAAGAACTAGATACATATCAAATTAGAAACCATACTCACATATTTTACATACTTATAAATTCAGATAATTATTTGTTTGGCATTGCTAAACAATTCATCAGCATCCAGCTTCATTTAAATAACTCTAAATACAGAAAAAAATATTTTAGTTCAAGGAAAAGATATAAAACAGCTACACCCGCAAACATCTCTGACAATTTGTGAATGCTATGACTTTTTTCTCGTAAAATAATTGATCAGCTTGAAGTGATGATTTTACATACAAAAGACTTTTTTGTAAAAAATTATAACTTGAATATTTTGATTAGAGCAATAGTACTGAAATCAAAAACATTTTTCAAACCTCAAAATCCTAAATCACTTCCTTTAAAGTCAGATCAGACAGCATGTGTACACACAACACCCACCCACAACAAAACAAAATTACATTTAATTTATAACCAGGCAAGATGTTATAACCAGCAAAAATCATTTCTCTTATTTAGTTTAGTCATTTTGAAATTCAGTAGTGAAGTAAAGCAAAAAGTTGAATTACACCCCACACCAAAACAATATTAATATCTAAATTATTGTATTAAAATACATATTTTTCCTTTTTTGACACAAACCAGAACAGTGTAATAAAATGCCAATAAACAATATTTTTGTTGTTTAAATATTTCAGTGCTAATACAAATGGGCAGGAATGCCACAAGAACTTTGCACAGCATTTCCAAAAACCTCCGAAATCACTTCATAAAATAGTTTTCGATCAACAGCATGATTTAATCTGCGGCTCCAGAGTGCACGTGGGCTGCCTCTCAAACCGCATACTACCGCACTACATAGTACGCCATCGTAGGTTACCATAGTTACCAGAAATCGCGTGCTATTTTTCACACACTACTTAGTGCGGTAGTAGCCTGTGCGGTTTAGGACGTTGCCACGCACTTGGTTACATCTCTCGAGCGGAAATGTGACACACAAACAAACCGAGGTTGAACTAACCCACAGGTTGAAGTGTCGGGTTTGATTTGCATATCCCGCACGTGGAGCTGCGTCTCCTCCACGCACACTCCGACAAGCCGCGACTTTTCCGCACGCGCCACTCGCATGAACTCGCATGAAATGGAGTACACACACACACAGCAGCCGACCACCTACACACAAAGCCGATCCAAAGTTCCATGCGTTCAGTAAGCGGGCTGCATGCGTGCCCCTGTGTGAGCACGCAAACCCCAGCCCCCCTCCTTCACACATGCTCCTTCATCCACAGGCACGCATCATAACAACTCCGAAAAGTGTGTGCAATTAAAAAAAAACTCGGACTTATCCAGCGTGCATGGTGTGCTGATCGAGCGCGTCCATAAATGCAACATTATATGCAGAGGTTTCATGTGATGGATTTGATGATGATGATGAGAACCGCATGGTCTGAACACGAACCCCCCTCACACTCACACACACATTCACTCACACACACACACACACACACACACATGGACACCTCTGATGACTGACCACCCCATAGGCTGTGCTAGTAATCAGCTCAATTTGACCCAATCCCAGTTCACGCTCGCGCCACTGAACGCAAAGGTGAGGCTGTAAGAGGAATGAGCACGCGGTCGGGTTTGTTGTGGACTGAAACACGGGCTTTGTATTGGATCTGGAGGGACATGGGGGAGAAAATGTTTAGCATCGCCCAATTAGTCCCCCTTAACTTCTCCCTCCATTTTGGTTGTTTGTGATATTGACAAGCAACGTTCCTCGCGCTGATAGCCCCCTGAACCACACGGAAACGCCGTGTATTATCTCTTGGCTCTTGTGATAGGATCAGTAGTAAACACGACCACAACTCCTGAACCGACAACTTTTGTAAATCACGTGGTTAAATGAAACTATAGCACATTTAATCCAATTTCGGCATTACGCATTATATGGCACATGCAAACGCAATTGTGCCGACAGCACGGTGTTTACTGTCGTCTCGCGTGCATGTATGTGTCAAAATTTGAGCAGCATGAGTGCCGCGTGCATTTTATACGAATTTTTTTGACCATATTTAAATGCGCGTGCGTTCGCTACGGCTACCCCGTCCTACCGACGTTATTATATTCAGAGAAAAACTTAAACTGAACTAAAATTCTAAACTTTTCCCCAACTTTTTTACCACTCCAGGATTTCCTCCGTTTGTTGACATTCATTTGCAGTGAACGCGACGTGACAAGACAGAACAACTTAATTTATATTAATTTTCTATGAATTTCTATCTTCCGCTGCTTTTCTCTCAGGTCCCAAACTGGGCGCTGATTAACGCAAACTTTTTTCCCTAGCTCACCCTCACTCTCATAATTTGAATAACCCCGATATTTTAATTCAAGAACACCGTAACAATTTACTTAATTTGCGCAAAACTTACCGTGGGAGCCTTAACATCCTTTCTAGGGCGTTTTCCTTGACTTTCACCTATTTTCCGAATTTTAAAAATTTTTTTCTCATATTTTTTGCTGGACGCGGCGGGCCTGAAAATTGTTTGCTTTCTCCTCTTTCCAGCAGCCATTGTGTAGGCTATGCGCTGCGGTGCAACCAAACACCATTAGGCCACGCCTACGCGGTTGCCCCGCCCCCTCGCTCTCTGTGATTTGTGTATAACCCTGTCATTTTCATATTTCACTGTCACCGGCCGTACCTTTCAGAAAATCAAAATATTCGGACTCGTCGGCGATTCTGTCAATCGAAATGACTTCAGTTGATTTCTATTTAAAACAATAGGTGGGTTAAAACCGCCAGAGGCTCCAAATTAGTGGCTGGAAGACCTGTCAGTCGACTGGGTAGCTGCCGGTTTATTTTAGTTAGCGCTGCAGATTGGTCAGAGTGTGCTGTCAATCACCCGAGGGGCGGGACTTCAGCTGTGTTGTGTTTCGTATGTCGTCCAGTCTGACATGAGGGAAAGCTGCTAGGTGTCTCTGTAACTCAGAGATGAGAGTACACACTGTTATTACAGCCTGAGGTGCAGTAGCCGGTGAGTACCTATATTAAAAACGTATTATTTTTGTTTGTTTGTTTAAACCAACGCGATTTACCTGTGAGACACTTAGAGAGAATAAACCCTGTTAAACTCTTGCCTGTGTAACAGCTAACACTGAGCTGAGAGTCTGAGGCTAACAGCCGCTAAAGCTAATGACAGCGTTAGGACTCTGACACTGTCGCTTGGCTACCTGAGAATGAATGAATGAATGTTTTGCATATAAAACCCGATGTACTTTCCTCTTAATATTTTTAACCACCAGCACAAGGCTCTGCGCGATTTTTGTTCATGTCAAATGCTGTTTCAATGTCATAGCCTTAGCCTAGCCTAGCGCTCGTCACCTGGTTAATTGGAGGTCAGATTGAATGAAGCACCGCCTCGAGTAGCAGCACTTCACAGCTACTGCTTTCACTTTCTGCTCGTGTGTTACTGGTGTGTGAGGTGACCGTTAGGTTTAAACACGACTGAATGAATGTTTAATGCTCACGAGTTTCATTTTCACATTTGAAAAGCAGGTAAATAAGTTCTCAGCATGTGTAGGAGTTTGTTAAAGACTGAGGGAAATGCCGGCTCTTGAAATGAAAAGTCCACCCTGAAACATATTAAAGGTGCATTATAGTCTAATTCTTTCATTTCTTTCTTGTACAAATAACCTGGAAGATATGTAAAACCTGATAAAATATAAAGGTTTAAGCCGTGGCTTCAGCACAAGTGTATTAAATGGCTGAGAAAATCCGTTTGGAAAACTGAAGCCCGGTGTTTGGATGTGCCTTCTCCTTTATGACATAAAATATCATTTATTATTTACCGACAGACACTGCATTACACTGCATTACACTACACT
>CM040457.1:21139561-21158110 GCA_022758105.1 Pangasianodon gigas | reverse complement strand
CTACACTGCATTACACTACACTGCATTACACTGCATTACATTACACTACACTACATTACACTGCACTGCATTACACTCCACTGCATTACACCACACTACTTTCAACAACGCTACTCTCCAGCCCACCATAGATCCTGGGGGCGGAGCTTCGTGAACATGGAAGGGAAGGGGGGAGGGGCTTAAGGAGTTAAAAAAATAAAAAAAAAACATTCAAATGTCGAATCCACCTACTTAACTGTTAGAGACCTAATCTTACCTACTGCACCTTTAAATAGTTTTATGTAGGAATGTGTGTGATTAGTGATTCTGGTGATAATTATTTGGTTAAGGCTGTATTTTCATTATTCCAGTGAGAAGTTACCTATAGTGTGCCATGCCGACTTGAAATTCGTACTCGTCAACTTGGAATAGTCTTCACAACTACGAGGTCCTTCTCAGTTTATGGAGTGACGTCTAATTAACATGGCCGCACACAGCATCAGAAATAAATACACTTTGCTTTAAATGAGCTATGCTGTAGATACAAGTATTTGCTTTGGATCAATCAACATACAGACATATTCACTTGTTAAATATATAACATTGACTATACAGTTGGCTGTTTGAAGAGGAAAATATACATCACTCATCACAAAAGTGAAAACTGACCAACATGTTGATTAAAAAAAAAGTTTATACCAAAAAAATGTCCACTCAGAATTTCATTACAAAATAAATCTTGGAAGCTATTGCAGATCAGATATTAATGATAAAGACTAATATGCAAACAAAGCTTCTCAAAGCCACTCTGAAGCAGACAAGATGTTTGTGATTTGTTTTTGGTGACTGCATAAATCCAAATGTATCCATTCATACTTTTTTCACAATTACTCTAAAATGCAGAAAATAGTAAAAAAAAAAAAAAAAAAAAAAGAATTTATACTATATGTAAGTGTGCCCAAAATTTTGATTAGTACTGTAGATTTTCCACAGACGTTAGCATGTTTCTCACATAATGCAAAGTTATTATGCAGTAATAACATAATGTGTAAAGTCTGCTAGAGCTGGTTGTACTGAAAGGAAGGTTTAGTGTCAGGAGTGCGTCTGCTTTGCTACTCATCACTGGAACAGTAGCAAGTATTACTAGCACTGCTACTAACTACACTACTGTAGAAGATTGTTTACAATGTATCACAGACAACTGTACCTGTGTAACACGCGCCACCTGCATGATTTACCTTTTTAACAGGTTACAGAGAGAGTGAGGAAAAAATGTAAGAGTTGAAACCTTTTCTAAAGAAACTGGTTGCACTTCGCCAGATTTTTCCAATGCTGCAAATGTATATATGGCAAAAAAAAAAAATCTGTAACAAATTTGCATGCAACTGATCCAATACTTTCTCAAGAAGACTATAAAAAAACTTTTTTTTTTTTTTTTTTTTTTAAATCAGTCATGTCTCATGCATCCCAAAAGAAATGTGCAATGCAATCGACTTAACTGGTCAGCTGGTTTCACCTCATTCAGCTCCAGTAGCATGTTGCTTTGCACAGCTTAGATCTAAAGTGACACTTTGTGTACGGCACTGGAATTGCACATAAATATGCTGTTCTCGCTTTGACCACAAGTCTTGTATTTCAGAACACACAGATCACGGATGCGTCTGAAGGATGAGCACCAAGTCGAGTGCTGGAAAAGTTCGGAATGCAGACAGCAACCCCTGTATAGAGGTCAGGTTATGAGTATATCCTAGTATATTTCTTTTCTCATATCCAACTTTCAGCCAATTATTTTAAACACACTGTATGTCAGATTAAATGTAATGCCAACCGAGATTCAAAAATGATTGCAAAGAAATTCAGCATATTTTCTTTTCTGGCTGTTATGCACTCTTTTGTTGTAATTTTGCTTAATCTAGTTTGTTTAATTGCTTTTTGCATGTTTGTTTTTCTCCCCTCTCCATTTCCCATCGTGTTTCCCTTCTTCTCATATGGCTTTGCTGCTTTCCAGGCAGCCGTTGTAAATATGAAGTTGAGCAAATAAATTTTAATTAAAGACAAATATTGCTACAAAGGGAAATTTTATGCAGGGTGGTCATGAATGTAGTCCTGGTCTGATACACAGATTAAGTCCAATGTGATGGGCGGGCATGTCATTTAATCATTCGTTATGGCATGTAATGTATAAATCAGTGCAAGAAAAAAAATAGAAAAAAATGAAATTTGTTTAAAAAAAAAGAAAAAAAAAAAAAGAATACATATATACAAGAAGATGAGTAAGTTTTTAGTGAATGACTTTCAGATGACCGAGACCAATGCTGCTTCCATGCTAGATTACACACTTGCCCTCATGTAGACTGTAGCCTTGCCTCTAATTTATAATGAATTATTATTAATTAATTGCTGAAGGTGTATGATGAATGTCTTTCCTGTTTCACAAGCACCTTGCATATGCACCATTTTCACACATTCATCCACTATCAGTAACTTCCACTGACATATTTTTGGCCTGCTGTGCTTTGGTTTCTTTTTGAGTTCTTCC
This sequence comes from Pangasianodon gigas, assembly GCA_022758105.1. NCBI lineage: Eukaryota > Metazoa > Chordata > Actinopteri > Siluriformes > Pangasiidae > Pangasianodon > Pangasianodon gigas. Next base: position 21,155,592 of record CM040457.1, on the reverse strand, counting down.
TTTTTCTTTATACTGTTTATATTATCTCTATTCATATAGTGGTCACTTTTACCAAAGCTGCTTAAATGTAAGGCAGAATACAATCCAAGCATTTATTTGTTAAGGGGGTTAGTACAATTAACATTAATACATTAATACAAGTACTACAAGGCTACTTTCTCTCTAATTGACCACAAACAGGTAGGGAAGGGCTGTAGAAAGGACTGGAGAGAGCCTCAGCTACACACACACTCACACATATACTCACACAGCAACTGAGAGAGACACAGCAAGTGTTTGTACTCGTGAGCCACACACTGTCATGATTTGTAATACTTTTTGTACAGATTATATTTATTCTCCTTCCCATAACAAGTAATAACGCGTATTGCTTCGTCTCTGTGTAGGAGAGTGATGGTTCCCAAAAGTGCCTGGAAGCGTATAACTATGATAAGAACATGTGCTCTGCATACTTCTTGAAGTATAAGAATTGCAGGAAGTACTGGGTGAGTATTTTAAATGCATGCAGCTTTCACACCAGCCTTCACTTTTTCCTGACAAATTAAAGCTCTACAGATCGCAAAAAAAATATATTGTTTTCATAGACGTACGCCTTGGTGAAATCGGAGCCATCTGCACAGACATTTACTGCTGAGCATAACAGAACATTGTAAAGCAGTGTCAAACTCATTTTAGGGAACAGACAGCATTACATTTAGTCTAAGTCTAGTCAAGTGGGCCGCACCAGTAAATCAGTTTAGTGACCAATTACACATCAGCACACAACCTCTTAAATGTGTTCATTTATCTGAAACGTACATTCTGAATGCACAAACTGATTAATTGTACATCGAATACAAAAACACATGAACACATTGCAATTCATTACCAAAAATCCTTACCAAAAAAATTACTTGCATAAGTATTCACCCCCTAGAATTGGGATTGTGTGTCGTAAATCTACCCATAAAAGCCCATAATATTGAAGTGGGGGGAAATCAGTGTAGTTTGTAAAATTATTTAGAAATAAAAATACACATAAGTTGTGATTGCATAAGTATTCACTCCTATTACTGAAAAAAACATAAATTACTTCTTATGGAAAGAGGCCTGGTTACAGCGTCACATTTTCAGCTTGCTCATGAAATGACGTTTATTGCTTTATTTTGCTCCTATTGGATTTTTTTTTTTTTGGATTCTTTCAAATCAACGGACTCCTCGCATTCAGTGTTTTTACGTATTTCTGTTTTGGAATAGTGCGGCTCTCTTGCTTCCGGCAGCATTGTATGAATTCGTCGGTACAGTTAGACAGCAACTTGTCCTTCAATTTTTTTTTCTAACACCGCATCACAGGGAGGGTCTGCTGTAAGGTATTTAAGACAGAACATTTTCAGAAACAAATGAAGAAAGATTCTGAGCACTGTTAGATCCGTCTGTGCACAGAGCAGCACAGGAGGACGATGGTTAGTGAGCGTACGTCACAAACATTTCACCCCATGCAAAGGTCTGTAGCAGACATTTCACACCATATCAGCTAGTTGAACCAGTGAACTCTGTGGGCTAACATTAGATACAGTATTTGTTTGAGTGTTCATTTCTGTTAATAGGTATTTTCTTACCTTCATACATATGTATTTGCTGCATGATGTAGCACACAATTTGAAGCCAGTCTTTAGCTTGCTCTTGCAAGCACAGTTTGTAAAGTACTGCCATTGTAAGTGTAGTGAAAGAACCATAGGAGCATTACAGAAGAACAAGGAAGTGTTTGTGCAATGAGCCCATTATGATTCACAAGATGATTTTAATTTAGAACACAGATTTCAAAATAATTGGGCGGGCCAGATTAGAACCTTTAAATGACCAGTGCTGGCCTGCAGGCCATATGTCTGACACCTCTACTAAAGTGTTACTCAATTGTGAGTTTAAATTGTTCTTAGGCAAGTCTGTCACAATCCTGGAGAATTTTATGCAAATAGTTATATTTAAGTGCCAATAATAAAAAAATACATGGGAAATGACTGAATTATATAATAATAATATGATAATAATATAATAATACTTTCTGTTGCTTAGTCACTGCAGATGACACTTCAAGTAGAGCAACATGGAGCTAATAAAAGTCCTACGTTTGACATATTTTTAAAAGCATTTTAATTTTTCTTTTTTGACTTAAACCCATGTACAGCATGCATGTAGACTCACTGAACACTTTATTAGGAACTCCTGTACACCTACACATTCATGCAATTATCCAATCAGCCAATCTTGTGGCAGCAGTGCCGTGCATAAAATCATGCAGATACGGGCCAGCAGCTGCGGGTAATGTTCACATCAACCATCAGAATGGGGAAAAAATGTGATCTCAGTGATTTTGACCGTGGCATGATTGTTCGTGCCAGGCGGGCTGGTTTGCGTTTTTCTATAACTGCTGATATCCTGAGATTTTCACGCACAACAGTCTCTAGGGTTTACTCAGAAAGGTGCAATAAAGAAAAAACATCCAGTGAGTGGCAGTTCTGCAGACGGAAACACCTTGTTGATGAGAGAGGTCAACGGAGAATGGCCAGACTGGTTCGAGTTTTGTAACAATATTGTGGTGAGCAGAAAAGCATCTCAGAATGCACAACACGTCGAACCTTAAGGCGGATAGGCTACAACAGCAGAAGACCATGTCGGGTTCCTCTTCTGTCAGCCAAGAACAGAAAGCTGAGGCTGCAGTGGGCACAGGCTCACCAAAGCTGGACAGCTGAAGACTGGAAAAATGTAGCCTGGTCTGATGAACCTTGATTTCTGCTGAGGCACACAGAAGGTAGGATCAGAATTTTGTGCCAACAGCATGAATCCATGGACCCAACCTGCACTGTGTTGACAGCACAGGCTGGTGGTGGTGGTGTAATGGTGTGGGGAATGTTTTCTTTGCACACTTTGGGCCTGTTAATACCAATCATCCATCGTTTGAATGCCACAGCCTATTTGGGTATTGTTGCTGACCATGTGCATCCCTTCATGGCCACAATTTACCCATCTTCTAATGGCTACTTCCAGCATGATAATGCATCATGTCACAAAGCAAACGTCGTCTCAAACTGGTTTCATGTTCTTCAGTGGCCTTCCCAGTCACCGGATCTGAATCCAACAGAACACCTTTGGGATTCACAGCATGAAAGTGCACCTGAAAAATCTGCAGGAACTGCATAATGCAGTCATGTGAACATGGAGCAGAATCTCAAAGGAATGTTTCCAACATCCTGTGGAATCCATGCCATGAAGAATTGAGGCTGTTTTGGGAGCAAAGGGCGGCCCTACCCAGTATTAGTATGGTGTTCCTAATAAAGTGCTCAGTGAGTTTATGTATGTATGTATGTATTTATGTATGTATATATGTATGTATGTTAAACTGTACTTTTTTTTTTCCTCAGCATGCTGTGATGCTACAACGCAGGCGTGAAGGTATAAAGCCCGATATGCCTACAGCTAAAGAGAGGGAAGAATTGCTAGATTCTCTGGGAGGGAAGCCCTACTGAAATCTACTGACTTTTAATAGCAGAACACTGACTGTGCCTCTCTGAGGTGAAGTGTGTGTGTGGATGAGTGCATCCTTCTAATAGGAAGCCTTAAAAACTTTATTTACACTTCAGCCCAGTGGGCAGGGGTGTGTGTGGTGTGTGTGTGTCTATGCGCATGCTTGTGTGGGTATTTGTGTGCACATACTTGTATGGAGTTGTTTGTGTACTTGAGAGAGTGCAAGTGTTTCCATGATGAGTTTTTGAACACATGCTTGCACAGAGATCCTATGTTAATCATTCTGTGAATCTGGCAGATAAACATATAAATCATGTACAATTATAATATCTCATGAGTATTCAGTATGAATATTCTCCAGAGTCAAATAAATAATGAAAATAAAACCGTTGTTGTTTCTTCTTCACTTCACTATAAATTGTAAGGGTTTATTTTTCCAGAAGGAAATGAGTACTGATGTCCACAAAGTGAGTGTGCTGTACTCTTTTAATTAACAGTCCTGTAGTCTGTGAAGGCTTGCACTTCCTGCAGTGGCCTCATGAGGGTGATAGTATCCTACAATGCATATATTAGTGGCCATCTGTAAATCACCACCTTTTGGTTCAAGCAGGCTCACCCTATGGACTTGCTGTGATTTTATGGTTTTCAGTTTAACAGTCCAAGTTATTACAGATGCCTCAGTAACCTTTGTGTGTTTTGTAGTAAGCACTGAGAGCAGCCAACCTGTTACTAATCAGACAAGCTGTTGCATTGTACGCAATGTGTTTGTCATCTCCCACTCAAGTCACGACTCCTTATGAATAATGTGCTAGTGGGATTCAGGCTTGATGATGCTGTAAGCAGCATATATTGCATATAAAATGGTAAAAACTACCTTCATTTTCAATTTCACAATCTTCTGCTTTTCGCTGAAAGGAGTTGCTGGTACTGTGCCTACTGGTTCAGACTCAGAGCAATCGTAGAACCCCCTGCCTCCAAATTTGCTACTGAAACATAAATGAGCAATCATTGGCATTCCTCTTAAATAGCAATAGGTTATCATGAACGAATACAGAGTAATGGTATGTTATTATCATAATGGCGGATAAAGGGTGATTTGATTGCACCACTCTGTGTTCACTATTATTGTTAGCTCAGTAATCATCCGTACAGAATAAGTGTTCCCCGAAGGCATGCGATCCATCTCGAGGACGAATGGTTGTGAAACGCAGTGCTTAGCACAATAGTTCATCAGGCTCAGTGAAACTGGCAAATGACATTTCATACCAGGGTGCTGAACAGAGAATTATACATCTCAAAATCAGCTGCTTTCATGAGTCTGTGTGTAATAAAAATCAGATCCAGCAAGAATGTAGTACAAGCAAATTTACATGCCTATTAAAGAGGCTTGCTATAAATCTGGAGAACAAAAGCACAGTAAACTCACAAACTATAAGGTGTATAAATCAATATGTTCACATAATCAGTGGTTTATAAGCTTTATTGAATGATGTTTAGTTGCTGAACTTGTTTCGGTTTAGCACCAACTTCCTCAGTACACATTACTGTTAATTAAGAAATAAAAAAATATTAAAATTATTAAAAGAGCCACAGAAACTAGTCAGTCAAGGCTGATTTATACACACTGTGTGTCCTTCATTAGAGGTATTTCATGATACATGACATGATACATTTACAACCAATATGTGCCAGCTGTTTCAGTTTGCAATTTAGTATTTTCATAAAATACAAACAGTATTGTTATACACATGTAGACATACACTCCTATTAATACATTGGTATTATACTGGCACATTTTATGTACTTTCCAGATTAAGTGCCTTTGAGTGGTTATACCTTAGTGCCACTAGTAGACTGCATAATAATTCTTCATTGTTTTATTCTTCTCTACGCAGCTTTGGTCTATCCCATTAATGACTTCGATCTAATGTCACTGAAAACATGGCCGATGATCCTGAAGCTCTATGGATGGGGTTAATTTTTCCTCAGACTTCAGTTACTCTTCTTGCCATGCCCTTTGAACTTAGCCATAAAGTCAAATGCTCCCAGGTATTCACCAAGCAGCACTCTTATTTTAACAGGCAACATACTGTAAGAATAAAAAAGAGATATGAAAAATAATTGTCATTATATGTTCATACAAATACAAAGATCAACAAACCAAAATAAATAAATCAATTAATCTGTACATTTTAATGAAATTGTTTATGGCATGAGCATGGAAATCCCAAACTGCTATCCATGACAGCTGTACAGCATATTTATATTTCCATGTTTATGGAAATATAGTAGTAATATTAGTAGAGAAATTTAATGGAGTGTGATCTTTGGACCAGTTCAAGCAGTAAGCAAATACAGTAGTTGCATGTGAACCCTTGTATCTCGCGTATGAATCTGTGTGAAATAAAACAGCAACAACATAGTAAAAGCTGGCAGATAAACCTAATTAGATTTTGTTATTTAGTTTAAACAGTACAGAGCATACTGTAGAAGCAGATACAGGAATAGCAATTAAAGGAATCAAAGTAGGAATGTAAGAATAAGTAGGAAAATTAGTATTGTCATAGTAATGGTGTGGATGGTATTTCTCATACATGTGTCTGAAATGTGCATTATAAAATACAAAATAGTATTTGTATTTGATTGATGTGAAAAAAAAAACATGTAATTTGCATCAAAATGCTTTTTCATTCTGTGTTATGTATTCCTAACATCAAGTATGCTAACACTTTAGTGCTTCAGTTGGATTTTAAAGCAGACCCCCGCAAGAGAAGTGTTACTGTTCACATTTTATATGCACTGAAACTGTGCTACCAAACACCCGACTGACTTGTCATAGTGAAAAAGAGATGTAGCAGTGTGCTTACTGTCTCGAGCCTATCCATGTTGCAAAACTCTCAACCGCTGTTTTGCATTTAAATGATTTCACATGATCTGTAATGGCCTTTATCACACTTCCTGCTATGTAGTGCTTTCATGGCAGAAAAATATAACGGCAGGTCAACATTTGTAAACCATTGAGACAGAGTAACTGATTGACCCTTTGCAATTTAGTTCTGACCACCAATGTGGTAAGTAAAGGGTACAGTGTTAAACATTCTCTACCAGAATAAAATCCTATACCCTGTTCTGATGCATTTTTGTTGCAGTATTTCGGGTGTTTTGCATCGTATGCCAATTCGTGATCTAAACGTGAACCCGTATACCAAAAACACATAGTATAATCAAACACTCCTACACACACACACACGTACACAAATACACGCACAAAAGCAAATAACAATTCAGCAGAAACCTGGCACAAGATCAGTCAGACATGTAAGTGGTTTATCCATTATGGCATCATAGTCTGGTCTCGCTAATTAAAATCTTAAATGATGGCACAATTATGCTGGAGTTCAAAGAGATTTCAGCATAAGCAGAAGAGAGGTGGGTGTGTGTGTGTACAAGGGCTCACATACACACAAACACTATAGAGACAAACAGAATCCTGCATACAATATGTGAGTACTGTTACTGGGTACACATAGTGAACACAGTAGTGCTGGTTGATTTCTGGATTGACTTAAAGTTTAAATGTGACTTACTTCTTTAGAGCGATGGTAAGATAGATGCTACGAGGCAGATATAGATAGACCTGATCTCTCCGAACAGCATCCACAATCTTTCTACAAACGTAATCCGGCTCCAAAATAGGCATGAGTCTCGGCCACCTACAGAAATACACAAACACCATTTTTAATCATTTTAATCAGTTAACATATAGCATGTGTAGAATAATTATTAAAGTACTTCACCATTTCTTGGCCCTTGAAAATGTACAACTGCATTTTTTTTCCTCACAGACTTGACCTCCTTGATTCAGGGACCTCCTTGACTCATCCTTGATTCATGAAATGTAAATTTCATTTGTCTGAAGAAATTCTCATTAAGACTGGCCATCTCAGAGCAGCTGTAGTCCAATGCAAAGTCATATCCCTGTTAGACTTAGTAGTTTTTTTTTGATGATTTATGTAAAGATTTGTCTCATTCAAGCTGGTAGTTAGTTAGTAGTCAATTAGCTATATCCTAAATAGGCTATAATAGGGTGAAATGAAGTTTTCTTATGTAGTGTTTGTGGCCCAATAGCTATGTTCAACTGTCACACTGTCTTAAGTTTCCTTGATGACTCTTTTTTGTTAGAATAAATTCTAATAAAGAAGCTATCTCACAACAGTCTGTGGGATGTACCATGGTTTAATGAATATATCTACTGGATGCATGATCATTAATATGAGCAACCACAATGTAGCTTGATCTAACCTGCAGGGTCATACACACTGCAAAAAATAATATCTTAACAAAAGAAAATATCAGGAATGTGGGGAAATTTATCTAATGTTCTTATTATGACATTGTTATAAATCACATCTAAGATTATTCAGACTGTTTTTAGATGCTTTTACTCATTTCACTCTTTAAATGTTCTTATTCTACTGACAGAAAATTTGCTTCTTTCTAGAAATAAATGCCTAAAATTGGAAAAATTATCTGCCAATTTCAAGCTTGAAATTAGTAAGAATTAGTATAATAGGAAATACCAGATAGGTTTTTAATATATTCAAGATATTTTCACTTGCTGTTTTTTTTTTTTTTTTTTTGCAATGCACACACCTAATGCCAAAACACTCACTTACTTGTGCAACATCTGACAAAGACACAAAGATCATTCAAATAAAAACTGACCTCACAGACATTGCTCTGGGCTAGTAACACAATATCCCTCCAGCTCTTTTTTGCCCTTGTTCTGTCTATTTTAAAAAGCTGAATTAAAGTGCCTGAATATAAGCCCTAACTATATACTAACATAAAACTTCTCTATATAAAACTTCTCATTCTTCTATATTAGCAAGCTTTCTAATTTTTTCCACATAAAACACAGTGACTGCACTGTTTCCAACTGAATGTTTTACACACTGAAATACTTTCTGTGTCTTACTTTGTGTTAGCCCCATCAAACATTCCAGTGTTGATGAAGAAGGGACACACTATGGTGGTCTTCACTCCATTACAGCCCATAGCCAACATCTCCAGAGCCATGGACTCTGCAAAGCCCACTGCTGCAAACTTGCTAGCACAGTAATCTGTCAAATACACGCATATACACACCTGTTAGACTGGACTATTGTTAAATGGGGAAGAAGTTAGTGTTTACAGTCACACAAATTGTGTTGTGGGTGTATACCTGCCAGTCCGCTGACACCAATAAGTCCAGCTGAGCTAGCTATGCTGACCATATGGCCGTGGTTTGCAGCAATCATCGCTGGGAGGAAAGCCTTGCACGTCTAAAGAAAGAAGCAAGATCACTGTGATGCATGCTTGTCTTTGCAGTAAATAGTGTAAATCTACAGGTATGTATGTTGAAGAGAAAGTGAGACTGAGAGGTTATGTCATAGCAACTAACCCAGAAATGGGCCATGCTGTTGACCTCCATAGTCTTCTCTATAAGCGGGTCTGGAGATTGCAGGAACTTTTTCCCCGTGACGATGCCGGCATTGTTCACCAGAATTGTAATGTCACCCACCTCCCGTTTGACCTAAGAAGCCAAGCAAATTGAATCAGCTTTATCCATCGCCAATTGGACAACATACAGTGGCTTAATGTTTTCAGTAATCACAGCTCTATTCTCCAGTACAATTTAGCAGTGTTTGGAGTCAAGAGGCTTTTGTATTTTCTGTGCCAGTTGTAATGTCAGCATTAGGGTATGTTGAAATGTCTGTGAATGTGAAATGGGTTGTGTTAAAATATGTATGTGTTCAGTCATCCTCGTCATGTCTAGTAGCATAAATTTCAAAATATAAATTAAATTTCACGGATCCCATCAGTATATATTTATTTTATGAATCTAATCCAACTATTCTAATATCAGGCTCAGGATTGCAGGCCAAGTAGTTCACTTCCTTTCTAGCTTTGCCTCTGACTAGTAGTAGCTACTGAACTGAAAAAATCCTCAGGCGTGTGTGGTCAAACACCTTCAGCACTTACTTAGCACTTACTTTCTAGAGCACTTTATTTTGAATTGTAAGTAGTAAGCCAAGTCAGATGGATTTCTCTGGCTTAGCTGCATTGTCTCTGTTTTCTAGACCTATAGCCTGTTCTGTTTATATTCTGGTGTGAAATTAAAGACTCTTGTTACTTATACAAAAGCTGAATTCATAAGGTTTCAAACTTCTAGCTCTATTTGTGACTGTTTGTGGGAAACCATTTGTTTGTGTGAGGCTAGGATGTCCCCTAGAGAAGTGCAGATAAATTTGATCTTGTAGGGATATTTGATTCGCTTCAGTGAGGAAAGGGGATTTTTTTTAAACATAAAATGCAACTTATTTTAAATTAAAAGAACAGCCAAACAGGTTCAGGTTAGTTCTAAAGCCTTATTTAGCTACACACATGTAATCCACCTACACAGTGTGTGTTCCTACCTGGTCCGCCACTTTGTACACCACCTCTCGGCTACTACAGTCGCAGGTGTAGGTGTGCGCTCGCGCGCCGTGTGCTTCTTTGACAAGGCGCGCGGTCTCCAGGTTTCCCGCCTCGTCGATGTCCCAGAGCACGAGGCGCGCGCCGAGCCGCGCGAACTCCAGCGCCATGATCCGGCCGAGTCCACTTCCAGCCCCGGTCAGCAGCACCAGCTCTCCCTCAACACTCTTCCTCCGCGCCGGCACAAACAGCCGGAAAAACGCCTCCAGGTAGTAGACCACCGACAATCCGAGCACCTTCAGAGTCTCTAAGAAGAAGTTCATGGCGGCAGAAGAACGAGGTCTGGACACAAGAAGTGAGTTTTCAGCTGTGAGTGTGAGTGAATACGCAGCCAGAGCAGCGTTTTAATGTTTACAGTAAGCTCCGTCACCACTTTCACCTCAGCACATGCAGGTCAGTCAGTTTACTTAGCTACCTCACACACGAACACAAGTGACGAGCCGCTGCGTTCATTCGCTTTTTTATTTAAACAAACAGTAAATAATCGACCTTCGGTCGCTAAAACTTCAATTACACTTCGTGTTTACCTCCAATACAAAGGTCGGTAATACTGGCGCGAGCTCGGTAACGGTACAGGATGTGGAAGGCGTGGTCTCTTGTTAACCATCTGTGAGCCGAGACGCACTGAGCCGTGAAGCTGCACAGTGCAACCTTTCACCTAGTAAACTACAACACAAAGCTGTATACTGTTCCAGTATGTTTTCTGGATGAAAACAGAAGATACATGAATAGTTTACACTTTATCAACAGAGAAAAATATTCTAAATAACAAGAACCTAAAGTTAAAAAGGTTTTGCTGTGACCCTCTCAGTTTCAACCTGACTGAAAAAGGCAGTGTGTTACATCTATAATGTGTCAAAATGGCATCTTAGAATAAATCACATTCAGAAAATAAGATTTCAGCTGATTACTAATGTGATCATTAATGTAATTTTTAATGACATTGTGACTACTGATATCTCTATTTGACCATTTTTATTAATAAAAATAAAATAATGATACAATGATAGAACATTTGTAACATACTATTTATCTTTCTTGTTTTTCCTTAAAATCCTTTGTTCTCACATATTTATTATTTATTATTTAAAATAAGTTAATTATGTTAAATAAATAAAATTTAAAAAAATTTCCCCCAAAATGGAAAAAAATACTAATCACAAATTTAAAAAAGAAATTACTCCAATTGACAAAATTGATGCAGTGACTCATTTATTCAATAAAAATGTGATTTTTTTTTTCTTTTTTTATGTGAGTTTTGGATTCTGTTACATCACTACAGTATCTTATACAAGAATGTGATACATTCAAAAAGTTGAGGTTTTGCTGAAAACAATGATACCAAATACTTGAGGTAAAAACATTTTTAAGGTGGTATATATGGTATAATACTGTAAAAATAAATCTAGGGCAAAACGTTCAAACATATCTTACTTAACTCCAGAGGGCTAAGTAAGTTAAAACTATATGGTCTAGGGTTAAAACGGAGAGAATTCCTTTTGGGTGAGGAAAGTGGGGCTAATTCCGAGTGACCCAAGTTGACAGGTGGCCCAAGAGCACCTCCCCGGTATGAAAGCTTTCCTCTGAGGGGTTGAGATGGAGGGCAGTCCATTAACCTGTCAGGGGGCCCAACATTCCTACTGCTGCTCCTGCCTACAGGATATAAACATCAAAGACATACTTGAAGGAGTGAAATAAATGTTCTGTCAAATAACAGCTACAGTACAGTTGCATGCAGCTGCTCAAGATGTAGCAAATGCAAATTTCTTAACAACGAGTAAACGCACTGGACCTAAATCTGGGGTCGGAATCCTGTCGCTTTCACACCATCTTTTATTAGAATTATTCTTTTAACAACAAACCAAGTTGAAAATAAAAATGGTCATATTTAAAATAACGCAACAGGTTAAAAGATGGCTACGAGATGGGATTAAAACAAATAGGCCAAATGAAATGCATGGCAGCCTGGGAAAACCCTTCACATGGTCAAATTTGTACATTTTCTACGATACCTATTTTAAAAGATAAACATTTTCTGCAAATGCTATTTTTTAAAAAATTAAAAATTCTGCAAAAGGAACAGTTACTTTATATTTCAGGAACTTAAAATTAGAAATAAAATAGTAATTGTGGCACGTGCAAAAGATTGGATACCCTACTACATTAGTACTTAAAAGCCCTTTTTGCTGATATCACAGCTCTCAAGCTCTTTTTGTAGACAGCTAGAAAACTTTCTACCCTTGTTTTAGGAAATTTAAATTTAGGAAACCACTACTGTTTGCAGAACACTTCTAGTTCTGAGATATTCTTGTGCCATCATGCATGCACCTCATGTTTAAGATCTACTTACAGATTTTCAATGATGTTCAAGTCAAGGGACTGAAGGCCATTCCAAAAGCCTCAGCTTGCATTTCTTGAAGTAGTTCATGGTGGATTTTAAGGTATGTTTTGGATCATTGTTCTGTTGTAGAAGCCAATCTCTTTTCAGCTTCAGTTTACTGACTGACTGTGTCACATTTGATTCCAGAATTTTCTGAAGTTTACTGAAATCCTTTTTTCCATCGACTAGTGCAATGTTTCCTGTGCCACTGGTTGCCACACAACCCCAAAACATAATGGATCTACCCCGAATGCTTAACAGGTGGCAAGGTGTTCTTTTCATCAAATGTTACTCCTTTTTTCTCCAAACATACCTTCAGTGATTGTGGCCAAAGAGTGGACTGTTGAAAAGAAAGTAGAATCACCATTACATATAATGGATATAAAAAGTCTACACAACCCTGTTAAAATCTCAGTTTTTTGTGTTGTGAAAAAAATGAAACCAGGATAAATATTTTCCACCTTGAATGTGATATAGCAACCAACAAAATAGTGCAAAAACAAATAGAATTATTTTAGGGAATAAAAAGCACACCCTGTAACTAATACTTTGTGGGTAAGGATCTACCAAATTAGCACATCTTGATTTGGCAATTTTATTCCACTCTTCCTTAAAGAAATGCTCAAATCTATCAAATTGTGAGGGGATCTCCTGTGCACAGCCCTCTTCAAGTCATTCCACAGGTATTTGATAGGATTTAGATCTGGGCTCTGACTGGGGCATTCCTAAACATTGATCTTCTTCTTCTGAAGCCACTCTTTGTTGACTTGGATTTGTGCTTTGGGTGGATAGTGGTAGAAGGTGAATTTTTTCATTATCTTTAGCTGTCTCTTCCTAGTTGAAGACCAAGATAAAGTGGTTTATATGAATTTGTTCATATTTATTTATTCATCTTCAGTAACCGCTTTATCAGGATATAAATAATTAAAAACAAAGTCTTTCTTTGTTTTTAACACATAAATTCTCTTAGGTAGAGTACTGTGAAAAAGTCTTAGGCACCCTAATTTTTTAATACTAATTTTCTATTAAATGTTTATTTTATGACTTCTGTGTTATTGAGTCAGTAAAAAAAAATGTGGATTTCCAAACATTATTTTTCCAACAAAAAATGTTACAGTAAAGAAAGTAACATCACAGACCACTTTTCAGACAAAAAAACATAATGAAGGCCATCAGCTTGTGATGGTCAAAATCTCCAGAAGAACTGTGGCAGATTCTCCAAGATGCTTACCAGCCAATTTCCTCATAATACTGCATAAAGTGTACTTGAGACTTCTGATGCATTTTTAAATAGCAAAGCATTATTACACCAAATATTGCCTTTGTTTAGTTTATTACAGTTTACTGCTCTTCATAGTTGATTTTTTTCGTGTAGAAATGTTTACTTTCGTAGAAGGTGAATTTTTTCATTATCTTTAGCTGTCTGTCAGAGGCCTGCAGATTTTGTGCCAAAATAGATTGGTATTTGGTGCTATCCATGATTACTATTGGAATTCTTATTGACTAGATGCTGCCACCAACCTGCTTCACCGTGGGTATCGTGTTCTTTGGGTCATAAACTGTATCGTTTTACAGACATATAATTTAGAATGATACCCAAAAAGTTCTTCCTTGATCTCATCAGACTATAACACATTTTGCCACATGGTTTGGGTTGTTGTATGTTATTGTATGTATATTTTGACAAAATTTAGCTGGGCTTGGATGATATTTTTGTGGAAAATTTTGGTGTACTTATAGACTCACATCTGACCTTTATTAGCCATGTTAAAGCAGTCACCTAAACAACATTTTATGATTTTAAAAGCTTTGACTTCTGTAACAGTCTCCTAACTGGACTTCCTAAAAAGACCTTTAAACAGCTGCAACCCATTCAAAATGCTGCTGCAAGAGTTCTAACTAAAACCAGAAGAAGCACATTAGAGAGCACATTACTCCAGTTGTAAAATCTTTGCACTGGCTTCCAGTTAGTTGCAAAATTGATTTCAACATGTTGCTTCTAGTCTATAAATCACAAAATGGTCTGGGTCCTGAATACCTCTGTTATATGCTAAAAGAATATAAACCCAGCAAGTCTCTTAGATCCAGGTTTCCATGGGTGCAGGTCAGCTGGTAGTACCTAGAACCCAAACTAAACACGGTGAAGCAGCATTTATCTTTTATGTTGCTCAAAACTGGAATCAGCTCCCATAAGCTGTTAGATATGCCACAAATTTAGCTATTTTTAAATTTAAATTAAAAACAATTATTTTTTCATGTGCCTACTCCTAAGCTGTTAGGACTTGCACTTTCTGTCTATTGCTCTATATTCTTTGCACTACTTTTTCAGCACCTTGGAATTTCGTTACTTTTCTGAATTTTATTTTGAATCTTACTTGATTTTATTGAATGCTGTAATGAATGTTACTTGATTTAATTCCAATTTTAAAATTTTCACAAATATTGTATGAGTTTATTGTGTTTTATATTCTTCAATTTATCTGTACAGCACTTTGAATTGCCTTGTGTATGAAACGTTAAGTCAAGTCAAGTCAAGTCAAGTAAAGTCAAGTGGCTTTTATTGTCATTTCAACCATATACAGTTAGTTAGTACACAGTGAAACAAAACAACATTCCTCCAGGACCATGGTGCTACATAAAACAAACACAGAACTACAGGAGACTACATATATTTACATAAAGTGCACAGTGCAAACATGTGCAGACAGCACAGGACAGTACAAAACTACCAAAACAAGACAATGGGCACAATAAGTTACAGTGCAGCGCCAAATAGTACACAGTTCTAGTAGAAAGTGAATCAGATGACAGTAGTGCAAAAGAGTAACAGTATAAGTTGCTGTAAATGTAAACATAAGGAGTAGTAGCCAGGTAGAGAGTATAAAGATTATATACAGTATATAATAAATATTTTTAGCAGCAGAAACTGAATACAGAGATGTGCAAAAATTGCAAAGAGGATGGGGTGTATGTTTTCAGTCAAGTCTCTGAGTGTTGAGGAGTCTGATGGCTTGGGGGAAGAAACTGTTGCACAGTCTGGGGCCTGAAGGCTTCGATACCGTTTGCCAGACAGCAGGATGGTGAAGAGTTTGTGTGAGGGGTGCATGGGGTCATCCACAATTCTGGTGGCTTTGTGGATGCAGCATGTGGTGTAAATGTCTATGATGGAGGGAAGAGAGACCCTGATGATCTTCTCAGCTGTACTCACTATCCTCTGCAGGGTCAGGCAGTGATGCAGCTGCTCAGGATGCTCTCGATAGTCCCTCTGTAGAACAGCACTTGTACAGCACTTTGAATTGCCTTGTGTATGAAATGTGCTATACTGTATAAATGCATTTGCCTTGCCTTGCTCTCTTCTGATCAATACCTTTTGACAATGAGATCCTGTACATGCTTTGTAAGCTCTTTGTGGACCATGGATTCAACAGATGAAACTAAACAGATGTCAAGAAAATCCTACAGAAACAGCTGGTCTTTATTTGGGGTTAATCAGAATCATGTCATTGATGACAGATGATAATTACTTTTGAACATGAGTTTGAATGTGACTGGTTCATTCTGAGCACAATCACATGAACCATTATAAAAGAGTGTGCAAACTTATGCAACCAGGTTATTGTAAGTTTTTTTTTTT
>CM040457.1:21044364-21123995 GCA_022758105.1 Pangasianodon gigas | reverse complement strand
TATATATGTATCATCAAATATATAAGGCAGACTGGCAGACTGGAATATTAATTTGATGTATTAACTAAAGACTTAGTCTGTTGCAGTTTCAAGAAGTTGAGTAGTTGAGTTAGCTATTTCCATTTTTGTGAATTCCCTCTTGATTTAAATGAAGATTTTGGTCTTCAGTTCCTCCAATACAAAGGTCAATAAATCTGTAGAGAGCTTGGGAAGTGTATAGAAACCACTGCCTCTTGTTACCTATTTGTGAGCCACAACGTAATCAAGATACACTCAAGATAAAGAAAAATTTTGTGGTAGGTGCTGCAGGTTAAATTTGCGAGGTATATACATGTGATGGTAGGCCTTAACCTGTAGCACTGTTATAACTGAAGTGCCAGGGATCAGTACTAAGGACAACAGCTACAGGGCTGACAACATGAGTGAGCCACACATAAACAAGTTCCCTTGGTTTGTGGTACATGGTGTTCCATACTCTTTTTCAAGGACAAGGGCAAGGAATATGGCGAGAGATTGACAGATGCTAACCCTCTCAGTTATCTCTTACAGAAGGTGTGAGCATAAGAACATGAGAAGGTGAAAAACTACTGGTGTCCTGTTCTTAGAGAGTCCTGGACAGGCAAGTCATTATTCTGGGGTGGCCTCCTGTATACACCTATATACAGTCAATGGTGAAATAATTGTGTTAGCAACCCCAGGAAAGTCACATACAAACCTTAGGGCACCACCAGCAGATGGATCAGCTAGATAAATCTTTTCACCAGACTATGAAGCAATATGCCAAAGGTACACACCAGTGCAATATTTTGTTTACCATTCTCTACACTATCACAGAATGGATCAGCCCAGTGAACTATGAAATCAGCCCACCAGAGAGGTGAGCAGGACTATCATATAAGTGGATTGTACTGTTACCTTCTCACTCTGCCTTTTCACATCCCCAGGTACCCATGTTGCCTCGCAAATAAGTAGGCCTGGGCTCAGAGATCTTGGCCCTCAGCTCTCAGTTGAAGATTAGAAAATGTTTTTTCAATCTTCAACTCTCCACTGTAGCCTCAGATTCCTGTTCTTGGCTCACTGTTTTTGTTTGTTTGTTTGTTTGGTTTGGTTTGGGTTTTTTGGATCATTCTGTATACTCTGTATACTCTAGTACCTGTTGTGCATGAAAATACCTAAAGATTAAGAGTTTTTGAAATACACAAACCAGTCTGTCTGGCACCATCAACCATGCCACAGTGAAAGTCTATATATCAATATTTGGATTTGAACCATTGGGTGTGACCTTAACAAAACTTTTCTTTCTATCAGTGTATCACTATATGGTAACAACTAGGAATTTGCAGAACATAACTTTATTCAAGTCCTCAACCTCTGTTACATCACTCAAGATCATACTTGGTCTCAACCAGATGCCCAGCTGATCTTCCCAAATTAGGTAATATTATGTATAGTTGACAACAATAGCCACCTAATAATTTTTTTATCAGATTTATTTTAGTTTTTGGGTTTTTTACGTTTCCAGAAACATCAGAAACATTTGCTAGACATGCTGTTAAAACCTACTGTGAAGCTATAAAGCAGTGCTGCTGCTAGTCAAAATGGGTTCCTTTAAGTGGTATTCCATTGTCATGATTTTCATGTAATTGTCACGTAAGTGAGTAGAGACAGATGCAAGTGCAGGTTCAGTAGATTTATTAGAATAGACGGCACATAATCCAAAATCCAAAACACAGTCCCAAATTGTAGTCAATAAGCAGGCACAGGGTCAGGCAATCTACAACCAGACTTAACTAGGCAAAGCGATAAAGACAGAAACAATGGGCAGAAACTAGGTCAAACAGTGGAAGCCAACGTGAGATAAACAAGGCTTGGTAATGAGAGAACACAAGGTAACTGAGCATATACTTCACAATGTGTACAGTGAATGACAGTCTATTTAAAGTGTGCTTTTGAGGCTGATTGAACACAGGTGTGTTGAATTAGAAGCTGAGTGATTGAGAGCAGGGATGCATCTGTATGTTCTAGGTAGTGAAGTCCGAGGTAACCATATTTGTAGGTCACGGTGTTTGCTGGGAAGTTGAGTTTGTTGATGGCTGTGACATGACAGTAATGATGAATACATCATTACATCAGCCACTTTAATAGGAACACCTGTACCCCTGCTTGTTCATTCAATTATCCAGTCAGCCAATTATTTGGCAGCAGCAAATAGCATACAAATATTCAGATACAGGTGAAACAAAATAATTTAATATTCATATCAAACATCATAATGGGCAAAGTGTAGTACTGTGGTAATGTGTAGTAATGTGGTACTTTATATTTGGGAAAAAAAATAATAATTATGGCATGTGCAAAGTTAGGACATCCTTCCAGTAGTAATGTCTTAGAACATAATTAACTTGTTAGGCCTTAATTGACTTGTTAGGACTTGTTACACAGGTCAGGAATTGTGATTAGGAATTGATTCTCTGACTCTTAAAACACTCAACACTCAACAACCATCTGTCCTCTAAGCAGCTGACTGAGGATCTGAAAATTAATCTAATTGATGCGTACAATGCTATAAGAAAATATCGAAGTGCTTGTGGAAGTCAAGGCAAGATCTGGAAGACCAAGCAAGGACATGTAGGATGCTTTAGCTGACACAGGAGTGGTGGTGCACCATTCTACAACATAGCATTGATAGCACATGATCTGCATGGAAGAGTCATCAGAAGGAAACCTTACCTGTGACCTCATCACAAAACTCAATGTCTGAAGTATGCAAAACAACATCTAGATAAGCTTGAGGCATTTTGGAAAATAGTGCTGAGGACTACTGAAGTAAAATTGGCCTCAATCACTGAAGGTATGTTTGGAGAAAAAAAAGGTGTAGCATTTGATGAAAAGAACACCTTGCCAACTGTTAATCATGGGGGTGGATCTATTATGCTTTTCGGTTGTGTGGCAGCCAGTGGCACAGGAATACATTGCACATTTAGATGACAGAATGGATTTTAGTATATATCAGTCAAGAAACTGAAGCTGAAAAGATATGGCTTCTACAAGAGGACAATGATGAAAAACATGCCTAAAAATCCATCATGACTTTATTCAAGGAATACAAGGTGAAGCTTTTGAAATGGCCCTCAGTCCCTTGACTTGAACATAATTGAAATTTTTAAAATCATAAACATGCTATGCATGCAAGATGGTCCTAGAATATCTCAGAACTAGAAATGTTCTGAAAAGAGTAGTGTTTGAAAATTCCTAAGACAAGAATAGTAAGATTCCTAGCTGGCTACAAAAAGAACTTGCAAGCTGTGATATCAGGCAAAGGGGGTGTTAAGTACTGACTTAGTAGGGTATCCAAACTTTTGAAAATGGCACAATTACTGTTTTTTCTCTACTTTTTAATTTCATCAAATATAAGGTAACTGCATTAACATTTACATTAGCAAGCATTTTTTTAATAGTTTCCTATAGAAATGTTTACTTCTTTTTGCTTCAAAAATCAACAAAATATTTAATTTGCTCAGGGATGCCCAAACAACTGAATAAAGATCATGTAGCTAGGTAAGAAACCCAGCTGCACTTTAGACCATTACAATGTTAGGAGGTATTGTTCATTGTTATATCATTATAAAATGAACAGACAATCAAACAGAAAATGTCATAAAGATTTCTATGATTTCTGTCACTACCATCCTACGGTGCAGATACTGATCTACTGTGTAGGCTACACATTATTGGGAAAATCATCTTGACGCACTTTGGTAAAAGTACTTATTATAGCTACCTAATGGTAGGTTGAAGCACCTCTCAGAGATGCGGCAGGAAGTATCTCTGAAAAAGTAAATTTAGACTGTTAGAATATTTATGAAACCCAGAGGCATTTTGAAACCCAGAGGCACTGTTTTGCAGTTTCAAGCAGTTTATTCAAGCTGTACAGCATATAACAAATTTAGACAGTCAACAGAACAACCCACTATGAGAAACATTGCTTTGTGGGGAAATCACTCTACTGTGGTTAAAAAACACCAAAAAACCAACCAAAAAAAAAACCTTTTACACCACTAAGTCTGTTGCTGTGGTAAGTTAGAAGTATAATCCTGGATCAATCTGTAAGTAAATTTGGTGTAGAGAACTTTATCTGTAGTGCAGCCAAGGAAATAGGGAAAAGGGACAAATGAAGGTAGGACAGACCAGCGCAAGTGATAAAATTTTGTAACTGATCTGTTGTCTGATTCTGCTACAGAGGCTTGCATCTATGAAACATGAATTCATGTAGCCACAATATACCTTTGAGAGTGTTTTTTTTCCCACATCCTGAAAATGTTTATCACTACAAAGATATTACAAGCAAATTAGACGAATGGTGTCAGCACAAGTCAGCATTATAAGCATGTGATTTTGTCTGCCAGAACCTTTAACAGTTAAAAGATGAAGGGGGATAGAACAGAAATATCAACAGCTAACCACAGTCTGCAAGGATATCAGTATTCCACGAAACCCCCATGTTTCTTGCCCATATCTGATGACTTCTCTTGCTCTTCCTCCACCTGTGGTGAACGTTTAAAGACACCTCTGTATAGTTTAGGCTCCTCCCCCCAATCTGGCCTGCCCACCCGCCGCATGAACCCACCATAGCGTTTCTGTAGTGGCTTTGCCCCACCCCCCAAGTCATAACCCCTTCTCATGAAGCCACCGTAGCGCTTTACCACGCCCTCTGACTCATCAACCTCTCCCTTTGCATTAAGGATGTCCTTCACTGCAGGCCCTTCCCTCTCGGCATCGTCTTCAACCAGATTGGCCAGCATCTCCATGTCGCTCTTAGACAGGATTTCTCTGCCTCTGTCTGTTTCATCTGGCTGCGGCCCGTAAACCTCTGCTGCTTTTTTCATGAAGCCTCCATACCGTTTCATGAAGCCTCCGTAACGCTTCATGAAACCACCATATCGCTTCATGAAGCCACCATATCTTTTCTCCTCATGGTGTTGTTGGGGTAGGCTATAGGTTTCTGTGGATGCTTGCCCTGCTTCAGGCATGCTTTCAGTTGTCTGCAGGAAATCTTGACATATACCCCAAAAGCCACCAGTGGAAAGATGACCTTCACACTGCAACACACATTCCTGCCAAAACACATGAATATGGTCTATGAGATACATGTACATACCAACACTATCTGACTCTGGCATAATTAGACACATCAGTATTGATGGTTGTCAAAGTTGATATTAGACATGACTAACTGCATTCTCTTTTATGTGTAATGAGTAAGTGTGTGCGGGTGGGAAGCAGAGTTAAGCTCTTGAGAAACCATATGAATTTTAATGCAGTGAGAATAATTTTCAGCAAATCTAACATACAGCCTTTTATGCATTGTACAGTGTGTTATGAGACATATTAATATTATCCGTACACTTAAACTTAACCTCAAATTATAATGTTTTAGCTCTTCAGTTCTTTGATGCTGTATCTGTATTTTGCTTTGGAAACATGAAGAAAGGGTTTTTTTTTTCCCTTTCCATTATAGTAGGGTAAGCAATGTCAGAATGTTCAGAAGAGGAACATTTAAACCTAATTAATATTAGGCAAAATATATAGTCAAATATGTACATGGTACAGATCCAAATACACAAGTAGTGAGATGTGTTAGAAAATTGTAATGGTGAAAAATTCAGTGGATGTTATTGTAGAGATTACCCACACACCCACACACCCACACACAAAATCTTTTGTCATAAAGCACTCCTAAACAGTTTTAGGGCAGCTTTGATCAATACATCATCAAGCACCATGAATTGATTCAGGGAACATGCTATGGCTTGAAAACGCTACACAATCAATATATCACAGACAATATTTCTTTTCTGGCATCAAATGCATTTAATTTTTTTTTTTAACTTTCTCATCCAATTACTGATAAGAAGGGCATGAATCACAGAACTGCGCTCTCAAACAGAATGATGTATTGTATTACGGAAAAAAAGTGCAATACTATACATGATAGACCTTTATAGCATTTTAAATGCTTGTGCTAAAAAATATATATATAATAATATAATCATTATGCTGTGCATAATAATAATAATAATAATAATAATAATAATAAGTTTATTATTGCTTCCCAGCATGAACTCCAGTAGACTTTTTGTCATGACAGCTGTGCAAAAAAAAAAAAAAAAAAAAAAAAAGAGGCAGATGTGTGCACAGAATGTGTCTTTGAACTGCGTTTTGAGGAATTAGTATTGCTGTGTTGACGCACTGAAAGCGCACAGACGCACAGCGTCGACAGACTTACTATAGAGTTGACGTGTGTTTGCTGCAGGCGCAGGTGCACAGAGCAGTAGGCGCAGTCAGAGCCACAGTCCGCGCTCACCATCCGCAAACACGCGCTGAGGAAGAGCGCCCAGCGGAAGCGCATCAGCCCCGAGCACGGCTACACACCACCAGCAAGACGGAGGAAGAGCGAGGGAGGAACACACACGTTTGATTACACGTTCAATAGTCTGTGTGCTGTTACAGCATGCAAATCTGCCAGAGCTACACACGGAGTTCGTGACTTCTTAAACCTTTCCTATGTCTGTGCGGCATTTAGAGCATTTAGACCATGAGCATTTAGATGGGAGTCTAAACATAGCATGATATAATGCTGATAATAATTATGATCCTATCAAAATTCGAGGAATACTTTTACTTTGTTAAAAAAAAAAAAAAGTTTTACTTTTAATGGGTTTAAAGAGATTACTGTGTATTGTATCATTGCTAAAAAGAATCAGAAAATATTTCGATATCATTTTGATGCCCAAGCAAACAAACAAACAAACAAACAAAAGAATACTAAAAAGTTCAACTGAGCCCTTATTAAGACATATAGAGATTTTAAATACATCACATATTTATAATATCAAGCGAAATATAATATGATGCATCAGAATCAAATAAGTAGGTCGCCTCCACCTCTTAATTTCTAATCCAAGCCTGACATGTTTATGAGGTTCACTGACCTTCATCATTGCTTCGTGCGCAGCGTCCGCTTCTGTCGCGCGCCGCCGTCTGATGCCGCAGAAGTGCAGCCACAAGTCTGTCTAACTAAGTGAACTGACGGAGAAAAGGATGGACAGACGTAGTAGAGAGAGAGAGAGAGAGAGAGAGAGAGAGAGAGAGAGAGGAGGGCTGGCTTTCTGGGGCTTTTCCCTCCCAGAACTTGCTGTCCGTGATGATAAAGTTGCTCTCCACGGCGCGAGCGTTCCCGGTGTGTGTGTGTGTGCGCGCGCCAATCTTTTAATTCCCCCGATCCTCCAGAGGAAGCGCTTTCTGGCGTGAAATGACGCAGACGGAACGAAAAGCTACCACATAATGACCCACTTCATCCAATGCGGCTAATTATGCGTAAGTGAAACTGAGAGAAGAGGTCGGTGGAAGAGGTCAGTGTGGAGGCTGGAGGGTCGCTGTCACCTAAATCACATCCCAGCGCGAGCTCAATGGACCAAAGCCGTATTTTCCATTTCCATTAGGTCAAGCCACTGCTAGGGGTCTAGCACAGAGTCACGTGCACACACACACTTCACCAGGCATACAGGCATGGGGTCTGTGTAATTCCTTTGAGGTCAATAAGATGTTTTCAGAAATACAAACCCACCCATGTACCCAGACATACCCAATTCAGTCTGGGGCTACTGTGTTTGATCCCAGTCCTTTCACTCCAGTTGTGAGCGTGATTGTGATGCTGCATTCATGCCTTTGTTGGACATTTCAGCTATAGGTGTATCTTTTCTCTGGCAGCTATTGACCACTGGCTGCTCTCAATAATAGATATTGATGTCTATGAAACACTCCAACTGCCACTCAACAGAGGTATAAATTCATGTTCATTCATGATCGGGAGTACAGGAGCACATATACACACACACACACACAGAAAAAAAAACTACAGCTGAGGGAGATTTTAAGCTTTATACCTATTGTATTATCGTTTTGTATTCACTCACGGCTTGGTGATATGCCATATTCGAAGATGGTGTCAGTGAATGCAGAAGAAGTATATAGACTTGAGCACCCAATTATTGGCAGGCTTTTGACAAGCTTTGTGATTATGAATTTAAGATTTACTACTGCAGCACTGCCACGGAACGCATTCAGGGCTCAAACACGTCAAAACCAGCGTTGCACAACTTCTTAAAATTAAAAAAATTAAAAATTTTAAAAATACAGTTTTAAAATTACAACTGTAGAAATGTAAGTGATTTGAAAAGTGATTAGTTTGATAGATGTATTCATATAGGCAGCTGGAGATGAATTCCAGTTCCCTATACCCTAGACAAAAGCTCATGTGAAAGTCGTAATATCAAAAATGACTCTCCACAAAAGCAGACTAGAACTTAACTATATGTAGTGTTACAGAGGATGACAGTCCTCCAACCACTCACTGTCCCAGACCACCTCCAAATGTGGTTTGAGTGATCGGATTACAATGCATCTTCGAGACACATTTGACCCCATTTACACCTGTACTTGCTGTCCACTTTCAATCGTATCACCCAGGACGCATGTTAATGCCAAGTGTGAACGGGGCCTCAGTGACTTTGAGCGTGGCAGTGTTGTTAGTGCCAGACAGGCTGGTTGGAGTATTTCAGAAAGTGCTGATCTCCTGGGATTTTCACACACAACAGTCTCTAGAGTTTACACAGGATGGTGTGAAAAACAAACAAACAAAAAAACATCAAGTGAGCTGCAGTTTTACAGGTGGAAATGCCTTGTAAGAGGTAAGAGAAGATTGGCCAGACTGGTTTGACCTGACAGGAACAAGAATCTGTGGCTACAGTGGGGATAGGCTCACCAAAACTGGACAGCTGAAGATTGGAAAAAGTCCAGGCAATGTTTTTCCTGCTCTTTCAACTGTCCTGTTTCAACTGTTCTGTTTAGGTAAGCCTGTGTCTTCTTTAGACTCAGATTCTTGTTCTTGGCTGACAGGAGAAGAACCCGATGTGGTCTTCTGCCATTGTAGCCCATCTGCCACAAGACTAGACGTGCCGAGCATTCTGAGATGCTTTTCCGCTCACCAAGGTTATAAAGACTTGTTATTTGAATTACTGTAGCCTGAACCAGTCTGGCCATTCTCCTCTGACCTCTCATCAACAAGGTGGATGCTTTTTGTTTTTCTCACCATTCTGTGTAAACTCTAGAATGCTATACTGTCAAATGTCAAATATAAGGAGATCATCAGTTTCTGAAATACGCAGAACAGCCAACCTTACACAAACAACCATGCCATAGTCAGTTAGTGAGATTTTATTTTTCCCCATTCTGATGTGAATATTAACTGAAGCCCTTGACCTGTATCTGCATGATGTTATGCATTGCACTGCTGCCACATGATTGGCCAACTGGATAATTGCATGAGTGTGCAGGTGTTCCTATTATAGTGGCTAGTGAGTGTATGTTTGTCTCTTGTCTTTGCATAGTCCAGCTGTTTCTCCATGTTTGCATACCTGTTTTTCTTCTTTAGCCTTTTTAGTTGACACTTTCCTACTTTGCTGGCTTCGTTATTCTCCCTTGTTCTAGTGTTTTCTTGTTTTGACTTCAGTCTGTTTTTAAAAAAAAAAAAATTATGGATTCTATGATTTTTTTTAAATGAATTTTTCTATAATGACCTTGTCTGTCTGCTCCCTGATCCCTTCTATGGTCTCTGAAAAGGATTTTTGGAAAAGCTTCAAATAAAACCCTCTGCTTGCATCCTGCCGTCTCTGGCTCCTGTGTGATACAGAGGATTTTTTTATTGGTCCTTGTCCTGTATAGTACTCACGTAAAAGTGCTCTCTAGTGCTATGAAAAGTGCTGTGCAAATTAGTAATTGTTATGCAGTTATTATTTTCTTTGTTATGAATGGAAGGGACCATCGCATTACTCCTACCTCATACCTTGGCCTTTAAAGTTATTTCACATTCATTCTCGAATTAAGGATGCATGAATTAGAAGAAAATGTAAAATATGTGTAAAACCTTCTTCAATATTTCTTCAAACATAATTCTAGAAGCCAAGGTCTAAGGTAGGAGCGGTGTAGTGGTATGTTCTATCCACACAGTAAACAAAAAATAATAATTTGTATAATAATGAACATTTTTTCATAGGGATATGATAAGCACATTATAGGATAAGGACAAATAAAACAATGCACTGCATTAAACGGTAGCCAGAGACAGCCTGATGTAAGTCTAGATGCTTTTCCAAAACAGATTTCAGTGTCCATATTGGGGATCAGAACGCAAGCAGACACAGTCATCATAGGTAAACCCTAATGTAATATCCACAAAAAGACAGGCTGAGATCAAGACATCATACAGCAATAATCCCATCTATAAAAAAAAAGACTTTTAGGATTCTGACTGATCTATGCGCTCATCTTTCTGTCAGCACCAAATTACCAGATGGGGTTGGTGCCTAGCACTGATAAAGGATCTCTTTGGAAGAGGGTGAGAAGAAGGACATTCTGTGACATCTGATGGTATAAGTGTGACTCACAAGTGAGGGGAAAAATACAGGCAAGGCACCAAGATAACTGAACAGCTTTTGCCATCAATCCATGTCCAACCAGATGAACAGAATGGCTTGATATACAATAGTTATGTTTTTTTCCCTAGATTTGCCCAGTAACTGAAGGCAGGTGCCTTTCAACCCTGTGAGCATGGATATAAACACTGCCTATCACAGACACTGACTGGCCAGATACGGAATACTGCATTTGAGATCCAGTAATGGTGGATTCTCTTTCTGGCAACCTTTTCCATTCTCTCATGGACCTTGCTATGTTACTCCGCAGTCCATGTTGATGGTGTAGATCTACTCATTGATGTGTGAAAAGAAAATCCAAGGTTCACATAGCTTTCAGCCAATGTCTCAGAATCTCAGAATGACAGAAGCACACTACCAAGCATACCTTAGTGATTTGGGAAAACCTGAAGACAAGGAATGATGCATAATTGGTCATATAATTTAATGTATGATGATATTGGTGGTAAGCTGCTATGTATGATGCAGCATGTTATCAATAAAATATACACTATATGGCCAAAAGTTTGTGGACAACTGCCCATCACATCCACATGTGCATTTTTAACATCCCATTCCAGATGTACTCCCCCCCTTGTTGTTATAATAACCTCCACTCTTCTGGGAAGGGTTTCCACAAGATTTGGGAGCATGGCTCTGGGCATTTGCCCAATGATGTAAGGCATGGAGGCCTGGGGCGCAGTCAGAGTTCCAGTTCATCCCAAAGCTGTTCAGTCGGGTTGAGGTCAGGGCTCTCTGCAGGACGATACACTCAAAATTTGGCAAACTATCTCTTTATGGACCTCGGTTTATACACAGGTGAATTATCATGTTGGAACATCATTGGGCTCCTTAGTTCAAGTGAACTGAAATCTTAATGCTACTGCATACAAAGACATCCTATACAATTGTGGGCTTCCTATTTGTGGCAACAGCTTGTGGAACATATAGGTATGATGGTCAGGTGTCCACAAACCTTTGGCCTTATAGTGCCTTGGAATACAATAATAATGTAGTCTGCCTACACAATGTTTTCAACACAACATTCTGTTGTTTGGTATGCTCATAATGTGTGGCACATAGTCAGGACTTTACCAAATATTACATTAATATAGAGCTGTCATTTCACAGCCTCCGCCTTAGTGGTTAAATATTAATCATTTAGTTTTGATTGAATGAGAGTAATGTTCTGTGTATGTGCGCTAGAGAGGGGAGCTGGTGATTTACTATGATTCTTGTGGCACTGATTGCCTGAGATGTTAAACACTAAATTATAACTTGCAGTTCAGCTGCCATTGATCAGATAAAAAAAATTTTCCCCAGAGGAAATATTAGACTGTCAGCATTATCAGACATAAGCGAATGGCATCACTGGATTTGCGTGTTATTGCAAATTAATATTAAAATATTTGTTTTTCCTAAATCCATTCCTGCAAAGGTAAAACGCTACATAGTAATTGTGATATTATTTGTATGCATGATAATTAGACTTGTACTAAATGGAGGCTACACTGAATATACTAATCTATGTTTTATTATGAAGCTGGTACGGTTGACTGGTGATGTATATAAATATTGTCTACAGCAGATCCTTTGAGACCAATTTAATGAGTTAGCACTGGCACAAGAGGCTGCTGAGTGTGACAGTCATTTCTCAAAACACAGAAGTCTGCACTGATGCTGTATGATTCACAGTGTCTGTCAAAGGTTTGGGGACACATATGTTCAAAATTACTTAATAAAGGAACATTAACTGTCACTTTGCAATAACGTTAAATAATATTAAAGGCTAGCTGGGTTTATTTATATTTGTGACAATAAGTAAAAAGCAATAACACTACATTTTCATTAAAAACACTCCCAAGGAAGCTGTACACACACATTCTCCATACAAACAGCCAATTTTTCCAGACATTCCTCTGAGAATGTCTCTGCTGTGCCTTTTGCAGGACTTCCCAAAGGTCTGGAGCTGGCTGGAGACCACTTTCTTTCTCTCAGACCTTTTGGTCTAACCATTGGACTACAACACCCACACATCACGTTCATTATCACCTTCACACTCATCCACTTTCTGATTACACACGTGGACCCATTTACCACCACACCCTATATAAGCACACTCATCTTTATCACTCACTGTGTAGTATTCATTCAGCTCTTGGATTGTTCTTCTGGTTCTTGATTATCGCCTGATTTCGTGCCTGTCACTCAACCTTGAGTTTAGCTTACTGTTTTGGACTTGTTTGATATTTGCCAGTTCTTTTAATAAAAGCATTCACCGCAACTGTCACCGTCTCTGCCACCTGACACATTCACAGGGCATAAGGGCTCACTGAAAGGTTTGATATGAAAATGATGTAAATCATATGCAATGCCCTTCCCAGCTATGAAAGATTTTGGAGCGATATGTCACGCAGTGCTCTCCACCACCATCATCAAAACACCAGTTCAGGAAATATCTTTTAGAAGAATGGTGTTCATGTCTTCAGAACAGTTCCACAGGTGTCTTGTGGTGGCCCAGTACCTTACAAAGACACTTTGTTGTTTCTTCCTACACTCATCTGTAGGAAAAGAACATCCCATGAACAGAACAATCAATATAAAATAGAAAAAAAAAATAGAAAAGTGTTTGATTATAATACATTTTAACAGGCTCTAAGGTGTTATGAACAACATGGTCATACATAAGGTGTGTTTTTGGTTTATTTGAAAAAAAGTTACTGCAAAAAAAAGTCCTGAAACTTTTCACAGGAAATATCCTGCAGTACAACAGTGCAGAGGTCAAACAGGCAAATCAGATATCCAACAAAGACAATGATGCAGTACTATTTTGACCATTAGGGAACTGATAATCCTCACAAGCCTGAGAAAGTGCTGTTGTGTGGTGAAATCATGAAGGCTAATGTTGTATTCTTTGACAACAGTAGATGTTGCAGGATCTGTTATAAGGATATAAGGATATTATGCAGGATAAGTACTAGTTTAGGTCATATGTGTTCCCAAGTTGGCAAATATAGCTATCCTTATGTGGAAAAAAAAGTTTATTGAATTTTTCAAATAATTCAGTCAATATGAAATTATAAATTCTTGATATTATTTTGGCCATGTATTTATTATTTAAATGAAACAGAAACAGCTTACATTCTTTCTATACTGATGCATTGTTTTAAACATTATTATAATACATTATTTTAATGGATTTATTTATTTACTTATTTGTTTTATTTATTTATTCAGTTATTTATTGCATATGAGTCATATGAAATGGTGCTCCTCACAGAGGTCCATTATTCAAGCCCACGTTCTATTATTCTGATGATCATCAGGCGAAAGAACAATATGTGATGGTTGCTCCTTTTAAACCACTCCAAACCGTCCAGCTATAAGAGCTATATAAATAAACACACACACACACATGTACTGTACATGTTTCACAGTTTGGTTAAAACTGCCAGATATTCCTATCTTATATTCCTTTTTGGGGAATATGAATGCAGGTTAACAGCTTCTCATTAATGGATTAGGCATCAATCATGGACTTAACCCTCTTCAAAATGTTGAGCTTCCACATTGATAAATTGTTCTGATTTTCACAGCCTTCCCTTTACTTGCTTTGTTTTCTTTGTGCTTGGAACAATTGTGGCTCCATTGTCTCTTTGACTTGTATTGGCACGAAAGATAAAGCTTCAGGTCTGATGCTTGCATAAACATTAACTCAACTAGATAAAGCTGAAGGGACTTGGCAGTAAAAAAAATGCTATACATTTAGACTATGATAGATAGATAATGTATAGCACACCCATGCACACCCACACACACCCACCCACACACACACACACTTATAAATGCACAGCCGTACTCATTATTGCAACATGCTCTGCAGAGTTTAGTTCACTGTGTGTGTGTGTGTGTGTGTGTGTGTATCTTAGTAAATATGGACAATATCATAAGAGTCCTTTAGTTCATAGACTTCTGTAAACTTATTTTTATTTCAAAATATCTTTCCCTGTTCTCCTCGTAACACAATTCACCTGAAAATAACAGACAGCATTCACCAGAAGTGCTAATACAATTCCTTATCAAGCACAAGAATTGCTTTGAATTTTGATACCACTCCCTCCTGCGCATTCAAACCCCAATGCTCATACTACTTTTATTGAGGATTAGGACAACTCATTCTGAAATTGTTCTTCTTTAAGTATGAAAATCCCTCAAAGTACTGATACTGATACTGAGGATAAGGACGCTGAAACTCACCACAGAGCACATGGGTGCAATGAAGAAACATTCAGTTTCTAAAGTCTATCAAAGGGAAACGGTGAGTTTTTTGTCACTAAGGTTCCAGTGACACTCCTCTTAATGCCTCTCTCAGTAGGTATCCATAACATGCATCAAATGGCATTTAATGGAAGGCGCCCCTTGATAAGCATTCAAGTGTGCCTGTGCCATCATATCCTGTGGGCTAAAATGTCTTTAGACAGCAGATCTCCTATATGGTGCTCCCCAAAGCATATAAACAGCAAATATGACAGTATAAAGTCTCTCCCAGGGGACAGATCCATAATATGTGGTCTGCTGTGCCACAGTGACATATTTATCTGGGACTGCTGGTCCAGTGTGGGAACCCATCAGCTACATCAACAACAGGCTGAACCATGGTCTGTTCAACCAGAATGGGTTGCACTGGCTGCAGTGTCTCAGATGTGCTCCAGTGTCATCCACCGCAGTGGTATAGCAAACAGCTATATAAAAGTTGGGGGCATCTATTGTCACAACTTCCATGTTTGCAGGGAGAACACCTAAGAACATTCACTGAAGAAGAAAAAAATGCCTGGCATTATAGGTTGAAGGTACAAAAACTCCCTTGTCACTACTTTAGTACATTTGTAAAATGTTTCTCTGACAGGCACTAAGCATTCAAGCAACACTGAATGGTCTGAGGTGCAGCATTCCCAGTTTTATTACTGGAGTCACAGCTACTAGTATCCCAGCCAAGTGTAGAAACTCTGCTTATGGGTAGTGTGTTGTCACTTTCATTGGTCATCAAGAAGGCTCTCATGGCATGCAAGTCCAGCGTCATGTCACTGAATGGCACAGTCTGTGAAAGAGTCCACCCCATCCTATCAGCAGAAGTTGCACTCTTCTGAAATCTAGCATGACTTCTGACCCCAATTTCCTGTTCACTTGCTTATTTCATGTATGTATTTCATATATGCTCACAGTTTCAGTAGTTCATTGCAACATTTTGCAGCAAAGCAGTGGGTATGAGACAGTCAGGAGCCTGGGCAAGATGGGAGGAGCATGCTGTGTAGAGGAACATCAAGTGGACTGATGTCTGTTGAGCAGAATCACATTGCATGAAGTTCCTAGTCCAGGCAGTCTATAATATTCTCCCTATGTTGTCAAACCTGCACTGCTGGGCAAGAACATCATCATGTTGGAGCTAACTGAACCATGGCTAACTGGACTGCATAGAGAAGGCCTTTGCACCAAAGAGAGAAATACAAGGACCTGGTCAGTGACTGTTATAGACAAGGCTAGAGGGGCTGTGCTTGCTTGTGAGTCTAAAGACTTTACAGGGTGGTCCCCAAACCTTCTCTGAATAATGCGTCTTGGGAAAAGGGCCATGCACAGCAACATAGGGGCAGCAAAGCTTGCAGGTGGGCTACTGCTTCTAGGGGACAAAATGAGACTTCAGCTGGGTCACCTGGGTAAGGGTGTAATGATGATGTAGTGACACCAAAAAAAAAAAGCAAGTCTCCCTGATATGACCTTGCTGTATTATTGCAATGTGTGAAGATACATCATTGCAACAAAATTACTTTTATCAATTTTTCTTACATTTGCACATTTAAAGATACTATTTTTTAGTTTTAATTACTCTGTTCTTGCTACTCAATAAGAGGCTAACATGACTGTACAAATGCAAAAAAAAAAAACCACAACCAATTATTATGTGAATGGTCTAGGGATAGGTGACAAGGATATTATTATGAACCCAAATTTCCTTATAATTTTACACTATGTGAAAAATTGCATTAAATAATTCATTTCATAATGATAATGTATATACAGTGGATATGAAAAGTCTACACACCCTTGTTGAAATGGCAAGTTTGTGTGATGAAAAAAAAAAAAACCAAGGTAAATCATGTCAGAACTTTTCCCACCCTCAGTGTGAAATTACAACATATAAAAATTAAGTGAAATACAATCAGAAACATTTTAGGGAAAAATAGGAAAAATAAAAAAGTTACAATAATGTTGTGACATAAGTGTGTACACCCTTTTATAATTGGGGATGTGTTCAGAATGAACCAATCACATCCAATCTCATGTTCAAAAGATACATCTAATGTTATCATACGGCTGTCATCAATTAATTTATTCTAATTAAAATCAGGACTATCAGGATAGGGGTACAAAACAATTCCAAAACCTTAGATGTACCATGGAACGTCATGAAAGCCATCATCAACAAGTAGAGAAAATGGAGCATCACAGTGGCATTACCAAAAACAGGGTGTCCCTCCAAAATTTACAAAAGAACCAGACAAAAACTTACCCGGGAGGCTGCCAAGAGACCAACGGCAACATTAAAGGGGCTACAAGAATATCTGACAAGTACTGATTACACTCTGCATGTGAAAACAATCTCTCGTATTGTTCACATGTCTGGGCTATGGGGAAGGGTGGCTAGACAGAAGCCCTTTCTCACAAAAAAAAAAAACACCCAAGCCCAATCACCCGAAACTATGTGGCAAAATGTGTTATGGTCTGCTGAGACCAATTCCAAAAGGTATAATAATTCATAATCCCAAAAGTTATGTTTGGCGCAAAAAAAGCACATCACCAAAAGACTACCATACCCACGGTGAAGTGTGGTGGTGGCAGCATCATGCTTTAGGGCTGCCTTTCTTCAGCCAGAACTGCAGGGTTTATCAAAGTGGAGGGAATCATGAATAGCTACAAATACCAACCAATTTTAGTGCAAAACCTTCAGGTGTCTGCTAGTAAGCTGAAGATGAAAAGGAATTTCAACTTTCAGTATGACAGTGACCCAAAGCATACATCCAAATCAACAAAGGAATGGCTTAATGAAAAGAAGATCAATGTTTTTGAATGGCCTAGCCAGAGCCCAGATCTGAATCCAACTAAAAATCTGGGGGGTGACCTGAAGCAGGCTGTGCACAGGAGATGCCCTTACAATTTGATGGATCTAGAATGTTTTTGCAAGAAAAAGTGGGAAAATATTGCCAAGTCAAGATGTGCCATGCTGATAGACTTTACCCAAAAGACTGAGTGGTGAAATATAATCAAAAGGTGCTTCAATACAGTATTAGTTTAGGGATGTGCACACTTGTGCAACTAGGTTATTGTAAGTTTTTTATTTTTAATTTTTTCTCTATAAAAGTATCTGTTTTTCACTTTATTTGTATACTTTGCAATTGCACATGAAAGGTGAGAAACGATCTGACATGATGGATCTTAGTGTCATTCTTTTACTTCACAAAAACTTGCCATTTTAACAGGGGTGTGTAGACTTTTTATATTCATCGTATTGTAATTCTCACGTCACACTACCTTATGTATACTGCTCAGTTTCAGAGAAAAAACAAAATGTAAATAGTAAGATATACTGATATATATATACTGATATAGTGGGAGAAGGACTCAAATGGGTGTTATTTTCCTCTTTTGTAGCTGCTGTCATTCCAGTTTTATGACCAACTCATCACATTTTGCAACAAAAGTCTCTACTGAAAATGACGTCTTAATTGCTGCTTTTTCAATTTTCACAAAAAGACACAGTACTTCATACAGTCATCTATTATGCAACCACTGAATGGGATTGAGAATGAAAGAAAAAAATTGCAGCAAGGGAATAAGCTTTTGAAAGTATGTCAGTAAGGAGAGCACAATTTCCACAGGAACCTGTGTTGAAGTCAAAGATCAACCACTTCTTTAAGCACGCATAACAACACATTGAATTTCAGAAACCCCTATATGTTTCCGACTGTCAGAATTAACTCCATCATATAAATGTTTGTGACTGTGTTAAAATTGCTCAAATGTGTTTAATGTAAATATATTAAACATGACGCAAAGCGCAAAGTCTTGCGCCAAGAGTTACTGTCAGTGTGGTCTAAGAGAAATAATTGAAGCTGGGCACAGCAAAGTGAGAACACCTACAGGAGCCATTTGTGGGGGTTTTTCAGATTGAAGTCATGAAAAACAATTGCTTTAAATGGCCCATCGAGGTGGTCACTGTTAGAGGGAACAAATGATCTCACTTTGCTGTCCCCAGCTTCAATTATTTGACAGTAAATCTTGACATAAGAATTTGTGCTTTGCATCACTTTTAATATATTTAACACATGAGCAATTTTCACAATCATACACATTTACCCAAGATTCATTGCAATGTTATTATTGAATATTTATTCACATTTTAAAATAGTTAAAGCTCAAATAATATTAACTTTTTTTGTTGTTGTTGTTGTTAATAAAACATCAACATTCAACAGCTGTAAAGTCCACGTGAAACTCTAATTCCACTCAAGTGATTTAACCCATACTGTTAGCCTCAAATTAGCCTCTTTTAATGTAGCCCCCAAAAAATTATTTGGTTTAAAGTTCAGTTTAAAAGTTGAAGTGCATTCCAAATTACTTTTGACCCCTACAGAGGCTGAGTTGTCTTTGCAAGCAGTATAAGCTTGGTTTAGTCCATTGCAAGATTTTGGAAATCTTGTTTTTGGCTGACAGCTCAGGGTGCATGTTTGATAATCGGTCCAGTGTGTCCCAGTGTGGGTGCTCAGATAGAATGTAAAGATACAACTCCAACTGACAGTTCTGTCTATTCTATAAATTTTCCAATAATTCCATTCAAAATAATATGGTAATGAGCAAAATGTTGAGAAAGAAGCGTACAGGTTTGCTACGTTGTGCCATACCAGTTAAACAGAAACAAAAGAAAAAAAAAGAAGAAGAAATACAGTATTCAGTATCCAATATCAGTCATCCATCTGATTGACTGATCAATTAAAGACCACTTCTGCTACCACCTCATGCTGCATAATAAAAAAATGTAGGACAGAATCATGATGAAGTCACATTTACACCATGTATGGCAAAGTCACTAACTGCATGTTCAAAAGAGTTGCTATATTTGAGGAGGGTCTATTTGAAGACCACAAACAGAGAGGTGTGTTTGAACCCATACCTGTCAACTTTGCTTAATTTAGGCAACTAGCAAAGATTCTAAATATTTATGAATATAATCATGTGAATGTCTGTAATTGTTGGTAATCATGACTTACTCTAATAAATATATTTGTTAAGAACATGGGATCCATCACCGTGGAAATAGACACGGCTTCAGATGTTTATTCAAAAGTCCTCCATTTCTGGAAGATACAGACAGCTCATTTACAAATACAGACAGCTCATTTGAAAGTACAGACACCTCATTTACATGCACCTATGCACAAATGGACCTCTCATTTCTATGCACATGGTATGAACTTACCAGATCACACCTGGCACTATCAAGAAAAAAAAATTATATTGTTGTAGTCCTATATTCAAGCCGCAGTGCATAAAAGATAGCCCATTATTTTCATGGTGACAATACTTTACAAAAAGAGTGTTGTTATGGCTCAATCATCTGAAACATCACTTGAACTTTCACAGCAAATTTCAACTAATTTAGTAACAAACTCAGACAAACAACTGCACACCCACATATGCACATATTCAAATCTCTGTTTGACTGACTGCTCTAGCAATTTACAATCAAGCAGACTCCTGATTGTGGGAGAATATGCCTGTGTGTGTGTGTGTGTGTGTGTGTGTGCATGTGTGTGTATAATAGACAATTATACAAAATGTCAGTATTAATCAGTATTGTAGCTCTCAATGTGGTATAAAGCTCATTTGCCTTTACAGTGTGTCAGTTATCCAAACTGGATTAAAGATTTTGCATACTTTCACACACACACACACACACACACACACACACACAGAAGCAGCCTCTCCTGTCCATCCCTGTTACCGTCTTAATGTTCAATGACATTCTTTCTCTTTTGCTAAATTAATCTTTGTTTTCTTATTCAATTTCAATCTTCGTATTGCTACTCTCTGAAAGTTTGATGGAATGAACAGTTGATGTCTTTCAGTGTGGTAAACTAGGGCTCTATTTCAGTGGGAAGACCTTAAAAAAACCAAAATCATTATAATGACTAGCACTTACTACAACCCTCATGTTCTCTCTGTCTCACACTTGTTTTGGATCACCTGGGGAAAAGACTAGAGCACTGTTCAGCTCCTTTATTATTTATGTACTTGTATTGTATTTTATTTCGAATATAAATAACACAAATTCAGTAAAATTTTCCTTCTGTGATCAATAATAAATAAGATAGAGCCATCTGCCATATGCACATATGTAACAATGAAATTGTTATTCTACCTTTACTCAAAAAGGTTGTGAGTTCAAATCCTAGCACTGCCACAGACCCTGTTGGATCTTTTACCAGAGAGTAATGTTGGTCCTTAATCCTCAAATGTACACCTCTATAACTGTGTTTTGCAGTGCATGTAAGTCACTTAAGGATCTACCAAATTAATAAATGCAAATGTGACTTACAGACTAAAATGTCATTCTAACCCATTACATGGAGCTTGCTTGCATTTCA
Source organism: Pangasianodon gigas (assembly GCA_022758105.1). Classification (NCBI taxonomy): domain Eukaryota; kingdom Metazoa; phylum Chordata; class Actinopteri; order Siluriformes; family Pangasiidae; genus Pangasianodon; species Pangasianodon gigas. The sequence goes on along the minus strand of CM040457.1, from coordinate 21,102,766 downwards.
GTCGTACAGTGGATGTTACTGTTACACCCTATTTAATAAAATTGTAACAGTATTAGTATTAAAAATTGTTATTAAAAATGATATTAAAAATTATTCTGAAAACAGGAAATGTGAGGTAATTGCATGATAACTGTACATGCACAGTATTGTTCATACTTTATCTCTGGCCACATTGTTTGGAATGCTTTCTGTTTTATTTATCCAGGGAAAATGCTATGCTTTGGTATAACATATTTTCACATATTTCCCTGAAGTACTGAAAACCTTAACTATCTCAAAGCATATCAGTCAGTAAGAGCTATGAATTATTTAGTAACTACAGTAAAAATGATAGAAAATAGTTATGAGAGTAAGGTCTGGACCCTCCAAAGGGTCCTAGGAGTGTGAAGGGTTAACTGAAGCTTTTCACTTTTACCGCAGGATATGGCACTATTTTGCAAAAACTAAGTGACAGATTATACTGTTATCTTTTTTTATCTTGGTTGTATATGAGTAGTGTGTGTGCAAGAGAGAGAGAGAGAGAGGAAGGGGGTGGGGGGTGAATAGCTTCAAACTGACGACTATGCCAGAAATTAGGCCATAAAGTTGTTATTCCACAGAGGACAAGTGCACTTACTAGGCTGAAATAACAGTATGGAAAATGGAACACCAAATGTGGCTTTGAGGTGTCTTTCTGCAAACAGGTCGGCATATAAAACTGCGTGTATTCGTGTGCTGTAGTGTGCTTGATAGGTGCTGCAGTGCCAAATGACTGTTTACTCTCAAAATACAGGTTTGAAAATAATTGTATGCTTAACATACAATTGGCTACATAACCAACTAAAACCTTTCTCAGTTTTTGTCACACATATAAAATGGCTCAGCTTTGTTTTTCCAGACTGTGAAATTGAATTTCCTGAAATACATGGTATTTAAAACCAGTCTCATTCCAGATTTGTCAGAATTAGAACGAGCAAGGGATATATGGTTGGATTTTATATGAATGAAATCATAAAATATTATTAGATTGCAAACCCCACCCTTGCTCTAAGCTTAACTGTCAAAACTTATACAAAAAATTACATACATTGTATTTACATTGTACTGTATGTTACATATTTAACATATAATCATTGTTATGGCTTGATGCAGTACTATATCAATTTGATAACTTAATTCCTACATCGAGCTGTGAGATGTAAGCATTTTAGTCATATTAACACTTTTATCTTTTATAGAAGTAATTCTGAAAAGCTTCAGTAGGAATGAAGATAATGACGCCTATAAAGCCTATTAAGAATACCTTTGACAAAAGAACGTATTGAAATCATTCTCATGGCTGGATTGGGAAGCTGTCACAAGGTTGCGATGGATTTTAACAGGAAACATGTCAAGCATATCACACACAACACTGTTGCCAAACTTATTAACAAATTCAGAAAGACTGGAAGTGTTGCGGACCAACCGAGAATTCCAGGTCAAACTGTAAAACGTTCAGAGATTTTATGCACAGCAATAAGATCTGTTTCTCCTACATCTTTAGGGGTTGTCATGATTGTTGTCATGGGCTGCATCTTAGATCAAAAACTCTGACAATACTTTCAAAAGTATTTACTAATCTAGAAAATTCAGAAGACTGGTACGTGAAACAGACCTTCAGTAGGTTTGAAGGTGAAATGACAGGTTTTTAAAATTGCATTAACACTAACAAAGTCATTGGTTAGTACTCAATGATGGCCTAGAATAGTACATAAGTATGTGATTTGAGACCCAACGCTGTTTAGTGGAGGGAGATGGATGGGCCAATATGTCCATTTGTCCCCTGCAATAGATTGTATTTATCTACTTCATATAAGAGGATAGAAATAGTGGACTATTTGAATGAAAAGCTATTATGAAGCCCCATTACAATGCAATTAATACTTTGTCCAATCTTCACTCACTTAAGAAGGCCATAGGTCAGCCAGTTGAATGATTTTTATGTCCTCAAAAATGGTAGTCAATTTTGCATTTATAATAGAATTATGTGAATAGAAATGATTGCTATATACTGGTTCTATTTCACAGAACATTCAAAAGCTTCAAGTTTAAATTTATTACCCATTTATTACCCATAGGAAACACATGCATAAGATTTTCAAAATTCTTATTAATTAAAAAGATAATTAAATAATTAAAAGATAACATATGGTATCTAATGTAGCTCTGACTTTTGATTACATTTATAGCAACAAACCAAATAAACCAATGATGGTTTAAACTTAGTTATTTTAATCATACATTGCAAAATCCTTCCCGTCTCACTCATTATAAATTTCTGATGTAAAGCATGGGTAAAATGGAAGAAGGAATACACTTTTTTTTTAATTTAGCATGAGGGTCATTGTAGAGTTGAATGAGTAATGTCTGCTCAATATCTATTATTTTGCTTGTCATCTTAAGTCATCTCTGAAGTTCGTTCTGGTCTTTGACACACAAGTACGCAAGCATACAAATCAACCCAAAGGTCAAAACACTTTGCAGTACAGACCCATAAAATGTTGCAAGACACAGCTATTTACATTAAACCTCTTTATCCGTTGAAGAAAAAAAATTACTATATATTTTTTTCAGCATTCGGCACTAAAGACTTGGTACGTTTAAAATCAATAACCATGTCTTAGGTTTTCTTTAAAAAAACAAAACACCAATACTGTGTCCTGCATATTAAAAAATTATATGATTTGGTTGATATTTAGTTGTGTACAAAATATATATAATAGGTGACATTACACAGCTCTGTGCAGTAGCTGTACTATCACATCACAAAGATAAGTTGAATTTGTTGGCTGTAGTTTACAAAAAAAAATTATTTATCCACAAAATTAAACAAATGATTTGATATTTCCATCAGCTTGCTAACCAATATATGAGGCATAATAGTGTTAATCGAAATCTAAAACTGATGAATTACACTAGTCTCTAGTTTCTTCAAAGGGTGCATCCTCTAAACTCAATCTTTTCTATATGCAAACTGAAAGGGTCAGTATATAGAATAAATTATTTAGTACCAGTTTTTCCAAACATTTCATTGGAACTGATGTTAGGGCAACAGGACAAAAATCATAGCTCTTTTGGTTTGGCTGTTTTTGGATACCAGCACAATCCCTACCAACACAATGACCCTAAGGTCTTACACATAATCTCATCAGGGCCTCCAGATTTTTTCTGACCCCTCTTAATTAGGCCCTCATGTCTTGTTCTGCTGACCAATCACTAATATTTTAATCAACTCTCTTTGTTTTGCATTAAAATCTTGATTTCAAACTAACAGTAGAAACATTTAGGTCATTTACAAAGAAGACCTTGGCATGCCTTTTTTTTCTCTGTGCAGATTTTTCCTTCTGAATTTCCCGGTTCCACCTTTTTTCTGGTTGAAGAGTGACCATGGCTTATTTTTGGGTATACTTTTCTTTTTGAGTGTATTCAAGTTCTAGCAATGTGTATGATGTGAAAACCGTGTAAAAACATAGTCACAAACTGCATGAAAACTTCATGTCATCTCATGAGCTGTACAGCATTGCTTTATAAAAGATTTATGCTATAATTACAGTGGATATAATAAGTGTCCACACCCCTGTTAAAATTGCAGTTTTTTGTGATGTTAAAAAAATTAAACCAAGATAATGTCAGATCTTTTCCACCTTTAATGTGATATAGCAACCAACAAAATTCAAGTGAAATACAAATATAAACATTTTAGTGAAACTTACAATAAAATTTACAATAATCTGTTTGCACAAGTGTGCAAACACCCTAACTAATACTTTGTTAAAGCACCTTTCGCTTGTAAAACAGCACTCAGCCTTTTTAAGTAAGAGTCACTGACTCTATATATGAGTGTACAACATGACATCATTCACACCCATTGTATGTTTTTGAAGCCTTTTTTGGATCGAAGTGGGTGACACCATCTTGCAAAAATTGGGTCCAGAGCACACACAGTAGATACATGCGTACAGGCAGTGGGTCAGCCTCTTGCCCGGCCATACACAAATGTGAGCCTCCACGTGCAGCTTAAAGAGGCGCATTGGCTAACTCAAAGTGGCAAGTACAGCATTATTAATTAATATGCAAAATGCTAAACTGTAGTCATATAATTTCTGCATATAAATTGATTTTACCATTGTCAGGAAAAGATTTTAGAGCTTGAGTCATGACTAAGCTACCATTTGCTAACTAGCTGACATTATCCAACATTTTTATTCAAAGTAATGTAAGTATAAGTAGCTAATGTACTAACTGAAAAATAAAATAACTGCTCTCCATGACTTTCATCTAGCTCCACCCATCTGAAGAAGTGTTCTCATATTCTCTGCTCATTCTGTCAGTGCAGTACATTTAAAAAGAGAGACTGATTATAAATTATAATAAATTATTATAATAAATTATTATGAAATTTAGCTAGTGTTAGTTGCTTATTGCTTGGATGATGCCGTCACTTCATTCACTCATGTTGGTTAGCTAGTGATAATATCAGTACAAGGAGCTAGCTTAGACATCAGAATGAGCAACAAACAGGAAAAACTGCAAAGAATTCCCTGCTGAGGGTCTGCTAGAACAGTTTACAGCAGAACAAGACAGGGCTTTACTACAGATCTATCAAGAGCTTCAGGTCCATGTTGGAGTGTGCACGCGTTCATGAGGCTTGACTGTCATGGACAAAGAAAGTCATCAATCACCTTATCAACCACGCCCTATTAATTATCACCAAATAGCTCCTATAAAATGCGTTTATCATAAGGAAAAATATTGGGGGGAAAATATAGGGGGATATTAAGGTCAGCTGAACTTGTAAAAATGTCAGAACACTATTCCAGAAAATAATTTATGGAGCTGTAACTTAAAATGGAAGTTTGGCTCAGTCTCTGTCCATTAACATGGGAATGGGCGGGGTTAAACATTATACTGCAGCCAGCCACTAGAGGGCCTCAGAGACATTTTGGCTTCACTTTTGACTCTGTGACATCCACCCATATATACAGTCATTGGTAAGAGTTTACTAAATTAGCACATCTTGATTTGGCAATTTTACGCCACCCTTCCTTGCAAAAATTCACCAAATCTATCAAATTTCAAGGGGCTCTCCTGTGCACAGCCCTCTTAAAATCATTCCACAGGTTTTTGATTGGATTTAGATCAGGCCAGGACCATTCCAAAAGATTAATCTTCTTCTGAAGCTATTCCTTTGTTGACTTGGATTTGTGCTTTGGGTCATTATCATGCTGGAAGGTGAAATTTTTCTTTATCTTCTGCTGTCTTAGAGAGGCCTGCAGGTTTTGTACCAAAAGAGATTGGTATTTGGAGCTATCTATGTTTCCCTCTATTTTGACTAGAGCCCCAGTCGTAGCTGAAGAGAAGCTGCCCTATAGAATGATGCTGCCATCAGCATGCTTCACCGTGGGTATGGTGTTCTTTGGGTGATAAGCTGTCTTGTTTTTGTACCAAACATATCTTTTAGAATTATGCTCAAAAAGTTCTACCTTGGTCTTATCAGGCCATAACACATTTTGCCACATGGTTTGTGAAAATTTAAGTGGGCTTAGATGTTTTTACATGAGAAAGGGATTCTGTCAAGCCACTCTACCCCATAGCCTAGACATATGAATAAAACGAGAGATTGCTGTCACATGCAGGGAGAGACCAGTTGCCAGACATTCCTGCAGCTCCTTTAATGTTGCTGTAGGTCTCTTGGCAGCCTCCCTGATAAGTTTTCTTCTTGTTCTTTCGTCAATTTTGGTATGACGTCCTGTTCTTTGGTAATGTCATGGTGGTGCCCCATTTTTTTCCACTGATGATGACCTTCACAGTGTTCCGTGACACATCTAATGTTTTGGAAATTCTTTTGTACGCTTCTCCTTTTGACAATCCTACATGCTTTGTAACCTCTGGCATCAGCAGTCAGACAAAACCACAAAGATGTCAGGAAAATCCTAGCTGATTTTTGTTGAGGGTAAATCAGAATAATTTCTTTGATTACAATGATTTACATTGTATGATTGCATTGTATGATACAAGAAGTCTATAGAACATTGCTGGTGGAGCCAGAATGAAAGATTTTAGAACGTTGACTTTAAACATCAGTCAAACATCCAAATATGTACATCCAGTGAACTTCCTTATATGGTCTTTCATATCTTGATTTTTCTTGCATATATTATTTCTTAACATTTGCATACCTCATGTAATAATCATTCAAAATCAACTATTAAAACAGTTTTAATACCAGTTCAGTCTTCAGTTAGGTAAAACAAAATATCTATTACAACGTTATGGACCATGAAATATGACAGGACAGTATTCTCCATTTCAGCTATTTATTGAAGCATACAATGTGGACGTCACATTCAGTGTCCATTCTGTCCTCCATCTCTTCTTCTTGGTGCATGTTTCAAATGCTCTGAAGCCAAATGCCAAATGGTGTTCTCGTCCACCTGCTTGTCCCATCTCAGTACTGCAGTGATAAAGTTAATAATATGTAATTATGTAAAAATCAATATATGTGGAAGTATTTATTTCTGTTTTGTTTTAGATACAGTGGTTAACGCCACTGCATCCATATCACTATTCATGTGGCTAATCTACTAGCTAGCTAACTCTCATACAGATGATTTTCAATAACTACAAAGACAATACTTTTATTATTAAAAACTATTATTGATGAAAAATATAATTTAAGAAATTAATCATTTTATCCTCGTGAATCTGTCCATTATCAATACATCAATACATGCAATTTTAGACTGAATCTCCAGACTGCACAAAATGGTGATTGTTCTAATTCTCTCCTTCACACAGGCTAACATTACGTAGACAACGAATACAGATTGCTCTTGAAAGGCTCCAATTTTTTACGCCCAAATACAAGGTATTTGAAAGCCTCGAAACATGATTGGATAAAACATTTTTGCTCAGTGCATGACACCTCAGAATAACCAATAAAAAGCTGAACAGTGCTTGAAGCCAAGGGTTGAGTTAAAAAAAATATTAAAATCAGCATAGGCTACTTTCTAGTCAAAATACAGAGCACTTTATAAAGATATGTTTAGCCAATAAACAGAGTTTATTATTTTGTCAGCTGTGTAAGTAGTTTTTTTAAAAATAGTCTGTGGAGAACCCCAGTGTGTGAGGGTGTGGAGGAAGACCTGAGAGACAGGCGGATTCTTAACTGAGCTCTGGGCTCACGTTTATTCAGACCACGCTTTTCAGCACACTTTCAAAACTCAACAGAAAACAACTTGCAGGTTTTGCTCTGTCAGGTTCAAGGTCATGCTTCTTGGCATGTGTGTGTGTGTGTGTGTGTCGCAAGCTCTGCCAAGCGGTCTCGCACTCTGTTTCTCTCACTCGTGAGTTACGGGAACCACTGAAAGAACAAAGGAACACAAATAAGTAGACTGCTGGTAATGTGACACAGGTGTGAATCATCACGCGTTACCTGCAGTTTCGACCTACCACCTCTCCATCCACAGCTGATGCTTAACCATGCCCCCGCCGCCACATACCCCCACCACCTGACTCAGGCCAAGGAGCTGTCCGGCCTGCAGCCAACTCCACCCCCAGCAGGAGAGGTAATCCGCCACTCCCATCTGCACCGCCATTCTGTGGACCACCTAGAATTTGAAAGGTTGAAGTACCAGATACCTCAGGGTCTCGTCACATGACTGCCCCAAGAGAAAATCCCCGAGGGGAAGCCCTCCCCACCCTCCGTGTCCCCTGACGTGGAGCTGACGTCGACAGCCCTGGCACCTCCTCCCCAGACAATGCTGCGCACACTCCACACTTTGCCTCACTACTGCAGGACCCATCCACAAACATTTCCCTCACTAATGCCTGAAATCCTGGCCAATTTGTCCCAAGAATTAGTGGATGGGTGAGGCGAGGATTAACCGTTGCCTCCACTTTATGTTTTTGACCCTGGAATTTAATGATGACTGGCACCAGCTTATATTCTTGAACATCCCTGTGCACACACCTTCACCAGTCGTGCACATCCCAATGCCCCTCATTGACTCAGGCTTTGAGGGACAGTGGTCTGGTTACACCCCGAGTCCACTCTCTTGTACTCTCTTGTATACTCACTTGTATACTCACTGACATATGGTATGTTCCTGCTTGATCAGGGGAGGCCTGTGGCACATCAGGGATCTGGATCAGTATTTCCACTTCCATTAAAGAACGCTGATTCTGGAAATGCTCGGCTTCCCCACCACGTCTGCAGACCTGCCCGGGCTTTGCCCCGGTCCTGGTGGGCGTGGAAGGTTCTACCTTTGTAGAGATAAAAGTTAGAGTAGACACAACGGGGAGGAAACTGGGTTCGGGGGGCCCTCCCAGCACCTTGATTCTGGGGAGCTGGGACTGGGGAAGGAGTAGGAGAGAGAGAGAGGGAAAGAGCAAGAAAAAAGGGAAATGTCTGGACCAGGAACTGCCACCAAGTGATCCTGAGCCAGCTGCACGGCTTCATCGAGGAACGCGGGCTGGTGGCACTGTATCCACTCCACCATTCCACTCAGGAGTTCAGCAACGAATAGTTCCAGTACCACCAGCTCAATGGTCTGTTCGGCATCCCACTCCTCTGCCATCAACCACCAGCGACAGGAGTTCCTCAGCTGCTGTGCGTAGGTGAAGGGGTGGCCGACCTCAGAGAGCTGTAGCGACCAGAAGCGCTGGCGATGCTCCTCGGGGGTCCACCAGATGCGCTGCAGGACTGCCCTGTTTACTCTGGAATACTCCAGGTGTGCCCGCGGCGGCTTCCCCTGACAGCAAGGCGAGGAGTCGCAGAGCCCATTCCTCCTCCAGCCATCCCCACGCAGCTGCTGCACACTCGAAGAGCTCCAGGAAGGCCTCCGGATAATCCATGGAGGCCATCTTCTTATGCATCAGGTGTAGCATGGTGGCAGGGGACACAGCTGGAGATGTATTGGGCTGCAGCAGCTTCTGGATTGCCCACTGCCTGTCGGTCTGCTCCTGCACAAGGGCTTTGAAGCACCACTGCTGGTCGTGGCTCAGGTCGAGGAGCGCTTGGTGTTGAGTTTGGTGGAGGGTGGCGAGGGACTTGACTTGACAGGCTAGTGGGGAGATTTCCATGGTGGCATCAGAGTCTTCCCCAGATCCCTGGTTTCAGCACCACTGTAGAATCCCGGTGTGTGAGGGTGTGGAGGAAGACCCAAGAGACAGGCGCAATCTTAACTTGGCTCTGGGCTCACATTTATTCAGACCGCGCTTTTCAGTGCACTTTCAAAACTTAAAAGAAAACAACAAAAAACTCACGGCTTTCGCTCCATCAGGTTCAAGTTCACGCTTCTTGGCGTGTGCACGTGTGTGTGTGTTTGTCACACAAGCTCTGCCAAGAGGTCTTGCAATCTGTCTCTCTCCCTCACTCACAGGTTATGAGAGCCAGTGAAAGCACAAAGAGAAACAAATAATTAGACTGCCGGTAACGAGACACAGGCGAGAATCATCACGTGTTTACCTGCCAGTTCAACCCGCCTCCTCTCCATCCACAGCTGACGCTCAACCACGCCCCCGCCGCCACAGTGTGTTTAGGTGGTTGGTCATAGTAAGGTCCAATTTAGATATCTGATGTACGTCCAGATTATATTCATATCAGTTGGTTAAGAATAAGTAACATATTTGAAAAACAATAATTAGTACCTGAATACATTCATCAACCATAAGAATTTTAGATAATTTCTGACGGACTTTACAATGCTGTTTTAAACCCAGTCAAAGTTGGACATCCAACAGACATCCCAGAGGAAGCATTGACAGACAGAAGTGGTTTGGACACAAATGGGACGTTCTCCACACGTTGCATGCTCAGTGGATGAGCACAGTTACATGAACCACATTAAAGGTGATTTATCTTGGTTTCATTTTGTACATCACAAAAACCTGCAATTTTAACAGGGGTGTGTAAACTTTTTATATTCACCAGATGCATGTGCTGTGAAAGCACATTGTAGGCCCCCATTTAAATAAAATGTTACCAATAAGGCTCTGTGTGGAAAATTGGAAAGGCTCCTGCCTTCCAAAGTTTGATTTTTAGTGGTAAAATATAAAGATGACAAGACACAGATGGACCCTACAACTAGACTGGATTAGTCATGTATTCGTGTTTGTTTTCTTACTGGTAAAACATCATAAGCTGCATCATTGCATCTGTTTTTTTGCTAATTGGGATTGGTCACAGTGGCATTTTAATAAGCAAGATTTCTGCCCAGTAACTCCAATGTTAAAAACATGGAAGTGTTAAAAACATGTTAAAAACTCTATGCAAAAAGCACCATGGCATCTGGAGTTTTCTAACCATTATGTCCAGGTTCTGTGTTTACAAGGCAAATATTCACATCACAGGGACATACAAGCATGCAACATTTATGTTTTATCACATTTATTTGCTTTATCTTAGGCTTCATTGTATCCATATGTCAGGAGCATTCTGCTATCTCCTCAACTAGCTTTTTGATTGTATGCACAGTTTTGAAAGCTATAACACTATATACTCTTTGTGGAATATTGTCCTACCTGTGGTTTGAAGTGACCAATCTGTTGCCTAGCAACTCATGTCTAGGTAAACAACAGCAGAGATGGCCATATTCACTTTTTTTTTTAACTCAACCAAGTGGAACTTATTTATGTCAAAATGGGGAATATGTGTGTGTCACATAAACTAATTAATTATAGTGTGACATGTTTGAAAATCCTACTCAGAGCTGTCAGTTTGACTTGTGAAAACATGCCAGCTTAGCCTCTATCACAGAAAACAACTGATGTATCTTCAGAGCTTGTATTTGTCATGCTATGCTGGTACATGAGGGCTTTCTATTGCTGCTAGATTGAAAATCTGACCCACAGGTATGTAGTGGGATAGTGTGGTAGTGTGATAAAAACTGAATATAACCTAAGAGCTTTATTGCTTTGGGGATGAGGCTTCTCTCACTGTGTTCTTTAACTCTGTCTTTCCTAAATGAAGAGGGGGTGATAATCACCATAGCTACCTCAGCCATTTGGGGTAGTTAATTATGGTAAAATGGCAGCAACTCCATAAAGATAAAACACATTCTAAACTAAGCTATTAAAACAAGTGAAACCCAATTCTCTCTCTCTCTCGCTCTCTCTCTCTCTCTTGCTCTCTCTTTCTCACTTTCACTCCTTTTGTTTTTAATTAAGGAAGATAATTATCAGCAGTGAAGTGCTCTGCTAACAAAGCAAAAACTATAATCTACTACTAAAGATTCAGTTAGCAGGGGGTGCAGAAATGCAGGATTAACGTGTGTGGGTGTGGGTGGGTGTGGGTGTGGGTGTGGGTGTGGGTGTGGGTTGTGTGTATGTGTGTGTCAATGAATGATCAGGTGAACTCGGTGAAGAAAATTAAAGGGTAGATTGAACTGTTTCTAGGTTTGCTTCCCTGCAGGGTAGTGGTAGCTCAGTGGCCAAGATGTTGGCCTACCAATCAGAAGGTCATGAGTTCAAAACCCAGTACAGGCAAGCTGCTACTGCTGGGCCATTGAGCAAGGCCACTAACTCTCAGCTGTTTAGTTGTATAACAAAATGAGATAAATGCACCTCACTCTGGACAAGGGTGTCTGCCAAATGCTGTAAATATAAAACATACTTACTTGCCTTGGGCTGTATGATTATATATTGGCTTTTTATTTTCGAGGCCAAGGCTGGCCAAATATGGTTACAACTGGTAGTAAAGTGTAAAAAAAAACCAGCACCTAACAGTATAATTGGTGGTAATTAATCTCTTAATGTAAAGGCATTGAAAAAATCTATTTCATAGGCAGAGTACAATATGATTTTTATGTTTCTTCATTATATTCTGTAGGATCCCAACATGGTCTTTTCACAAATTTTTAACAAGCCAGCTCATGAAGAGGTACCAGTGGAAAAGGCTAAGGCAAGGCAGAATCAATGATTCTATCTTTTTAATGCCTTCATTTATATGAAATTTGTGTCTCAGATCTGAGACCTCCTTTCATCCTTGGCAATCCTGTTTGGCACAGCATGTAGGCACAATAAGAGGATGTCAAAACCCCATGGTTTCAATCCACAGGGAGTCTCTTCATGGCAGCATCACATGGGTTGCAGGCCTAGCATTTTGCCAGTGCCTGACCACTGAGGCTCATGATCCCAAGAAAAGCAGGGAAAAAGTAGAGACTGTCCTGGAATTGTATGGCTGGAGCTGTGCAGCTGGCATCCCAATCCTCCCCCAGGGGACACTGGATCTTGATGACAGCCTGACACTGCTGTGGCACAGAGGGAGGTGCGAGGGCTGGTGATGATTCAGATCATTAATGAACTGATAGTGGGAGGGTAAGCAGCATTGCTAACCAATGCAGCAGTGGTTTAAATAGGACCATCGCTGGTAACAGACTTTTTTCCTACCTTTATTTATGACTTTTAAATATAAAAATATGACATTATAACATTATAATACAGAATAAACATCTTTATTTTTCCAACAACTAACATGATTGTGAAGGAATCTTGATAGAATGGATAGAATGGATATGCTCTAGAGTTGGAAACATTTTATAAAATGGCTGATGATCTAGTAAGAATATAGACTTAAATGGCCTTTAAGTAGAGAATAAAGTGGCAAAAAATAACAATTATCTATTCAGGTAATGTCGGCCATAACTTTTCTGAGAACTGTACACTCTTAGAAAATGGGTTTCAAAGTTTCTTTAAGGATTCATTGGATACTTAATAGTTCTTAGATCTATTCAATTATTTTAATTATGTATTAACCGTGGTTTATTTGTAGTAAAAAAAAAAATTGACCCCAAATGCTTGGAGAAAACTAGAGTGGCCTGACTTATAGAAACGTGTGTCACACAACAGTGAACATGTACACCATGTCACTCTTTTACTTTTATTCTGGTCTATTTACAATCTCATTATCTCTCAGTGGTATAGCAGGAAGAGCTGAAAAAATGTGTGCAGACATTCTTTACTACCTCTCATTTTTTGTGTGTTTTTTCTAACTACTTATTCTTTTTTAAGCCACACTTTAGTTAGGACAGAGTGTTTTGGCTCTATGTGAACTCTTAACCTACAGTTTTGCTCCTGGCTGAAACATCTGGATTATATAGACTGCTAAATTCAATCTCCAACCAATCTCCAGCCAAGAGGGACACTTGATGAAGAGAATTGCAGAGTGATCCATCCAAAGTTCTTGGTCCAGATATCGAGTAAAGCAGATAGAGAGGTATTTGGTAGTTTGTGGAGAGTTGGAGGGTTAAACAGACATGGTCTGAATAGCGCCTGGCTCACACACAACCTACTGAAACCCATATGGTTGCCTGGCAACCCTGAGTCGTGCTGGTGTTGAGTGTTTAGCTGTGTGATGTGGGGTTGTGTATGAGTATGTGTGTACACATATACACATGTGCATGAGGTGGGAGGTTCATGAAAGCTTCTCATTGATGGCCACTTCAGCAAAATTTGCTACAAACCACAGAAACAAAGCAGACACACATCACAAATCTTTCCATGATTTCCTTCTTATTTTCATATGCACAGTGACAGACTGTCAGAATTTCAAATGAATTCACTGTCATGCACAGAAAAAAAGGATTTAATGGAATTAAGCATATTTAATTGTTTGTGTCTAGCACATACTGATATTGTTCACATGTTCCACTTTAGCAGTTTAGGTCAGGCTCCAGTCTCACAAGCTGAAAGTCTCAGTGAGTGTGAGGGGGTGTGTGGTAGAGTTAATGTACCATGGAGGTCTTTATCACTTTGGGCTTTTAGCATCTTCATGATCTTCACCACTAGACACAGTTTCAATCTTCTTGTCACGCTTCTTAGCCCTTATTATCTGTTAAACAAGAACACTAAACAGCATTACTTCTGTGTTACTCTGTTCTCTACTTTAAACCACTCAAGCAATTTGTATAAGCATCTTAATAAATATTAGTTTTTAACATAAATTATCTGTAGTTTGTTTTGACTCTTTAAAATGTATATAAAAGAATATATTATATATTAATATAGTATATATTAATTGGAATAATCCTAATAAATAATCATTTTGTTTTTTGCTGAGTGACTGAAATGCCGATTAAAATTAAAATCAAATAAATAGCACTATAAATAGCAGTAAAAAAAATCAAATCAATATTTGGGTGTGACTGCCCTTTTAAAACTGTATTAATTCTCCTTGGCACACTGTGATGTAGTTTTATAAGATAATCAGCTGGTATGTTAGTTGGAGATCTTACTACTTCTTCTGGAGACTTTTCCTTCGCTTCTTTTCTGCAGCCTCCATTATAGTTTCATCTGACTGGTTTATTACTTAATATTTTTCTTTCTTTAACGGCATAGAAAATTTTCTTTGTAACTATAAAATACATTTTTGGTCTTTTATACTGACACACTAATGTAGAAGACAAATATTTAATACACAATGCATAAAACTTATCATTTATGCTGCTTAAGACATTAAAGCAAAAAAAAAAAGTCTTTGAAAACATTTTTCAATTAAAAAGTAATTAAAAGCAGCAATGAAAGGTAACAATTTATCAAAACATTCCATCAATTCACTTCCACCATCACATGCATATGCAGATTTATTCCATATTTTTAACATCTAAAAATGTTTTGTTTACTCTATTACTGAGGTGAAGCATCCATCAAAACATCTCACATCCATCGAAAGTAGTAGGGCAAAATGACTGCTATTTGCTCATGGGCCATGGCTCATTCAACCCCAGGTGAAAAGGCATCAATATGATTGTGAATTTAGAAAAAAAAACACAGGCAACTAATTACTACTAAGAAGAAACTTGCTAAAGAGTATTACAGATTTTGTTCCTATGTGGAAAGGTGTTAATCATCTTAAAGTAATTTGATCAAAGATCTCAGTGTAATCACATGAAAGACATCTGATTAGATTTGTAAAAGGTCAATTGACGAGTGAATGCCTGAGAATCTTTTTCTGAGCAGCGTGTATTAAAGTAATTTAGTGAAATAGCCATGTTGCCTCATATTTATATGTATTCTCACATAGAATTACATAGAAGACACATAATATTGACACTCAGAATCTTTGCTATCATGAGCTCTGGACAAAGTGTGTGCTTATTCTAACTGGCACTGGAAAAATATGTTGATACTTCAAGAACATCTGATGAAGAATTGCTAGGAACTCTTCCAACTGATGATGATTTCACTAGTTATGTATGAATGATAAAAAGCTGCACCTATCCATAATCTTAATCTTCCATAAACGTATTCATACAAGATTCTTTGCATAAATAACTATTAATTTGTTCTTACTGAACTGTGATTATTTATCCCTAGACCTGAATAGTATGTATACACTACAAAAAATGACATATTAGCAAGTGAATATATGGGTGAATTTATCTAATATTTATCATATTTAGAGTTTATCATATAAGATTATCCAGGCTGTTTGTGGATGCTGTTACTCTTTTCAACCTTCCATCCTCTTACTCTACTGGCAGATAATTTAAAAAAATGTCAAAAAATTATCTGCCAATAGAACAAGATGATTTCAAGCTTGAAATTAGCAAAATTATGTAAAATAGGTTTAATAATCTTATATTTGGTTAATTGTTCTTGTGCTAGGAAATACTATATAAATGTAACTGTATTCAAGATATTTTCACTTGCTAAGATGGCATTCTTTGCAGTGTAATAAGGAAATATTGGGAATATAGGGGTTAAACTCGGAGGTGAGCCATTCATTCATTATTTATATTATACTCATGTTTAGGTTTTCAACATTAATATAATTAAACAATTATTAACACCGTTTTTGTATATCTGTTTCAGTCCTAAGGGCTTAATCTAACTATAGTTGGGTTGACAGTTTGTCAGTTTTCTCTTTAAAATATCCTCTGATTAATTTCTGACATTAATACCTGATATAATCAAGCCTTAGCAAAATGAACACTAGCATTGTCTTGCCTCTTCTGAAAATAGTTAACAGTCATTTCCTGTGGCAGCCCTTATCTCACCCAGCTCTTAACTATTGAACTGAGGATTTAATTAGCAAGTTTAACATACATTGTTATCTAACTAATTAAATAAGGAGCTTGTGTGGCTTTTGAATGCATTTAGTAGCAACCTGTTGACAAAACAATAATAATGTACACAACTATAAAATCTAATAAAAAATTCACATGAAATATGCCTAATATTATAAGACTGTATAACCTAATATATTTGGACGTTTGATTTAGCTAGCAGTCTCAATATTGACAATATGCAAAATAGGCTAGATAGTGATCTATCTTGCTAACTATGTGATAAAAAGATTCCAATTTACTTTATAACAGTAAAAGTACACAATGTCAGTAATCTACTTGAAAATTATACATAAAAATTAAGACACCATTAAGGTAGGAGGTTGAATAACTATGAAACAGCAGGAAGGATATCTCCGATCTCCGCTCACCAGAGCCGAAATGTGATTGGCTACCCTCTTCTTGTTCTTCTGTAATTATATTGGACAAAAATAAAGACATGAACAAATTCAGTGAAAGTAAATTAAGCTCCTTAATTAAAAAATTTTATGTAGTCTTATTACCTGGATGCCATACTCTGAGATGTGATTGACTGTATTGATTGTATTATTATTGTACTATGCCCATGACTTACTTTCACTAAATAACAACAAAAATGACTTTACTTAAAATTGAAAGGAAATATTCTAGCATTATACCTCAGCTGATTTTGTGCATGACAAAATCAGCATCTTTCAGTCTAATAAATGCTCAGATTTCACTCTCTCCACTCACTGACTCAGATGTATCGAAACTAAATTTTTAATTCGTGCTATGCTGTACAATTTGCCATTCAGCTTTGTTTGCAGCATTTCTAGTTCAGTGCTTATCAGAGTCATAAATCAGGTGTTCAGTATCTCAATAAAAAGCTAACAAGACCTTGTTAGAAGGAAGGAAAATTGTGAAAAGAGGGAGTTAGTTATAAGGGTTCAGTCGACTAGAAAATGAGTGTATAGCAGGGGCTATTGCCATGTACAAATCATCACAAATTATTGGAATTACAAGTATCTAACTGGGAAAAACAGATCAAGTGGCACACCACACACAGTTGCACAGCTAGAAGCATATATTTCTAATAATCTTGAAATGGCTTGAGCAGAAAATAAGCAAGAATGGTGAGGATTAGATTTCGCCTTTCACAACCTAATTAGTTGTATATGAAGAACCTGCATGATCCTGGTTCAAATATGTTTTGATTTATATATACAGTGCGTTCTCTTATTTTACCAGTTCAGGAGCAGAATATTGGTTCAATTCTTATATTCTTAAGCTTGCACATGTGGTCTGAAATGTCCTCTTCATTTCAGACCACAGGTTTTCATTAGGTTTCAAATTCAGAGTGTGACATGGCCATTGTTATACATGGATCATGTGTTGATTTGGATGTATGCTTGGGCTCATCATGTGCCACATCTCAGTGTGATGGCAGAGCCAACCAGGTTTCAATGTCCTGCTACATTGCAGAGTTCATGATGCTGTCGATTTTCGAGGTTTTGTGGACGACAAGCCATGAAAACAGCCCCGAAGCATCAGTGATGCACCATCATATTTTCCTGTGGACATGGGGGCTTTTTCTTTGCCACAGTTTTAGTGCACCTCAACCATCATACACTGTGAAAATGCAGCAGAGCGCTCCACTGAAATGAATAGCATGCGGCGCGGCGACATGTACACATACCATCATATTTCTTTTCCAGAGAAACAAGAAATGGTTATAGACAAAAATATTTCCTGGGGACTGAGATGAATTTTCAAACTGTAATAGAATTGTTTTCAAGGTTTCTTTGCCTTTAGTTTGAAATATACCTGGACCAAGCCACAGCCACTTTCAGGGTCATGTTCTTTAATACCATCCTCCCTCTCTGCCTGGGGAACAAACAGCACAATGTGGGTTGATGCCCACAAAGTCTCCTGGGTCATGCACTATCTGCAGCACTGGGGCACCCCAGGAAACCAACCTGTCTGCCTTCCTCTTCATCTCTACACATCAGACACCAGCTAATGACAACTGCGGAAGTTCTCCGATGACATCCCCATTATAGGTTACATCCGCAATGAAGATGACTGAGAGTACAGGAGGCTGGAGGAGAACTTTGACATGTGGCTACAGAAAAGCCACAAAGACTTTACAGGTGAATAATCGCATGATTCCCATGGGAAATTACATGTGATTTTTAGACACTTCACATGTTATGTTTCACATATTAGTCATTAGTGAACACATATTATTCACATCATGCCACATGTGAAAAACATGATCACTTGTGAATATATGTGATTCTTCCACAAGGGAAACCACTTGCAGCTTAACACAAGCAGGAGAAAGGAACTGCTGGTAGATTCCTGGTGTATTAGAGAGCCTGTTTAAACAGTAACCATCAAGGGAAAGGATGTGAAGATGGTGCAGTGCTACAAGTACCTGAAAAGCAAATTGGACTGGACAGATAACAGTGAAATGTTGTACAGGAAAGGTCAGAGAAGGCTCTTTTTTTAAAAGAGGCTCAATGTCTGCAGCAAACATGGTATGTTTTTGAGAGAAAATGCTTTTCTTTTCCAGTTGGTAGAGTCAAATTTTTTTTATCATTGTGTCTAATGTTTGTTACATACAGTAGTCACACAAAACAGTAAGTACACCCCATGAAACGTTTCTTTTATTTTGACATATGGGGACACATCAGTATTAGATCTTCAGTTAAACAGTGTGTATAGATACAGTATAATAGAACAAAAAAAAAACCAATGGAAATTTGGCTTTGCAATCTTTTTTTTTTTTAAATAAATAACTGATCAAATAAATAACTGTTTGTGTAAATGAAGACTGGATATCTGTATGTCCAAATATGTTGAAAAAGTCTAAACTTTTCATGGGGTGTACTTCTTCACATGACTGTATCTCACAATTTCACATTAATGGTGCCAGTAGTTTTAGGTTTGAATGTACAATCCTTGTGACAGTGAGAAGAGAATATAAAAGAAACTCATATCTTATGTTTGAATTCATGTATTCTCATTTATTTTTAACTATGCTTAATATAAGATAAAACAATGACATGAGAAGTATGATTAGGCCTAATAAGAAAGAGCCTCATGAAGCTCCTCACACTACACTCAATCACTATACACATATACTTAAGGCATTCTTGAAAGCAGTAATGCAAGTATAACAATAAATATTAAAGTAAAAGAAACTATTATTCTTACTAGTGGGGAAAAAAACAGATGCTGGTGTACCATCTCATAATCATTTCCTGCAGTTAGAGCTAACATGTCTGATTCAGTTTATCAAGGTTTATGAGTATCTGCTTTGGAGCTACATCTATTCAATTATGGTTGGTGTACACTAATATTATGTTACAGTGGTATGTTACTAAAGTATGATTCAATCCAAATCTCTACACTACATACACTGTATAACAGTAGTTACTAAAAGCTGTACACAGAAGTGATTTGCCACATTTACTAGCATTCTGTCTCCATCTAGTGTCTAAGCATTAGTGTTATGATGTGTACAGGTTGTATGTGCTGATATGATAATGACTACTGTAGCCTAAGTGTTGAGTTTTAGTGTTCTGTCTTTTTATGTTCTGTACAAATGTGTGCTGAAAGAAAAGAGGAGCTGGTTTGGTATAGTGGGTTACATCATGGCCTGAGTCATTCTTGCCACTCCTTAAGTCGTAGGGTCACTGAAGACTCCTGTTTCTATTGAGGTTTTCCTCATGCTTCAACTCTGACAAAACCCTTACTGTTCATACCTGTTCTTCATGAAGAATCTTTATAATGTGTAGAATCAAACCCCTAGCCCCTCTCATGTTAGCATAACACAGCTGTGAACTTTTTGTAGTTTCATTACATTTGACCTAGTTCCTAGTCATTCCAGCTTTCAGTTTTTAAAGAAATTGTTTACTGTGTCTAAATATACATTTACATTGACATTATTTGGCAGGCACCTGTATTCCAGAGCGAAAAGGTCAGGGTCTGTGAATACTATCAAGCCAAAATCCTGTTAGAGAGGAGTTAGTACAAGTCTGTGTTTTAGTCTATGTCTGCTGTTGATCTGGGTAAGTCCCAGTAAAGAAACCCCAATTTGCAATCCCAATTATACACTCAACACTCATCAGCCACTTTAATAGGAATGCCTCTCCAGCTGCTCATTCACACAGTTATCCAATCAGCCAATTATGTGGCAGCAGTGCAATGCATAAAATCACACAATTAGAGGTCAAGGGCTTAAGTTAGTGTTCACATCAAATATCAGAAAAAATGTGATCTCAGTGTCTTTCACCCTGACATGGTTGTTGGTGCCAGAGAGGCTGGTTTAAGTATTTGAGAAACTGCTGAGAACTGAGTGGCTTATATTACATTATGCTTCTAAAAAAAGTCAACTGGGAAATAAGACCAGCTCATTCTAGTAGACTATAATGCTCTTACGTCACATATTCTAGATTTATAATAATGCAACATCCAGTGAATGAGTGCACGTGACATGTGATGTGTTGTCTGGTATTGCTCCATGATTAGTATCATAGTATCATATAGACATGTTTCACTTTATAGTAAGAATTAGCATATGTTGAGACTCAATTATGGAAAATAAAATATTATTCATACCCTACAGATTAAACAGTAAACAAGAGGAAATGTCAAATTCTAGTAGGGTAAAATTAGGGTGGAATGTTGACCAAATCATAACAAATCCCAAGCACATCAGTTACTCCTAATCAGTGATAATCAATCAAACAACAAACAAATAAGTTAATAAAAACATTTATCAGACTTTGATTTGTCAGTTATTTTCATATATTATTCACAATTTACACTATACCAAAAGTATGTAGACATCACACCCATATGTGCTTGTTGAACATCCCATTCCAGATTTAGTCCCTCCTTTGCTCTTATAATAACCTCCACTCTTCTGGGAAGGTTTTCCACCAGATTTTGGAGTGTGTCTGTGGGGATTTGCTCATTGCTCATTCAGCAAGAACATTAGTGAGGTCAGGCACTGATAGAGGTCAGGCAAGGAGGCCTGGGGTGCAGTCGTCACTCCAGTTCATTCCAAAGGTGTTCATTGGGGTTGAGGTCAGGGCTCTGTGCAGGCCAACCTTCACACACCACATCTCCCTGGACCTCGCTTTGTGCACAGGGGCATTGTCATGCTGGAACAGGTTAGGGCCCCTTTGTTCCAGTGAAGGGAAATCTTAATGCTACAGCATACAAAGTCATTCTAGACAATTGTGTGCTTCCAAATTTGCAACCGTTTGGGGAAGAACGACATATGGCAATATAGTGTAATTCAAATATTTATATAGAACAAGCCATGTTAACTAGTTTATCAGTTCTCTTACATTATCTGTCTTGATCAGAATGGTTTATAATTCTCTTTCCTTCAGAATAAGAAGCTCTGCCACACAAGCTGTTAGAGTTTGGTTTGATATTTTTAATAATAATAATAATAATAATAATAATAATAATAATAATAATAATGGTAATGATGATGTATTTCTGTATCTCTGAAATTGATTGAGAAATCAGATATATTAATATTAGTATCCTCAGTTGTTCTTAAAGAGTTCGTTTTATTCTTAACAGCTTAATTCTTGATTGCTAAAGGGGGGTTAAAAGGCTTCTTCTGTTTTAAAATGAAAGCTAAACCAAACTGATGCATCATGTTTTATTACTGCTAAAAGTGAACATACTGTACCTTTGGCCAGTATCCATAATAACTGTGTTATAAGGGGATTTTTCGAAATGTTGCTAGTCATATGACTGTGCAGTCAGAAAAATGGTAATTCCCACACACTGCATACTCTACAGCATAGGGCTGTGACAAGTACACAGCAAGCACTTTTCCACAGTACATAAGAAGGGCAGTCCTAAGTGACACAAGCGCCCCCTAGAGTGAGCAGGTCTGATCCCGAAGTGAGGAAACGCAGAAAGACAGGACAGAAGGAACAGCAGCGCTCAGAGGAGACACCGTGGGAGTGAAACACAGAGTTGAGGCATGGCTACATGGATTCTCGGTGCCTGTTTCTTTGTCGGTGTGTGTTTCCTGTTATCTAGAGTTTGCTGGTCGAGGACGAGGTAAGCTCTTCAGCTCTTTCACACCGGGAAAAAGTGAAAGCTCAAAGTTGTAAGATTACCACGAAATTCCCCTCTCTCTCTCTCTCTCTCTCTCTCTGTGTGTGTGTGTGTGTGTTTTTCACTCCTTCGTGTGACGCCAGTTGACAGTGTCTGATTTATTATATACTAATATGCTCGTTGTTTTGTGTGTGTGTGTGTGTGTGTGTGTGTTTAAACGGGTTGTTGAGTTGTGAAAGGACTAAACTCTCAGCTTCTCTAAAATGAGATGATAAATTGCTGGATTACATATTAGGGAAAAGCCAAACTAGTTACTCTACCATTTAAATATACTAAAATTGTTTCCTTACTCATTAGTTCATTTGGTGAATTCCACTTTTGTCAGTATGTTGTGTTTAGTAGTATTTATGGCTTAATGTAGGTGTATGTTTGACCTTCGTATTCAGACTGAAGTAGAGAGGAAGAGGGTATGGTACTATATTGCTTATGTAGGATAATTAATTAATTAATCAGCATAATTCATTTTTTAGAGTGAGTGTAAATTATTTTTATACACCAAGAGTGTCCAGTCTTATCCACAAAGGGCTGGTGTGGGTGCAGGTTTTCATTCCAACCAAGCAGAAGCCACACCTGATGGTCTATTGAAAGCCAAGATCAACTGATGTAACAGGTGGAATCAGGTGTGGTCCGGGTGGAATCAGGTGTGGTCCGAGTGGAATCTGGTGTGGTCCGAGTGGAATCTGGTGCAATCTGGTGTGGTCCGGGTGGAATCAGGTGTGGTCTGAGTGGAATCAGGTGTGGTCCGAGTGGATTCTGGTGCAATCTGGTGTGATCCAGGTGGAATCTGGTGTGGTCCGGGTGGAATCAGGTGTGGTCTGAGTGGAATCAGGTGTGGTCTGAGTGGATTCTGGTGTGATCCAGGTGGAATCAGGTGTGGTCCAGGTTGAATCAGGTGTGGTCCGAGTGGAATCTGGTGTGATCCAGGTGGAATCTGGTGTGGTCCGAGTGGAATCTGGTGTGATCCAGGTGGAATCTGGTGTGGTCCGGGTGGAATCAGGTGTGGTCTGAGTGGAATCAGGTGTGGTCCGAGTGGATTCTGGTGCAATCTGGTGTGATCCAGGTGGAATCAGGTGTGGTCCAGGTTGAATCAGGTGTGGTCTGAGTGGAATCAGGTGTGGTCCGAGTGGAATCTGGTGTGATCCAGGTGGAATCAGGTGTGGTCCGAGTGGAATCAGGTGTGGTCCAGATTGAATCAGATGTGGTCCAGGTGGAATCTGGTGTGATCCAGGTGGAATCAGGTGTGGTCAGAGTGGAATCTGGTGTGGTCCGGGTGGAATCAGGTGCAATCTGTTGTGGTCCGGGTGGAATCTGGTGGAATCAGATGTGGTCCGGGTGGAATCAGGTGTGTTTGGTTGAAACAAAAACCTGCAGCCATGCATTCAGCCACTTTCCTTTGCAGATAAGATTGGACACCCTTGGTTTATACAGTCAACTCCAGAACCCTTCATGAAAATGAACAAAAATAAAACAATTGTGTAAAATACATTACACTTAGTGATTCAAAATTTCCGCTTAACCGGAGAGTTGTGATCTTTCTTTGTGCTTCACTTTCATGCTACCTACAGAGGCAATTTTTTTTTTCTTTTTCACTGGCGCTATTTGACACACATTTGTATATCACAATTACCTCAATATTATTGTGTTCCTGGTGTGGTGCCTGGTGTGGTTCCTGGTTCCTGTCCAACAAAAATCTCAGAGTGGCCATATTAAGGGTTAAATCCAATAAATCAATACAACTTTTTAGTAAACAATTAAGTATGCAAAGGAAGAGATATTTTTGTTTGTGACTTTTCACTATCTGTGTTGGTTTGATTACATACTTAAGTGCTTGAAAGCTAGCATACTTTTATACTTAATACTTTAAAATTATGTGTTACATAGGAGTTCGGTAAAGCTGCTCGAGAGCTAAAATCTCCTTCTTCAGTGATTCATACGCTGATGGATCAAATTACACATTCTGGCAATCTCTTCTATAATGAATCTCCAGAGACAGGGATAGATACAATTGCTAGAAGAGCGAGTAGTGTCTATGAAAAAAATACTGTAGGGTAAAAAAAATCTAAAAGAGTAAAGTTTATGACAGTCTCAATGACATTTTATATTTTACCTGTGTAATAGAGCCCACAGTGGGTTAATGTTAATGTTTTCCCATTTTAGGGAAGGATAAAATTATAAAATTATTGTTAAATTGAATTGTTTTTAATAATCAGAGTGCAACTTTTTAATGTATTTGAAATTGAATTTGGAATTGAACATCTTGGTAGATCAGATAACAGAGGGCAGTCCACAAACATAACCTCCCAAAATAATACAAAGGAGCTTGAAATGTTGTGCATTGAGCAGTATTTAAGTCATCTACAAATGTCCTCATCCTTGTTAGACATTACAGGACGCTCTGTGCCGTTCTTCTCTCCATGTGAGGCTTCTCCAAATATTAACTAGAGAAATGCTGAAAATTTTGAAACCAGTGTTTTGCAGAGAAATAGAATTAATGTTTAGAGTTTAATGTTTCAACAAAATAAGAAATGTGTGTGTTGCTCTGTTATTCATTTGTTTGGCGTTATTATTGATGTGTTATCAGACTTTGTTCCATGATTACTATCTAAACAAATTTTTAAAAATTTCCCACTTTATAGTAGTGAATTTGCAACTCTGTCCCATTTTCTGTCCATGCCTTAATGAGGGGCAAGAAAATCACCATTTATGTTGTCTGTGATATCTATGTTGTAGTTACTAGTATTTATGGCTTAATGTAGGTGTATGTTTGACCTTCGTATTCAGACTGAAGTAGAGAGGTAGAGGGTATGGTACTATATTGCTTATGTGGGATAATTAATTAATTAATCAGCATAATTAATTTATTTTAGATTATGCTTTTTTTAATTAAAGGTGGAATCAGATGTGGTCCAGGTGGATTCAGGTGTGTTTGGTTGAAACAAAAACCTGCAGCCACTCATTCAGCCACTTTCCTTTGCAGATAAGATTAGACACCCTTGGTTTTTTACAGTCAACTCCAGAACCCTTCATGAAAATGAAAAAAAAAAACAATTGTATAAAATACATTACACTTAGTGATTCAAAATTTCCACTTAAACACCTGGAGCATTGTGATCTTTCTTTGTGCTCCACTTTCATGCTAGCTACAGAGGCAATTATTTCTTTTCTTTTTCACTGGCTCTATTTGACACACAATTGTATATCACAATTACCTCAATATTATTCTGTTCCTGTCCAACAAAAATCTCAGAGTGGCCCTATTAAAGGTTAAATCAAATAAATCAATACAACTTTTCAGTAAACAATTAAATATGCAAAGGAAGAAATATTTTTCTTTCTACTATCTGCCTTGGTTTGAGTACATACTTCAGTGCTTGAATGCTAGCATACTTTTATACTTGCATACTAACATACTTGCATGCTAGCATACTTGCATTCTGTCATTGCTCCATATTTGCATACTAGTCTACTTACACACTAGCATACTAACCCACTTTCGTAGTAACATACTTGTGCACTAGCATACTAAAATATGCCTCAACTTGCATACAAGACTTTTGCACACTTACATACTAAAATATTTACTTGCATATTGGCATACTTGCACACTGGCATGCTAACATACTGGCATAATTCCATATTTGGTATTAACATACTTGTATACTAGCATAATAACATATAGTATATACTAGTATACCTTTATAGTAACATACTTGCATACTTCAATACTTACATATTAGCATAATCTACTTTCACAATAGCATACTAGCTTAATAGTTCACTAGGCGTGGTTTGAATGCTGAAATATTTCTGTGCTTCCATACTAGCATAGTTACATACTTGCATATATGTGTATACTAGATTTGATTTGAATACGAAAACATTTGTGCTTCATACTAGTTCACTTGCATACTTCCATACTTGTGTACTAACATACTTGCTCAATAGCATACTACAATGTTGCATACTAGCAGACCAACATACTTTCATAATTCCATACTACAATACTTGCATGCTACCATATTTATATTCATGCTTACTAGCATACTTGCACACTAGCATGCCTGAATACTAACATACTAACATACTTTGATAGCTGCATATGAGCATATTTGTGCACTGATGTATCAGCCTTACTTGCGCACTAGCATACTAGCATGTATTCATATTTTTATACTTTCATACTAGCATATTGCCTCCCAGCATACTTGCTTACTAACATACATGCACACAAGCATACTTGCTTGATAGCATTCTTGCACACTGGTTTGAATACTAAAGTATTTCTGTTCTTGAATACTACCATACTTACATACTTGCATACTAGAGAACTTATATACTAGCATACTTTCATTCTGTCAATCTTCCATACTTGCACACTCGCAGACTACCATGTTGCATACTAGCATCCTTGGTTACAAATCTACTCATTTGTAAACATTGATTTTTACTGTGAAGCTCAGTTAAGCATTTGGATATTTAAGTATGGGGCAGGGGTAAATTTTTTTTTTTTTTTTTTTTTAGCGATCTGAAAGCTTTATCTATCTCTCCAGTCCAGAACAGTCACTTTGGCAAACTTTTAGGGAGTATGGGGAGCTGCTATCAAACTGAATCCCCAATAAAATCATGATAGAAATTCACAGATGTCAAGAATCTCTGAATTCTTGGCCAGGAAGAGGCTGTCTTGACCTTGTTGTCTTCCGTTTTACATAATCAGGCCTCAATACATGAAGTTCTCAGTTGAGCCAGAGTTAATTACAGCTGTAATGACCGGAAATCCCCTTTTTTCTCGCGTGTTATAAAGTATTTGGCACGGTTGCACAGGGAGTGATACAGCAGCTGAAAGTCGTGCTGAGCAGCTAATATAGTTGACTGCAAAAGTTTGCATACAGGCAAAATAAGTCATTCTGGTAGAGAAGGGCCCAATTCAGGTGAAGGGACTAATGAGAGGATGAAGATGAGTCCAATTGCTTTTCAGCCTCTACTAGTGGAGGTACTCATAGAATTTCCTCCACAGTGGCAGTTAGACTTCCATGTGTTACATACTGTAGGAGTTCAGTAAAGTCGCCTGAAAGCTAAAATCTCCTCTTCAGGAGATCAAATTACACATTCTGGCAATCTCTTCTATAATGAATCTCCAGAGACAGGGATAGATACAATTGCTAGAAGAGTGAGTAGTGTCTATGAAAAAAATATTGTAGATTAAAAAAAATATAAATCTAAAAGAGTAAAGTTTATGACAGTCTCAATGACATTGTATATTTTATCTGCGTGAGAAAGCCCACAGTGGGCTAATGTTAATGTTTTCCCATTTTGGGGAAGGATAAAATTTGGCTGTGATTTTTATTTTTCTTTAATAAATTACCCTTGGCTACGTTGCATCCTTGTAAGTTATTGTCGTCTATTTCTCCCTTCCCTGGCTCAATAAAAACAACACAACAACCCTGTGTTTCCTCTGAGGAGACTTGTTTGTGTGGACAATAATAAATCATATAGACATTTACATTTTAGACATCTTGGTAGATCAGATAACAGAGGGCAGTCCGCATACATAGCCTCCCAAAATAATACAAAGGAGCTTGAAATGTTGTGCATTGAGCAGTATTTAAGTCATCAAGTGTCCTCAACCTTGTTAGACATTACAGGACGCTCTGTGCCGTTCTTCTCTCCATGGGAGGCTTCTCGAAATATTAACTAAAGTAATGCTGAAAATTCTGAAAAACGAGTTTCAACAAAACAACAACAACAGCAAAACAAGAAATGCATGTGTTGCTCTGTTTTTAATTTGTTTGTAATTTTACTGGTGTGTTACCTGGTTTTGTTCCATGATTGCTGTCTAAACTAATTTTTAAAAAATTTCCCCCTTAGTGTATGTGTGACTCTGTTCCTGTTATATCCGTGCCTTAATGAGGGACAGGAAAATTACCAGGGTTTGGCATTCACTGTAATTTCCCTGTTATTCTTCAAATCCTGTTTCTTTAAGAATAAGAAACATAGCTTCCACTCAGGCTTAAAGAGATAAGACCTGTATAAAATGGGTATTTCATTTCAGCTGATTTCACAGCCAGTGGCAGCACACCGGATGCAATAATGCCCCTCCTACAGTGAGTGGGGGGGGGGCTCGTAGAGGGTTAAAAAGAGCCAGATGGGACAGAAGGAAAAGGAGCAAACAGAGAAGAGAAAGTGGGAGTAAATGCACAGAGCTTAGGCATGGCTACATGGATTCTTGTTGCCTTTCTCGCCATTGGTGTGTCGTTCCTGTTATTGAGAGCCTGTGGGTCTAGGACAAGGTACGTTCTTCAGGGCACCTTTCAGACATGAAAAAAAGAAAGCTGAAAGTTCTAACAATTAGGATGAGACTCCACTGTGTTTTTACTAGTTCACGCTGACAGGGTTGCTGTTTCTTTACCTACAAATATGTTCTTGCTCAAGTTGAGTAAACAGATTCACTAAGCAATATTGAGTATTGCTTAGTGAATCTGTTTATATCAGATTCTTGAACATGTGCTGTGAAATGTGGGTTGAGAAGGGATGAGTGTTATGAATTCAGGCAACTATGTAACTTCATAACTATGTAATCTGTTTCATAGAGCAATCATTTGGGGGACTACATTCTGTCCCATAAACCCTTTGGTTTTGAGAAATCTCCCTAGAATTTGAAGCTGTACTTTAGCTGAACTAACATTATGCAAATATTCAAATAAATTGTATTTGAAAACTCGATATGCCTGCGATGGACTGGCATCCCATTCAAGGTGTATTCTCACCTCATGCTCATCAACTTATGCTCATCTAGTATCTAGCTCACGCTTGTGTTTCTGGGATACTAGATGGTAATATTGCATCTAGTCCGGTTGGCCTATTTCATGATATGTAATAGATTAGAATTTACTGTACTTTTTGTAATTTTCCAGTACTTCTGGTAAAAGGTATGACTAAATATTGATTTCAATTGTTTCAATTATAAAAACATCTGGATTCAATTAATTGTGGGAGTTAGTTCAGTGAAAGTTGGCCTTCATCTCTAGAAAACACATGACTTTGATATATGCATTTACATTCTATTTTGTTATATAACATTAACATATATAACATATATAACATATATATATATATATATATATATATATATATATATATATATATATATATATATATATATATATATATATATATGTATGCAGTCAGGTCCGGAAGTATTTGGACAATGACAGGGTTTTTTTTGTGATTTTGCCTTTATACAGCACCACAATGGATTTGAAATAAAACAGTCAAGATGTGATCGAAGTGTAGACTTTCAGCTTTATTTTAAGAGGTTCCACAAAAATATGGCATTTACCATTTAGGAATTACAGCCATTTTAAGCAAAGTACCTCCATTTTCAGGAGCTCAAAGGTATTTGGACAATTGACTGACAAGAAGTTAATTGACCAAATGTGGTCCATTACCTCGCTACTTCAAGACAAACGAGGCAGATAAAAGGTCTGGAGTTTATATCAGGTATTGAGTTGGCATTTGGCAGCTGTTCGACTGGAGCTACCAATATGAAGTCCAAGGTGATCTCAATGCAAGTGAAGGAGGCCATCATTAGGCTGAAAAAAACAACATAAATCTATAAGAGAGGTAGCAAAAACCTCAGGTGTGGCCAAATCAACAGTTGGGTACATTCTTAAAAAGAAAGAAAGCACTGGTGAGCTCAACAACATCGAAAGGCCTGGAAGACCACGGAAGACAACTAAAGTGGATGATTGCAGAATCCTTTCCTTGGTGAAGAATAACCCCTTCACAACATCAACAGAAGTCAAGAATACTCTGGAGAAGGGAGGCGTATCATTGTCAAAATCTACAATCAAGAGACGCCTTCATGAATATAAATACAGAGGGTTTACAACAAGGTGCAAACCACTGGTAACATTCAAGAACAGGAAATCCAGATTAGACTTTGCCAGAAAACATCTAAAAAAGCCTCCCATGTTCTGGAATAAGATTCTTTGGACTGATGAAACCAAGATTAACTTGTACCAGAATGATGGGAAGAGAAAAGTATGGTGAAAGAAAGGAACAGCTCATGATCCAAAGTATACCACATCATGTGTCAAACATGGTGGAGTTAGTGTTATGGCATGGGCATGTATGGCTGCCAATGGAACGGGCTCACTGGTGTTTATTGATGATGTGACTGCTGACAGAAGTAGCAAGATGAATTCTGAGGTGTATAGGGCTATACTCTCTGCTCACATTCAGCCAAATGCTGAAAGCAACTCAAGACTTTTTGAAGGCAAAGAAATGGAATATTCTTCAATGGCCAAGTCAGTTGCCTGATCTCAACCCAATAGAGCATGCTTTTCACTTACTGAAGACAAGACTGAAGGCAGAAAGACCCACAAACAAGCAGCAACTGAAGGTGGCTGCAGTGAAGGTCTGGCAAAGCATCTCCAGGGAGGAAACTCAGAATTTGAGTTTTGAGAACATGGGCTCCAGACTTCAGGCAGTCATTGACTGCAAGGGATTTTCATCCAGGTATTAAAATTATGGTTATATTTACAATTATGTCACTTTGTCCAAATACCTTTGAGCCCCTGAAAATGGAGGTACTTTGTTGAAAATGGCTGTAATTCCTAAATGGTAAATGACATATTTTTGTGGAACCTCTTAAAATAAAGCTGAAAATCTACACCTCGATCACATCTTGATTGTTTTATTTCAAATCCATTGTGGTGCTGTATAAAGGCAAAATCACAAAAACCTCTGTCATTGTCCAAATACTTCCGGACCTGACTGTATATATATATATATATATATATATATATATATATATATATATATATATATATATATATATATATATAACTTGTATGTTAATATATATATATGTCTGGTTGCAGGCGAGCAAAAGAACCTCCACTGGTGAAAGGATGGCCTTTTTTTGGTGTAATTCTGGACTATGGTAAAAACCCATTGGGCTTCCTGCAAGCAGCTCAACAAAAGTATGGAGACATCTTTACATGCCAGCTTGCGGGGAAGTACTTCACCTTCATCACTGATCCTTTCTCCTTCTCCGTGGTGATGCGCCAGGGCAAAAACCTCGACTTTCACAAATTCGCTATGGGTTTCTCTCAGCGGGTGAGGCACACATACAATAAAGGGGCATTGCAGATTTGAAAAAGTGTGAATGAGTAGTTCTATGTGCCTCTGTTGAAAAGATTTCCTCTGCAAGTTAATTATGACCTTGAATGACATCATCTCTTATACCCCTCAACTTTTACCCAATTGTGTGCCTTAGTAATGCTAATAAAGGGTGCCCAGAAACACCGCCCCCAGCTTTGAGAGGTGCACAGCAAGTGGTTCTGTGAAAATTGAAAGAAAATTGAATGAAATACTTCCTGTGACGTTTCTTGTTCCTTATTTGAGAGAAGTGTTTTGATCACAGTGCAGCTCTGAAGAAACTCGGAAGCTATTTTGAAATGTAGTAAACTAATGTGACATCAAGTGCGTAGTTCTGATACTTAAGTCCAGACACTAGATATAAGGCTAATACTAGACATTTTAGATCCTAAGTATATTTTTATTGGGTGTTTTTTTTTTAACTATTCTCCTTACCTTCAAATACCTCCTTTTCAGGTGTTTGGTCATGCTGATTTTACATCGCCGCTGTTCAGCGAAAGCTACCGAGAAGTGCACTCACTCTTCAGACAAACACTACAAGGTCCACCTCTTCAGCAACTCAGTCAGAACATGCTTAGGAATCTGCAGACTGCTTTCCAACACTGCCTGCCAAGTGAGAATGGCTGGAAAGAAGAGGGTTTACAGTGCTTCACCACGCGCATCATGTTTGAGGCTGGATTCGTCACTCTTTTTGGTAAGAAGGCAGGGCTCCTTCAGCCAGAAGAAACAGGAGCTGTTGGGACATGCATGCAGAAGGTGAAGCGGGATTTCTTGGCATTTGATGGGGCTTTTCCTGCACTGGCGGCTGGTGTGCCTATCGCGCTGTGCAGACGCGCATGGAGAGCGAGAGAAGCATTAGCTAAGGGACTGCTGCACGGGGAGCTTTATCACAGGATGTGCATCTCGGATCTGATTCAGCGCAGGATGGACGCCTTCGATCGCATGCACCTGGATGAGACAGGAAAAGCACGCACACACGTCTGCATGCTCTGGGCTTCACAGGCCAACACACTGCCCGCTGCCTTTTGGAGTCTCTACTATACACTGAGGTAGCAAACACACTGTACTGACAAATGATTACGTGACACATTCAAAGCAAGTTTATTTTGTTTGGATTCATTTTTGGCATGTATTCTGGTTCTCAGAACTCCAGAAGCTTTTGTTGAGGCTTGTAAAGAGGTCGACCTGATCATGGCACAGATACCAAATGACAAACCAATCAGCCTGTCCAAAGAGCAGCTGGAATCCATGACTGTGCTTGGTAGGTCCTATTACTGATAATACACTCTGAGACTAGAAAAATGGGCCAAGGGTCCTTTTGCCATAAAAGTATTTTAGTTCATTCTAAGTTAGGACCCTCTTCATGTGAAGACACGTAACACAGCTTCTTCTCTGTAGGAGGCCATTAAAACTGAATGGAACAACAGTGAAATGACCATGTGTAAAAGGCTGTCTCCAAGTTTAACCCCAAAAAATGTGATGGAAAAGCAATTCCTTATTAACCTAAATAAACTTTATTTAATTAAATTAGAGTAGTTTAGTGTAGTTACATAAAACCCAACCTATTACAGTTGTGGAATATTTGAACATGACGCTGCACTTGTGCATGAGACTGTTTCACTTTAAAATGTTTGAAACATCAAAAAGGATTTTATCCGTCTATGTTTTATTGATGAAAATAGTCATGCAATCTGGGACCATGTGTAAATACTAAGTATAGTGTTTCAAGTGAAAGACACAGGAACAGACTGACCCACTCTGAAGTATTTCTGTAGTGATGGGAAAGCAAGCAGCTAAAAATATAAAATGATGATTTGGATAGAATGTACTTTTTTTGTGCTCCTTATAATGTGAAAAAGCCATAGGCAGTTTCTGCTATGACAGAAAACATGCATCAGGAAAAAACTCATAATGTGCTTCTATTAATTCTATTTTATTAACTATTAATAAGGGGTTGAAAAAAAATCTGGTTGAAAGAGTTTCACACTGACTGCATACACTTGGTAAAAACAGCTTAAATCTGTTGGCAGACCAGAAATCATAAGTAACGTTTTGCTTTCATTTTGAGCTCTGGTTTCAGGTTTACTATTACAGCAGCCAGAAACAATTAGTCTGTCTGTTAGAGCTATGGGAAAACAAAAAATAACAATTCTGTACATGAAAAAGATGAAGTAAGGAATGAATAGATTAAGCCTCAAACAGAGATTTTCTATAGAAGGAAGAATTAGAAACATGTACTCTTTTGTAGATTATAAAAATTTGTTTCACCTTGGGCTTGTGGTGGTTATATAGAGGTCAGTAGAAAACAACTAAATTTAGAGAATTTCTGAAGCTTCTTGCTTAAGCCTTATGATTCATGCTGAACATACCAGTTCACAGCCAGCCAAATGTCCCAACATGCTGACTTTGTGTAGGCAGAATTGAATACTTAACTGCAAGTCCTAGAGCAAACTAAGAAGGACAGAAACCAAACTGGAAATGGGATGGTAGATGATACAGATGTTCCAAAGCACTTACAGAGCACTTGCATTGACCAACATATGAGAAAAAAAAAACACAGACTATTATAACTCAGTTTCTAGTTTTTTTTTAATAGCAATAAACTTAAATATACTCTTGTCTAGGAATAATGTTGTGGTAATCCAGTAAACTTCCAGCTTAGTATTCAGTTAGTCTTAAAGCTAGGACCCACTTCATATTAATACACAGCTTTGTGACACTATGTGTACCATTTGTGGAAGGCCATTAAAGCTGAATCTAACAACAGTGACACATTCGTGTAGAAGACTGTCTGCAGGTTCACCCGAAAGACGAAGAAGAAAATCTAAAGGAGAAACTATTCCCTACTTTGTTGCATGTTGCTTCAGTCTTTGCTTGTTTGTTAACTTTTTATTCATTGTTAAATTACAAATACTAAATTTCACACATTTGTTTGGTTGGCCCATTTCCCCCCAGAGTGTATGAATTATTCAGAAACTACAGTAAAACTAATAGAGAAAAAGGTGAGGGATATAATTCCTAGGACTTTAAAGAGTTAATATTAAGTTTTTTAGAATCCACTATTCCATTATATAACCCAAACTGTTGGCAAAATAGCATCAATAATATGGTGGCTCAAGTGTTTAGAGGTAAATATTGAATATCGTATTTCTACTAAACCAATACATAACACATCAGCGTGGTTTTACTTTGCAGAGAGTATTATCAAGGAAGCTCTACGCCTGTCAAGTGCTTCCATTATGATCCGAGTTGCAAGTGATGACTTCATTCTGACACTGGACTCGGGTCAAGAGGCCGCTATTCGGAAAGGAGATTACATTGCTCTCTACCCCCGACTCATACACCTAGACCCTGACATCTACCCGAACCCATTGGTAAATACTCCAAACAGCATTACTCTCAAGTGAAAAATACTAACGTACTCATAAAAACACAAGTAATAATGAAAACCTCTGACTGAAATATCACAGTCATTGCTGCTAGGCATGGCATGTATAATATCTAAAATACAGGTCATTACATTTTCATCACACTGGCATCTTCTGGGCATTTGTTTCTTAGAGTATGAGTTTTGTTTGCTGTTTTTAACCCTTGTTAAAATGTACATTTTAATGTACATTACAATCATATCAGTACAGTGATATCTCAGCAGCTGTTACTCTGCTGTATGGATCTCATTGAAATATTACAAGTGTGTAGTATATCAAGACGGTCATGATCATTCTTTTTTTGTGATGCAATTTTTATACAATTGCAGGAGTTCAAGTATGACCGATTTTTGGATGAGGAGGGTCAAAGGCGGAGCCAGTTCTTCAAAAATGGCCGACAGCTGAAACACTACCTTGTGCCATTTGGTTCTGGTGCCAGTGAGTGTCCGGGTCGTTTCTTCGCCATGAATGAGATAAAGCAATTTCTCATGCTGGCGCTCTGGCACTATGACTTACAACTCAGCGAGCCTGATGTCACGCTGTCACCAGATCGTACCCGTGCCGGCCTTGGCATCCTGCCACCTTCACAAGATGTACTGCTTAGATACAAAGCAAGAGCAGACAGGTACACAGAGAGATCCTGGGAGAAAAATGCTAATGATGACTAATATATCAGTTGAAAAACAAAACATACCATGTGTTAAACCAAAACCTAAAAGAGCATTCATTCAGATTTCTTGATATACTTCTTGATGCAATGTGGCCTCTTTATTAGGTACATCTACTCTAAGGCTATGCATAACAAGCTTTTACTATTGCTTTAGCGCTGTACTAAAGCATACTGGGTTTGAAATGAAGTGATGGCTCTGAGGTTAAAGTGAAGAATATCATGTTTATTTTGAAGGTATTTTCCTCTGTATTGCATAAACCACAGAGGAATTACATTTTATGCATATGGAAAAAGTAACTAAATTTTAAGTAAAATTGTCATACTATTTCACTGCAAATCCATTAACTGGAACCTATACTCTATAAACAGAACAGTATGCTCCCTGGTGATGTTCTGCCAGGCCCATAGCCTTTTTCAGTCCCTGCTGTGCTTAGGGGCTTTTTGACATTCCTTTTATACAGGTTAATCATTCTCTCTTCAACTATAGCTCTTGAACTATAGTATAAAAATATGTTTATTAGGTATAACTAGAGTAGCTGTACTTAATGAAGTGTCTACTGAGTGTACATTGAATTAATGTTTCTTTAATAATGTATGAATGTATGGATGTTTGTCAGCTTTCACATGCAAATTTATTTTTTCTGTATTTAGAAATGCTTGCCCTTTATTGATTGTGCATATACTCTATAGTATCAATTTGCAGTATTAATGTACACCATGTTTTTTTTATTGGGTCCTTATTATTCCACCATGTGAACTATTGAATTTATGTGAGAGAATGATGTCAAATGATCGTCATGCTGATTAAGTGGATATTTGTATGTCATATTTATTTCACAAATAAATAAACTCATATATTTCAAATTTATTCATACAAAGTATTAATTGTGTTCGGTTTGCTAGGCACCCAGCACCAGTTTTGGACTAAAGCATTAGGAGGTAATATCATGGAGGCATTGAATCAAATTGTTAATCAGTAAAATACTCAAATACCTTTGCCTTATTTAATTTTTTACTGAATTTGCTGATATGGAAAAAGTACACGTCCACTAGGTGACAGTAATGATTGCATAAATTTAACAGGATGTCAGTATTGCTCAGAAAGAAATTGTAGGAATTAAACTCTTCCTTAGTTTAATAAAAGCGAGTTCACAAAAAACTATTACATAACATGATTCATAAATTTTGATGACTTAATACTCATGTTACTTGGGTGAAAAAAATGCTCTGATTCTCTTTCTGCTTATTTTATTATAACTATTTCAGCAGTGTAGACAGTGGTGTCTATGAATTTTGGACTCCCAGACAGGTTAAATAACTAGATCATTTTCATTCTCTGGTGCCTTTAGGGTCGTTCTGTGTAGGGCAGTTGTTATCATCCCCACCTCACCATTTCATAATGCACTTCAGATTGTAGATATATTAAAAATATGCAAATAAAAAACATCCAATTAAAACCTACCCTTTGGGCATGACTGTGTGTGTGTGTGTGTGTCTTTGCTTGTAATGAACATCCCCATTATGAAGTATGAAAATGTCTACTCTTCTTGAGTAATTTTGCACAGAATATAACTTCCATGAAGAACTAACTAAATAACTAAAAACCAAATTAGATGTTATAATTAGGGTTGGCTTTGTATTATCAAGAAAAAGAAAAAAATGTTAAAATGGAGGTTTTAAGCTGTAATGTCTGACACTGGTGTGGTACCCTAAATGGCATGTTAGAAAAACATTTAAGGTAACACTTTATTTAAGGACTACATGACACTTCTATGAGCCCTTCACAACAAGCTGACATATACACACCCACACATATGTACAATTTTAAAGGCATTTTCTAACAGCTATCATAAAGACTCCATTTGTCATGCCATGACAAATTTCAGGCTGACTTACATTACAATGACATGACTTTGTAGCTGAGTGTATTTCTGGTGTGTCACATAACGATTAATGGTTAAGTGACGTTAAATGGAAAATTGAATGGTAGTGAACACTTTCAAAAAAATACTCTGCTGTGTCTTCTGAATTTGGTACTTGGTTGTAACTTTAATATTAAAGTCTGCTGTATAACACATAATGAACTTTTGAGTGACAGTCAATAATAACACAGTTATATGCAGTGATTCTAGTTATAACAGAGTTTCATATAGTCTTGTTATGAAAACTTGTTATGAATATTTTCATGATAGTGTTGTTGTTCAAGTAAGGAGGAAAACATGCCAACTCACAGAGTCCTTTACTGAAAAAGTTGCTAAATCTCCCTACCATTATCATAGTGCATACCTAATGCAGAGAGAATAATGTATATTTTCTCTAGATCCTAAGTAAAGTGAGTTTATTGTACTATTTTATAAGATGTTTTTATGAAATTAAATGCAGTGACAGCTTTATGTACCATCCCCTCCAAAAGTATTGGAACCTCAAGGCAAATTCTTGTTTTTGCTGTACACTGAAGACATTTAGGTTTGAGATCAAAAGATGAATATAAAAGATGAGACGATAGATCAGAAGTTCAGGTTTCTTTACCTGATATTTGCATCTAGATGGGTTAAACAACTTAGAACATAGCACCTTTGGTATCAGACCACCCAGTTTTTAGGTGACCAAAAGTACTGGAACAGATAGTTTTAAAGTAAATAACACTGAATGTTTGGTTGCATATCCCTTGCTTGCAATAACTGCATTAAGATGGCGATCCACTGACATCACCAAACTGTTGCATTCTTCTTTTGTGATGCTTTTCCAGGCTTGATCTGCAGCTTCTTTCAGTTGTTGTTTGTTTTGGGGGTTTCTCCCTTCAGTCTCCTCTTCAGGAGGTGAAGTACATGCTCAGCTGGGTTAAGGTGTGGTGATTGACTTGGCCAGTCTAAAACCTTCCACTTTTTTTCCCCCTGATGAAGTCCTTTGTTGTGTTAGCAGTGTGTTTTGGGTCATTGTCTTGCTGCATAATTAAGTTTCTCCCAATTAGATTGGATGCATTTCTCTGTAAATTGGCAGATATAATGTTTCTGTAGACTTCTGAATTCATTCTGCTGCTACCATCATGAGTTACATCATCAATAAAGATTAGTGAGCCCGTTCCAGATGCAGCCATGCAAGCCCAAGTCATGGCACTACCTCCACCATGCTTGACAGATGATCCCTTCAGCCCTGCCCTGTGGAAGTTGTTACTGATGTCACTGACTGTTGTTTTTGGGTTTTTCTTCACAGCTCTCAAAATGTTTCTGTCATCAACTGCTGTTGTTTTATTGTTCCATGTGTGGTTGTTAGTACAACCACATGTAGTGGTTAGTACAACCACTACATTCCAAATTGTAGTATTGCTTTGCCCAATGCTTGTGCAATTGCTATGATTGATTTTCCCTCTTTTCTCAGAGTCAAAATGGTTTGTTTTTCTCCCATAGGCAGCTCTCAGATCTTCATGTTGGTTTATCCTTTTTAACAACAAATGCAGTCTTCACAGCTGTAACCCAGGGCTCAAACCAAGAGTTGACATTTAGAGCTATTAATTGTTTAATCAATCAATCTAACAGGGCACACAAGGCTCTGGGCAACAAGAAACACCTGTCATTCCCTGGGTAGATTCAAACAAAAGGTGCCATGTTCTAAGTTAACACACCTAGATGTAAATATCATGAAATGAAAGCTGAAATTCTGATCGCCTCATATTCATCTTTTGATCTCAAACCCAAATGTCTTCAGTGTATGGCAAAAACAAAAGAACTGGCTTTGAGAAATTTTCTCAGACCCTAACTGAGTTGTATGTGTGAATTTGAGAGGGATTAATTTTAGAAACACTCACCATTGTTCAGTTTTCTCATATGGCAAGCTACTGTATATCACATGTAGATCACTGTAAATCAAATGATATACCAGACATGCCAGTATACCCTGTGCTACAAGGTTCTGACTAAGGTAAGGTTGTCATAACACAGCCTTATTCATAAAAAGCAGACTTTATGACAGACTTTGTGTGCTGGAGTAGGCCTTTATTATTGATAATGAGTGTTTATGTCAGTTGCCATGAAGTGGAATGTAAAGGACATGCACCACCCTTAAGATACCGAGTAAAATTACAGTGGAGCATTATTAAGATCCATAATTGGGTAGCACTACTTTAGCTTTGAGAGCACATCACCAACATGACCTCTTTTCTGACAGAGCTCTTAGCTAAACCAGTGATAAAGCTCGCGCGCGACCTGAGAACCCACGGTGCACGCGCTCTACCGAACTGACGGAGTGTGTACTTGATACCACGTGGTCAGCTCATCATCTGAGACACAGAAGGTCAAGACTAGTCAAGGATCACGATCAGTATTGGCTTTCTGAACCGCAGAGGAGGACAGCGACTGACTAGTAGCCTGCGGACGCATTGGGTGGATATACCTACACTCTGAAGCCATCACAGCTGCACACATCTCTTCATCTGCAAGGTGAGTCTGAGGATGAATATCATGCATCTTTCACCATTCTGATGCTCACACACAGCTAGAACAGGGTTACACATGCGTCGATTGTGTGAAATTTGCTGCATTAGAACAGGAGGGTGTGTGAAAGAGGGACGCATTGCGAAATTGTTGTTGATGATACATGTTGCCTCACCCTTTTCTTGCTACATGTGCATTGTTTGTTTACGATTTCCAGAATGCATCAAGCGATGTCATGTGGGAATGAATGATTTAAGATGCGGCTCGGAGTGGGTTATGGGAAATAATCAGATTGTTTTCATTTCGCTGACGCTGTGACGTAATGGTGCATGCATGGATGCGGATTCTCCACCAAGCAAACCTCATGAACACGCCTTATCTTCCGAGCTGTCAGTCTTCGATCAGACACATCATCGTTATGTTTGTTTTAAATGACTACTCATGGGCTTACTAGAATTATAGCCATAGCCTAACATGACTTGTGCATGTCTCCAGGTAACTGATACAGTGCAAAAGAAACAGGAGAGCAACCATGTCACTGTATCCGTCTTTAGAAGACCTGAAGGTGGATAAATTTATTCAGGTATGACTGCTGTGCGTTGTGATTGTGATTAGAAAAGCAGTATGTAACATCAACATATGCAGCATCCTTCATTTCATCTTGAAAATGACAAATATAGTACATCTCTGCTGCAGGCGCAGAACACTCCTACTGCCAGTCCATCCAAAGCCACACCCCTGGCTCTTCCTGACCCCGCCCACTACCAATCTAGCCCCGCCCACACTGGGTCAAACGTGGAGGAAGTTGGAACAGGTCAGACACTGAGCACTCTTCAATATAGAAAATAATTGTTAATGTGTATTTTATGTTATTTATAAATATCTGTGTGTGTGTGTGTGGACAGATGCCTCTGGAAGTTTGTATCCTCAGCTGAGTGAGTTTATGGGCCTGAATCTTAGTATTGAGGCAATAAAAGCCTTTTCTACTACAGTCCCTGAGCAAAGCAGTGGAGTAAGTCTCTTTGTCTTTGGGACCATATATATATGTAAGTTGTTCTATGTGGTGCAAATAAATGCAAGAGTGTATCTTCTGTTGTTCATAGGCTCTCAGTGTTCATTCGTCTGGCACAAACTGGACAGTTGCTCCCATAACTGGCAATGATATGGGAGTGAAGAGGGCTGAGATTCGGCAGGGCGTTAGAGAGGTGGTGCTCTGTAAAGACATGGATGGCAAGATCGGCCTCCGGCTTAAAGCCATAGACAATGTAAGATGAATTCATAAACCATGCCCTCACACAATACACCCAGACTTTCCTCACATATTCCTGCTGTAACACTGCATACCAGCTGACATGCTTAAATATTCAGATATTATCATTTCATAAGGAAAGTTGCTATATTCCTGCTGACAAATGCAATTCCAGAAGCTTTTATTTTAAGCAATTATCTAACCAAAAGCAGAGGATTTTAGATTCATACTACTACTACTACTACTACTACTACTAATAATAATAATAATATTAACAATAATGGTTTCTATAGAGGAAACTAGAATAATTCTCATTAAGTAATGTAATTCAATGGTAAAAAAAAAAAATCACTAAGAAAAACATCATGATTGTTAAGGGTCTGGCATTTCAAATAACCGTTTTAGAGTTTCGGTTTTTTTTTTTTTTTTAAATTTTGTTGGGGTGGGATGCTTGACAGTGATGCTAATCAAGTCTGATAGCGTCCCTTCTCTGCTGTTTCTATAATAACAAGACCAGAGTGTACACTGAACAGTTTAGCTCTATATTAGTTCTCTCTATGCTGATGGAGTTACTAATAAAAAAAAAATTGGTCCAAAAAAAAAAAACCCACAAAAGTAAAACACTAGGAGAAAAACATTCCTCTTATCCTCAGGTGCTTGCAATTCAAGACCATAGGAAAAGTCTAGCATTTCCCCAAATACATAAACTCACCATCCAGTTTATTAGGAACACCTGTACACCTGCACATTCATGCAGTTATCTAATCAGCCAATCATTTGGCAGCAGCGCAATGCAGAAAATCATGCAGATACAGGTCAAGAGCTTCAGTTAATGTTCAGAATGAAGAGAAAGTGTGATCTCTGTGACTTTGATCATGGCATGTATGTTGGTACCAGATGGGCTAGTTTGAGTATTTCAGAAACTGTTGATCTCCTGGGATTTTCACACTCAACAGTCTCTAGAGTTTACATAGAATGGTGTGAAAAACAAAAAACACTGAGTGAGTGACAGTTCTGTGGGTGGAAATGCCTTGTTGATAAGAGAGGTCAGAGAAAAATGGCCAGATTGGTTCAAGCTGCCAGGAAGGATGTAGTAACTCAGGTAATCACTCTTTACAACCGTGGCGAGCAGAAAAGCATCTCAGCGAGCACAAAACATCAAACCTTGAGGTGGATGGGCTTCAACAGCATAAGACCACATTGGGTTCCACTCCTGTCAGCTAAGAACAAGAATCTGAGGCTATCATGGGCACCTGGTCTTTTTCCAGTCTTCAAATGTCCTGTTGCTGTTGTAGCCTATCCACCTCAAGGTTTGACCATTCTGTGTAAACTCTAGAGACGTTTGTGTGTGAAAATCCCAGGAGATAAGCAGTTTCTGAAATACTCAAACCAGCCCACCTGGCACCAAAAACCATGCCACGGTTAAAGTCACTGAGATCACATTTCGTCCCCATTCTGATGTTTGACGTGAACATTAACTGAAGCTCTTGACCTGTATTTGCATGATTTTTTTTTTGGATGGCACTGCTGCCACATGATTGGCTGATTAGATAACTGCATGAATGTGCAGGTGTACAGGTGTTCCTTATAAAGTGGACAGTGAGTGTACCTCTTGACTGTAATTGTAATATTACTGATCACAGCTAATTTCATGCTCTATCCATAATTTGGAAACTGAAAATAAGTTTTTTGTCTAAATTTCTGCATGTTACTGGCCAGTGCTGAGATTATTGTGATGTCTGTTATTCAGGGGTTGTTTGTACAGCTAGTACAAGTGAACACTGCGGCAGCATTAGCAGGGCTTCGCTTTGGCGATCAGATTCTGCAGATCAACGGAGAGTCCTGTGCTGGTTGGAGCAGTGACCGTGCACACAAGGTTCTGAAGAATGCCAGCCCTGAGAGAATAACACTAGCTGTACGAGACAGGTACACACATGATGCTTATCTAAAGGACATAATCCGGTAGTCGGCGTATCCGGTGGTCATGAACATACAACACACAAATATTTTATTTATAAGAGTGAGACTGCCTCAGCTGAATTATTGATAAAGTTACCAGGAACAGGATATTTTAACATCCGCACAATGATGCAGCAATAGTGAGCAAGTCTAAAAGTAGGTAACTATGTATATTGGTAATCTATTATTTTTTACCAGTTGATCCACAAACAACATTTTTTTAATTCCAGACCTCCAAATACAAAATCAAGGCAAAAGAGCATTACACAGTATGTAAAAGCAAATTA
Organism: Pangasianodon gigas; assembly: GCA_022758105.1. Classification (NCBI taxonomy): domain Eukaryota; kingdom Metazoa; phylum Chordata; class Actinopteri; order Siluriformes; family Pangasiidae; genus Pangasianodon; species Pangasianodon gigas. The sequence continues at coordinate 21,059,379 of CM040457.1, read as the reverse complement.
GCAAACTAACAGCCAATACTCAGTCTCTGTTTCTTTAATTAACTTCTTTCTGTGTTCATTAATTGCACATCAACTTTCACAGATGACTTAGAAGTGTGTATGACCTACATGAGAAGTGGAACACTATACTAGGACAATCTTTAAGTTTTTTTAGTTGGAAAATGTTTACCCGTGGTTGCAAGGACAACAGCAGCATTTTGCTTTCCAACGTCAGCTAATGCTGTAGTAAAAAACACAAAAAAAACTATAGTCTGCAGTAGTATGCCATAGATAATAACATGGTGTAATGAGGGCACTGTATTCATGTTTCAAGGTTCTTAGGTAAATTTTAATAAGTTTCTTGGCATTAATAACATTACTACAGGTGGGTGACACATTTCAGGAAAAATAGGTTGTTTGGTTTGGGAAAGGATAACTTCAAATCAATACAAAGTCATGCTGACTGATCACCTTTATCATATGATCAAACGTTTCTATCCTGAATGGAGTACTCTCTTTCAGGATGACCCAGCCCCCATCCACAGGGCATAAGAGCTCACTGAATGGTTTGTTGAGGATGGAAATGATTTAAATCATATGCTATGGTTGTCACAGTCACCAGATCTCAACCCAGTTGAACACCTATGAGGCCTATGTCTTAGACAGCGCTCTCTACCACCATTGACACCAACTGACGGAACATTTTTTGGAAGAATGGTGTTCATCACTTCAGTACAGTTCCAGAGACTTTTAAACTCTATGCCAAAGAACACTGAAGTTACAAACTTACAAAAACACTTTATCTTGTCAGATTGCCACTCCTCATGGGCAGGTTTAGTTGACTCGATCCCTCAGACCTCCATGGACTCATTTATTGAACTTCCCCTGAGCTGTTAAAACAACAGTGTTCAACTGTATTCACTGGAGCTTGGTTGGAATGAAGACCTGCAGCCACACTGGCCTTTTGTGGATTAGATTAAACATCCTGGTGCTGAAGTAACAGAACAAGGCCTAAGATGGCAAGTGGGATTTAACTAAGGTGTATAATGAGGGCAAGTCAGCAAGGGCATGTTAAAAATGGTATTGAAATGAAGCTTTATTGTTTTATGTGTCATTCTCCAGGCCAATGGAGCGTGCTGTCACTCTGCATAAGGACATGAGCGGGCAGCTTGGTTTCATCTTTAAGAAAGGCAGAATCACTTCCATAGTGAAGGACAGCTCTGCAGCTCGTAATGGACTGCTCACTGACCACCAGATCTGTGAAATCAATGGACAGAATGTGATTGGACTGAAGGTGAATCTCTCTCTCTCTCTCTCTCTCTCTCTCTCTCTCTGTGTGTCTTTCTCTCTAATCATATCCAAACTTAAACTAGCCGGATGAGTCTGTGTCTTGCCATTTTAAAAGCCTTCTTTTGTGGTTTTGCCTGCACGTTAATTCACAAATCCTCTTCATGAATGTGGGGGGAGATTTAGGTTACAACTGACTAAATGTGATACCTTTATAAGAGTTATTAAAGTATTTAGGTCTTCAGAATGGTGGAATTATATTTAGTGTCTCTTTGGAGAATTTCCAGAGTTCCTGTTACAGAGTACAGAGAACGCTCAGATACACACATCAAGAGCATTTGTCTTTTTTCTGGAAAAGTAAAGAAGTCACAAATATTAAACCATTTTGATCATACTCCTGGAATACAAGTGGACTAAAAAATGAATGCCTCTGCTTCTCTCCTTTACTTTCTTCTGTTCGTCAGGACTCTCAAGTGTCAGACATCCTCAACACTAGTGGGAATGTTGTGACTGTAACTGTGATGCCAGCGGTCATCTTTGAACACATGATGAAAAGGTAAAGGGGGATTGTGGGTAAACAAAATGCAGTTAATCAGGAGCACTCCACATATCCAAAATTTGTCTTCTTCTTCTTTTTTTTTATATTGCTTTACTTGCTTTCTCTCCACAGGATGTGCAACAGCATTGTGAAATCTCTAATGGACCACTCCATTCCTGAGGTGTGATACGGACTGACCCACACCTGGCTCAGAATGGGCTTGCACTACAGCTTAGATGGAGTGGCGTACTGTACACATGGACAGTGTTTGTGCTTTTGAACCGTTTAATACAAGAAGTGAAAAGTGGGAGACATTTCTCTTTTTTTGCAGTATTTCTCTCTTCCATCAGTAACTAATTCCTTTATGTTAAATGTGCAGTGTTTTTCAATGCTGAATTATTCTCAAAACTCAAATGAGAGCTTCACTGAAATAAAGTAAATAAAAGGTCTATATCTGCTATGCTATATGCAAATTTCAAACACCTACTTTGTTGTATGCAAATTTCCTTAGTTACATGGTGACAGAGTTCCTTGGATTTTAATTTTCTTGAACGTACTCTGACTTGCATTGCTTATTTAATGTTTACTTATTCTTATTATGACTCTGAATCTAAGAGCACAAGTCTACCCAACTTCATGGAACCACTAAGAAGGTGCTTCCTTGATTTTTTTTTTTCCACACCTTTGACTTGTATTAATTTGTCAAAGTAGTTGCATTTCTCTCAACATTTTAAACATATACTGTACAGATGAATCCACAATTTACAAGGAATTGTAAAACTATGCACAGTTGCCACAACATACATAAACAAAATAATTTTAAGAAAAGAAAAGTTATACGATTTAAACCACAGGTCAATTTGTAAATATATATTAGTCTACTTCTTTTAATTTGAGTTCATTTTATGTGGCTTTATTAACTTATTCTTTATAAAGCTGGTATCCTTTCACTCAAACCCAGTGGAATCGTGTTGATATGAGCTGAAATCATATACGCTGGATATGAGAAGAAGAACCTTTTAGTTTTGACAAGATTTTACTTCATAGGAGTGTTGATATCTTTTCTGTCCAAGACAGGCGTAGTTTTGTCAACTGTTTCTTGATTCAAATAAACAAAATCATCTTAATTCAGTATTGTTTTAAATGGGTTTAAGACTACTGAATAATGTAAAGAAAGTATAAAAAAATTCTATTTATTTAGCATGTTCAGGATTCAAACATTGCATATTGTCCATTGATGTTGTGTTTTGTGTTTTGATATTTCCACCTAAATAAAAATGTCAAAAAAAAAAATCATCTAAATACAAGTGTGTTTTTATAGATAAGGACTACAGTTACTGACAAATAGCTATTCTCAGGCCTAGTGGGTTTCCGGTTTTGACGACTCCATATGCTCTGCACTCCTGAGCAAAAAAAAAAAAAGAAAAGAAAAGAAAAAAAAGGGGCCAAGCCCAAAGTGGCAAAAATATTTAGCTTTTAATGGTCTTAACAACAAATCATTGGTCAGAAAATTAGCAAAAATTAAACAAACACTGTAGACTTCTCCCTGCTCTATCAATCCTGGTTCCATTTAATGAGCTTGTTATCAGGCCCTTGATGGCTGCATCAGGAGTGGCACATCACCAAATAATGACTAATCTTTTAATAAAAACATCCCAGAAGATATTTTTGGAAAATTTCGTACACCCAGACATGTGTTAGTTTGAATTTTACATCAAACATTTTAATCATGATCATGATTTTACCTGTGTACAGGAAGACTATAGTCTTAGATAGAGAGGTAAGGGAATTAAACAGAAGTAAAGTCTCAGGAGTGTGTTTGTTTAATTCTTGCTAATTTTCTGACCAATGATTTGTTGTTAAGATCATTAAAAGCTTAATATTTTTGCCATTTTGGGCTTGGCCCATTTATTATTATTATTTTTTCACCCAGGAATGTATGCATTTGTGTTTTCCCCAATATTTAAATGAAATTGATAAGTAATGAGTAGAATTACATGTGGTATGAAAGGTAGATTTGATATATCTAGTGTCCTAACTATGTAATAAAAGGATTCAGGGTAAGACTGCTTGGTTTCTGATCACAAACAGTAAGTGTTTAAGTCATTTCAGCAGAATGCTACAAATAGAGTGATGAATATGCGAAGACTTTAATGTAATTTAAAGACCCACACTTAAAAGTGTGCAGTGTAAAAATGACAACACTACATGACTCTAGCCTGAAGACTGTAAAGAAAACAATCTTGTTCACCCTATTCCCGCACATGGTTAATTAGAGCCACAGATCTCGCGAGAAAAACTATCCGCGCTCTCAAGTTTGCCACGTTACGCACGTTCCAGCAGTGGGCGGGCTCAGAGGCGCGGATCCACACGATTCGCTCTCTGCGGAAAATCTGAGCACTGATTGGCTACAAGCTCCAAGAGCGCTGTTTATCCTATTAGACATTGGGCGAAATCTTAAACTGTCAACCTCACACGGAAACGCGTAGTTTAGCTGCTGATTTTGTCCTGGTTTATTGTGATATTTCAGCACAGGAGCCTGGGAACTTTAAATAAGTTGAACTTTTAGGTTGCACTGCATCCCGCCATCTCCGCCATGGGCCATAAGAAACCTGCACGCAAACAGGCTAGAAAAGGTAATTGTTCCTCTGTGTGTGTGTGTGTGTGTGTGTGTGTGTTAGTTAATTAGCCTACACAAGTATGCGAGGATGCTCAGATAGCACTAGAGATATTACTCAACTCGTTTTGCGTCCTTTTTTTTAAATACATGAGCTATATTATTTACTTCTCCCGTTGATGTTGATGTTGATGTTGATGTTGAGACTCAGTCAGTTTCACGACATAATAGCAAAGAAGCGTATTGTGTATTACACGCCTCATTTTCCATAACACACGGACCCCATGACCTATAACTTCATTATACACTTGTGTTAGTCCCAGTTTGAAATGCCCTGGCATGTTAATGGTTTGTGAAAAGTCAGTCAGCTGAGGGGACACACTTTACTCACACACTTTCTGAACACACTCCCTGTCCAGGCTCCAGTAATGCTCTATAATGCTACAATAATGCTCCAGTAATGCTCCAGTAATGCTCCAGTAATGCTCCCGTAATGCTCCCGTAATGCTCCCATAATGCTGCAGTAATGCTCCCATAATGCTCCATAATGTTCCATAATGCTTCAGTAATGTTCTATGATGCTCCAATAATGCTCCAGTAATGCTCCAGTAATGCTCCAGTAATGCTCCCGTAATGCTCCCATAATGCTCCAGTAATGCTCCATAATGTTCCATAATGCTTCAGTAATGTTCTATGATGCTCCAATAATGCTCCCGTAATGCTCCCGTAATGCTCCCATAATGCTCCCATAATGCTCCATAATGTTCCATAATGCTTCAATAATGTTCTATGATGCTCCAATAATGCTCCAGTAATGCTCCAGTAATGCTCCTGTAATGCTCCCATAATGCTCCAGTAATGCTCCATAATGCTCCAATAATGCTCCATAATGTTCCATAATGCTTCAATAATGTTCTATGATGCTCCAATAATGCTCCAGTAATGCTCCAGTAATGCTCCAGTAATGCTCCATAATGTTCCATAATGCTCTATAATGCTCTATAATGTTCCAGTAATGCTCCAGTAATGCTCCATAATGCTCTATAATGCTCTATAATGTTCCAGTAATGCTCCATAATGCTCCAGTAATGCTCTATAATGCTCCAATAATGCTCCATAATGCTCCATAATCAGTAATGAAGACCCCTACCTCAGACACATGGTGCCTGTTATCCATCGCCCTTCACTTTCCTGACTGTATTCAAATGCATTAGTAGAGCTAATATCAAATTAGCACTACGTCAATACTTGATATTTGTTTATACAATTGTTGGCAATCTTCACAGGCCCCATAAGCATAAGACAATACAGGTGAATAGGGTAACTTTCTTAAAAATTTAAAACAATAGATTAGCACAATCCATCTTTGCTGGTCGATTGCAGATATTCTTATGAGTGTAAGTACTGCAGCTTCTTTCAGTTGTTGTTTGTTTTGGGGGGTTTCTCCCTTCAGTCTTCTCTTCAGGAGGTGAAGTACATGCTCAGCTGGGTTAAGGTGTGGTGATTGACTTGGCCAGTCTAAAACCTTCCACTTTTTTCCCCCTGATGAAGTCCTTTGTTGTGTTAGCCGTGTGTTTTGGGTCGTTGTCTTGCTGCATAATTAAGTTTCTCTCAATTAGATTGGATGCATTTCTCTGTAAATTGGCAGACAGAATGTTTCTGTAGACTTCTGAATTCATTCTGTTGCTACCATCATGAGTTACATCATCAATAAAGATGCAATAAGTTCCAGAAGCAGCCGTGCAAGCCCAAGCCATGACACTACCTCCACTGTGCTTGACAGATGACCTTCTGTGTTTTGGATCATGAGCAGATCTTTTCTTTCTCCCCACTTTGGCCTTTCCATCACTTTGGTAGAGTGGTATTGGTTCCAAAACTTTTGTGGCTCATCTCTGTATTTCTTTGCAAATTCAAATCTGGCCATCTAATACTTACTGCTGATGAGCGGTTTGCATCTTGTGGTATGGCCGCTATATTTCTGCTCTCGAAGTCTTCTTTGAATAGTGGATTGTGATACCTTCATCCCTGCCCTGTAGAGGTTGTTGGTCATGTCACAGACCGTTAGTATTGGGTTTTTCTTCACAGCTCTCACAATGTTTTTGTCATCAACTGCTGTTGTTTTCTTTGGCCGTCCTGTTCCATGTCTGGTTGTTAGTACACCAGTGGTTTCTTTCTTTTTTCAGGACATTCCATAATGTTGTATTGGCAATGGCAAGTGCTTGTGCAATTTCCCCCCTTTTCTCAGCTTTGAAAATGGTTTGCTTTTCTTCCATAGACAGCTCTCTGGTCTCCATGTAGATTTATGTTTTTAAACAAAAGTTACAGGCGAAACACAAGGCTCAAACCAAGAGCAGACATTCAGAGCTTTTAATTGTTTAAACAATCACTCTAACAGGGCACACCTGCGCAACAAGAAACTCCTGCCAGTCACATGTTCCAATATTTTCGATCACTTGAAAAATGGGTGAGTTCAAACAAAAGGTGCCATATTCTAAGTTGTTTAACACATCTAGATGTAAATGTAAGGAAATGAAAGCTGAAATTCTGTGCTGTGAAGAAGTAATTGCTCCCTTCCTGATTTCCCCTATTTTTGCATATTTGTCACACCAGCTGGTTTCAAATCTTCATACAAAATGTAATATAAAAAAGCAGAACATGAAGAAACACAGAACACAGTTCTTTAATGATCATTTCATTTACTGAAGGAAACCGGTTATGCAACACCTAGATCACCTGTGTAAAGAGAGAGGAAAAAAAAAATAGTAATTGCCCACCTAAACTTAATAACTGGTTGGGCTGACTTCAGCCAAATGCTTCTGCTATCTGGAGATCAGTCTTTCACTTTGCTGTGAAGGAATTTTGGCCCATTCTTCTTTGCAGAGCTGCTTTAATTCAGCCACATTAGAAGGCTTTTGAGAATGAGCTCCTGGTTAAGGTCCTGCCACAGCATCTCAGTGGATTTCAAGTCCCGACTTTGACTAGGCCACTCCAAAACTTTAATTTTGTTTCTTTTAAGCCATTCAGAGGTCGACTTGCTCTTGTGCTTCGGATCGTTATATTGCTGCATAACCCAGTTGCACTTGAGCTTCAGATCACAGACTGATGACTGGACATTCTCCTTCAGGTTTTTCTGGTAGAGCATAGAATTCATCATTCCATTAGCTATGGCAAGTCACCCAGGCCCTGAAGCAGCACAGCATCTGCACACCATCACACTACCACCACCATGTTTGACTGTTGGTATATTGTTCTTATTATGGAGTACTGTGCTAGATTTATGCCAGATGTAATGGGACCCAAGTCTTCCAGAAAAGTTCTACTTTCGACCCATTAGTCCACAGAACGTTTTCCAAAAAAGCTTGGGGGTCATCAGTGTGTTTTTTGGCAAACATGAGAGAAGGCTTTATGCTCTTCTTGGTTAGCAGTGGTTTTCACATTGCAACTATCCCATGGACAGTCTTTCCAGTCTCTTTCTAATGGTGGAATCATGAATGCTGACCTTATCTGTGGCCAGCGAGGCCTGCGTTTTTTTCAGATGTTTGTCTGGGGTCTTTTGTATCTTCCTGCATGACTTGTCAATGCACTCTTGGAGGAATTTTTGTAGTCCTGCCACTAGTGAGAAGATTCACCACCGTTTCAAGTTTTCTCCATTTGGAGATAATAACTCTCACTTGGTTTGCTGGAATCCAAGAGCCTTAGAAATGGCTTTTTTTAAAGCCCTTTCTAGACTGATGTATTTCAGTAACTTTCTTTCTCATCTCTTCCTGAATTTCTTGTGATCGCAGCCTAGTGTGCTGCTTGTTGACCTTTTAGCATTCTACACATTGCTGGAAAGGTCCTGTCCTGGTAATAGTCAAGTCTGGTTGTGTCTAGTCTAATTGAAGCCAATTATCAATTAAATTTGGTTGATTGGGGAACTAAGGGGGCAACGACATTTTCACATACAGCCAGTTTTGTTGGATAACTTTTTACTTTCAATAAATGAAATGATCTTTTAAAAACTGTATTTTGTGTTTACAGGGTGTCTTGTATTAAATTTTCTAAAGATCTGAGAAATTAAATGTGACAAATATGCAGAACAGAAGAAAGGGGGTAAATACATTTTCAGGTAACAGGTTTTTCAGAGCTATATGAAATGACGTGATTGTGTCGAGTGGGTGGAACTTACACATTCTCCAAACGCATCATAAGTGAAATAAACCTATCACTGCAGTTGTTGTTCTTTCGGCTGCTCCCGTTAGGGGTCGCCACAGTCGATCATTGGTCCGCATATTTGATTTGGCGGATGGCCTTCCTGACTCAACCCTCCCCAAATTTATTCGGGCTTGGGACTGGCACTGGGAGTGCACTGTCATGTGCAACCCCAGAGACTGGGGTTGATTCCCTAGCTGGGAATCGAACCTGGGCTGGGGCCATGAGAGCGCCGTGGCCTAACCACTAGTCCTCCAGGGACCCAAACATATTACTGCAGCAATTAAGTATTACTGCATACTACAGTTTAAAAATAGACATGTTTTTAGGTGAAATTTGTCCAAAAATCTGGCAAATGATTGATGTCACCAAAATCGTCATTTTAGTGTACACTAGTGTGCACAGTGTACACTTCATTTAGTGTGGTGTCTTGCCTTAATGTGCATACTGTATACTAAACATGACTTCACAGTCTCACCAACATTATACGATATAAATGTTTATAAATTGTCTGGTGGTATTTAAATGATTTAGCAATCAAGTTATATTTTATCGCAGGGCTTCTCAAACTTTTTGCAGCCTCGAAAATAAATTTCACAGATCCTCTCAGAACAAATTTATTTCATGTACATGAACCTTAGAGCTTTTTTTATTCCAGAAACTCCCACCTGCAGAACACATTAGGTCCAAGTTTACATTAATTAGAGGCCAGCTTTTTTTTTGTTTGTTTTGGATTAACCTCATTTAATTCAAGCGAGTAGTCATACAGGGTAATAAATGTAATAAGTTTGATAAGTGGGTTCCCTCCACCATAACAAAACTAAAAAGAAAAAAAATCACAAACTCCACCACTGTTTAAAAGTACCAGTCTGTTAAGGCTGAGTTAGACAACTGAATAGACATGAGCATGTTCTAATCTTCAGCAAGGGCTATTTCTATATCTGTGCTTAATAACATGTCAACTGTGTCATATTTTGAGACCATGGGGTGTGTGTGTGTGTGTGTGTGTGTGTGGTGTGAGAGAGAGAGAAAAATAATTTGTGATCGACTTTGATTTGTCCCTGATTGCGTGAATGAAAGTCATTTTTCCATATCAGTGTGTAAAAAGTGCAGCAGAATCCCAAATTAATCACATCTGCGTCTAAGTGACACCCAGTGCAGTTTTGAGGCGCTACCACCCCGTTGTGAGTTTGAGCGTGCGCATGAGGCACTTCCACAGTCCATCGTCTCCATATGAGGCCCAGAAGTGCGACGTGTGGTGACAGCACCACTAAAAATACCCAACGGGCCGAGCGTGGATCAGGTTGCAGCTGAGCCAGCGAACGCTGCTGCCGCTCCTGCGTGTGAGCAAAAAAATAAAAAAACAACTTTATTTTTCCCTTGCAGGTTTCTTCTGAAGCACTTAGTGTACGATGGGAGTAACGCAAGCAGATGGAACCAAAATGGCAAATGTAGAAGGTAGATTGGTCTTCATGGGAATGCGAGAGGAGAAATGGTTTGGTCTGGCATGTATGAGCACCTGTTAGACAAACCTGCGTTTGTGCAGCAGCACTTGCTTGCAACATGTAGTGCCTCTCAGTGTTTTGTGTGTGTTTTAGAGTTGGAGTGGTTATTGTTTCTTAGCTAAGTTGTGTGGCTTTGTGTCTAAAGTGCGCCTGTGAGCAAGAGGTCAGGCCTAATACCCTGACAGTGCAACCTTGAGTTGAGAATGTACAACTGTTTCATATTCTATCATAAGGTTGTCTCTTGCTGACACACTGACAGACACCTACGGTTTATTTATAACAAGATGGCATGTAGAGAGTATGAAAGCATGTTTATCCTTGTTTGGTCATAACTAACAATGAACTGATCTGATACTGAGTATCAAATTTGGATTTGATTCACGAACAAGCCGCGATAGTGACTGAAACGACATTGATCATGCACATGGACACAGACTGTACTAAAGCATGCAGCCATCATGCCTGTGATACTCTGCATAACTTAGCACAAGCTCGGTTACTCTGAGGATATCAGTATCAGATGGGTGTGTGGTATTAGTCAATACTTGCTACTGTATTAACCAAATTGTATAGAGAGAAGAAAAGGATCAGTGCATCTCCAGTCATAAGAAACATCTCTCCTAAGCCTTGCATGTGAAAATCATGTAACGCAGTCTCACGACTTGCCCGAATTATGGTGCCAGTGATGACCTTATTTAGGACGCAGCCATTGTGTTTCAGCTCCTGCATTTTTAAGGTTGTGGAGCCTAGAAAATGTGTGTCTTTTTGTGAGCAATTGATTAGGTGACCTTGTCAGCAGAATACAATACCCTCATGTTATATGATCCTGTCATTTTTTTTTTTAAGCCTCTGTTCCTTCTGTCTTGTTTAACTACATTCGGGTGCTACCTGGAAATGTTCTGATGAGAAAATGTGACCCTTCTTTCACATGTTTCATCAAGGGCTTCAGAGTGATATTGTTAATAATTCTTTAATCTGACTATAGACACGACATTGATCCAGTGCAGCATTATAATGAGCGCAAAGCATCCAAGAAGTGCTGATGTGTGGAATAAGTGTCAAGCTGCAGCTCCTCTCATCACTGTGGGTGTGAAATGCAGCTCATATTAACTATATTTGTACAGAGTAATATAACAAAAAAAAAAGTTTAATACGCAATATCACGCTTGTCTTTGTCTTATCTATTTCTGTGGAGAAAATCTGAAACCCCCCAACACTCTGGTTGACTTTAATATCTAATAGCACGGTATCTGTGATTTGGGATTAGTAAGTAGTATTTCTCTGCTTGAAGTAAGTGTTATTGCTCTGCCTCTTCTCTTCCATTCATTCTGCAATTAAACACAAGACTTTCATATAGTTGTTCATTTCCTGCCCCCTAGTGGACACGCTCACTTCATATGCAAGTAGGAAGGCAGATGTGTGTTCGTGCGTTCACAAATAGGCGGATGCAAAGATATAAACCAGACCTTATGTGAACTAGATTACTGTATTAAAACAAATTGTACCACAGTACTACTGATTTTTTAAAATTTTTATTCTGATTGGTCAGAAGGTGTTGCTTAGTTTTCTCTAACAGCATGCCCTTAACAGAAGTGACAGTTGCAAGGTAAAGCACAGGTTTATATTAACGCACTTGTTCTAACACCTTCCCATTTCTAAAAAGTATGTGTTGTGCTTTAAATGTATGTCTTGTTCTTTTAATAAAATAAAATTTAGTAATCCTTCTCATAATTGCTGATGTATAAGAGGAATAAAACACAGCCATGCGGTTATAGGATCACGCCGTGTCACATCACCCATGCGGTTGATTATTTTCCTATAACAGCATACCCAGTAATTTCTTAAGTAAATTGTTCCTTTCGAGGATCTGAATACAAAACATAAACACAGCTCTGCGTGTGTACCTGGTACCTGTCTGTCATTGTACCTGTCTGTCTGTGTTCACAGAGCCCCAGGCAGTACCTGCTGTCGGTAAGAGCCCCAAGAAATCTGAGGGACACTCAATCTTCAGCTGGCTCATAGTGTTGGCTCTGTTGGGTGCCTGGATGTCTGTGGCTGTTGTCTGGTTTGACCTAGTTGAATACAAAAATGTTGTGGGTAGGTCTACAATTTCCTCTCTTGTGGCACTTTCCTCTCTTGTGAAAGTATAGTGCAGTATAATAGCCAAAAAGTAGCTGAAATAATGAATAAAACCTGTTTGTAAAATCAAGGTTAGGTTACTATACACCTCTCCCCTTGACATAGCCTGTAATTTTATATAATTTGGAAAAACAGATTGAAATTATTGCAGACTGTTCCACCATTTTGCTTTTGTTTGAAATGAGACTAGTCTCTCTTATTTACCTCAAATGTACAAAAACCAAGCACCACAAGTCCTGTGTTCAATTCAAGTAAGAATGCATGTAACAGTATAACTACATTGATGTTTTGTTGGATTTTGTGCTGTGGTCTGAAAGTATAAGGGAAGAAATCCTCTACTTCCATTGCAGGCACACTTGGAAAATTTTATGATGCTGATGGTGATGGTGATTTTGATGCGGAAGATGCCAAAGTTCTGCTGGGTGAGTTTGAGTCATTTTTGGATATATGTTTGTGTATGTGTGTATGTGTGTGTGCTTCCTGCATGACTGACTAAGGTCATTAATTCGCACTCTGTAATTCTAAACGTCTATACAGTTTATAGAAAGGATATGAAACTCTATCTGCTTGATGTTACACAGTATTTAATATCAGTGTATAAAAGAAGCATATGAACATTGTGTAGATTGGAAAAATAACAAATACTTTTTCAGTTCAGTCCTGTATGAATTAACTAGTTCAGGTCTGTTTTGAGCTAGAACAGGACAAAGATGTAAACCTAATTAATGACTGGACTGAAAACCTGTTACAAATTGTTGCCTGCCAGTAGAAAAATGAATTTATCTGCTTTTTTTCTTTATTCATTTTTTTTTCCATTTCTTTCTTTGATATATAAGTTAGTCTCTCAAATATAAATCTGAGCATACTTTCATCTCTGCTTTCTGTAGAGAGCAAATAAGGCAAATTTGTGTTTCTGAAGCTCTCATTAAAGCTGAAGCTATGCACTATATCTGGGATATTCAACTGCAATTTGTGAAGTTCCCTTTTTTTTTTTTTTTTTTAATAAATTTATTTCTTGCTTACAAAAGTCCAGATAAGCATGACTCAATGGTGATGACAGTTACCTAATAATGATTAGTTCATGGCTATAAATTACTAGTTGTTAACATATTACTAGTTGTTTCTGGCACTTGCCACTTTTAGCTCCACAGATAAGTTTTAAACTGGAATTGGACAATAAACGCATACTTCCGTCCATTCTGTTTTCACTGTGACAGTTTTTTTTAATAAGCCATGTCATCACTTTGCAAATCAAACTAGAGAGGTTAAATCTGTAATTCAAAAAGCTGCCTTATAGTAAATAATTTACATAAATTTGTGTGATTGGCTGCAACAAGATGCTGTGGTTCATGTTAGAAAACTGGAGTAGTTGAACGTAGCTAGAATATCACAGTGATTGGTTCTGCTACAGTATTTTTTGCAGTGCTCGGTACGATCCGCTGAAAGACTTCGCTGGGTCCGCATCCGGATCCCAGACCTCCAATTGACAACCACTGCAGTGTAGTTTTCTAATAGTGCTCACATTGCACTATTGCTCACTAAAATAGGCAGCTAATGGTAATGACACATGGCTTTTGTTTTATAGCGAATTGCACTAGAAAAAAACAGCAAAATAATTTACTGCTGACCCTTGGGAGGAATTCTGATATTTCAATTCAGTCTAAACGGACATTGAACTTACTTCACGCTACATTGTAAAATAAATATAATAACACGCTGCAGTCTAGAATGAGAGATTGCAGAAAGGAAATGAACTAAAGCTAAGTATGTGCTTTATTTTTTTTTTTATGTCTCATTCCTCACTCTACCTTGTGCTCTTCCTGCTTCATAGGCTTGCCTGAATTTTGCAAGGGCCTTGTCTCTGTGCACAAAGAGAGCGATGATGCTTTAGCAGATGGCAGTTCTGATTTGTTAAAAAGCTTCCTGGCATTTCTGTGTGATGTGCTGATGCCATGTGAGGGTGGAGGCGATGGAGAGAGTGTTATGAAGGAGGAGGAGAAGGAGAGGGTCACTGGTATGTCATAAAGTTAGAGGGCATTAGTCCTGTAACTTGAGCTACAGTACTGTAGCCTGACTGCAAGAAGTTTAGAGAACTTTTAAGAGATTTTATCGGATGTGCTCGTCTTGTGAGGAATGCGCTGATATGCTTGCCTTCTGAGTCTGAAATGGTAAAAGAAGTTTGCCACAGACCTCTGTCTTTGTGTGTTTGGAACATGGAAATGTCACGTCTCTGTTTTGCTGGTTCAAGTCAGCTTAAATATGACATTGCATGGACTGTTCCAGATTGTTGTCCAGTTCTCTTCTGTGTGTGTGTGTGTGTGTGTGAGTGAGACCACTGTCATATATGCCAGTACACAGGTTTGGAGAGGATTTGCAGTGAATTTTTTTTTTTTTTTTCCTGGTTTTGTTAGACACAAACGTGGAACCTTACAGCACAAGTGTGTGTTTACTGGTGTAGTCACTTTCAAATTTGAAAACTATGGAGGCATACAAAGAGGAAAAAATGGCGAATTAAAGTATTGCATGTGTGTCAGACTGGGATATTAGTGTTTTTTATATATATATATGTATATACAGTCAGGTCCATAAATATTGGGACAGTGACACAGTTTTGGTAATTTTGCCTCTGTACACCACCACAGTGGATTTGAAATGAAGCAGTCAAGATGTGACTGAAGCGTAGACTTTCAGCTTTAATTCAAGGGGTTTAACAAAAATATTGCATTAACCGTTTAGGAATTACAGCCATTTTTTACAGA
>CM040457.1:21026395-21044264 GCA_022758105.1 Pangasianodon gigas | reverse complement strand
GAGAGAGAGAGAGAGAGAGAGAGAGAGAATGAGTGTCTCACATACTGTTTAACTACAAGTCAAACTCTAACCTTGGGTAAGTTTTATCACACTTTATTCCCAAAAACAGCTAAGGCTGAAGGTTTACCTTCATTTTTACCTAACTTTTTACCAAATGTTTACCTAACATTTTTTTTCCTTTATGAATCAGAGAAATCACCTGTGACCACGGAAAATAAGAAAGGAAGCAGAGGTATTTAAGGAAAGCAGCTTGTCCACTGTCATGTAGCTTGTAATCAATAAGCGCGTGTGTGTGTGGGTGTGTGGGTGTGTTCATGCTGGCATGTAGGAGGCTCTCTAAAAGAGTCACTGAAATCACTAGTTGCGCTAAATGAAATTGTTAAATGAAATTCGTCTGAATGAATACATAATACACACATTCCATGGCAGTGTAAGGCCACTCATTGTTGGATACTGAGACATATTACATGGAATGCTGTGTATGTGTCTGTGTTCATTTTCAGTGGTTTGAAGTGTTCACTAATGCTGAATGTTCACAAGCTAGGCCTGCACAATACTGATTCCTTTCTGCCTCATGATTTATCTTTAAAAAATTCTTGGTAATGATTAAAAAAAAAAAAAAAGCTAACCCACAAAAATGGCTTGAAGGGCATCGGGCATCTGTTGAGTGTCATCACACTCAGTGTCATCACACAATCAGTTTACTACATTAAAGTAATACATTATAGTTGGTTTGTGTTTTAACAATAATGAATCACCGAACACACCCTTTTTATTGCATCTATCCATTTCTTGTGTAGGAAAATTTCTTTTGCCTGCTCATGCATGCAGTGTTGATTTGTCTTTGCGCATGAATCCAGAAGTTGTTTTTTAAAAGTTATTTTAAATCAGAAAGGTTGATGCTTTCGAACAGTGTCTGAATTTCGCTTTTTATGGGTTGCACCACTTGCTTCCTGTGCTGTATTCTTCAGGCGCTCGTTATAAAGAAAGGGAAAAGTCAATCAAGAGAGAGCATGAACCTGTCCACTGAGCTAGTGACTGTCTCACGTTATGTTTGCATATGCCATAACGTCGTGATTGTAGCATTCTATAAATAAATTGATATCATTTACAATAGCAGCCATTTTGAAAAGTGAGTGGGAGAACAGTAACTCTCGTGATTGTCCCGCTGAACTTTAGCTTTAGTTAACGCAATAAATTGCTTTTGGGTGTAAAATCACTTGTGTACAGACCTAACTGCTTTCAACTTCCTGTAAATTCAGATCACGCTTACATAGTGCCAAGATTTTGTGTGTGTGTGCGCGCACACGTGTGGTTTCACACACTACAACTGGTTTTATGTGATGACTTCATGTCTGACAGGAAAGATTAATGTTAGTTTGTCCATGTTTGTTTAAAAGGTCTGGTTTTTTGCAGTTTATTCCAGAAAACAACTGGGGCAAGTGGTTTACTTTCTTATGTATAATCAGATATTCACATATCTAATAACACTTTTTTTCTTCTGAATCAGAGAATATTTCTGTGACCTCTAAAATAAAGAGCGCAAGTAAAGGTATTTAAGGAAAGCAGCTTTTTTTGGTTGTTGTGGCTCTTTGTGGCTGTCTTGTTGTTCAGGCATATTTGAACTGCTTGTAAGCTTCAAGCTTCTTGGGATTTTAGAAGTGGCCTGTGTGTGTGTGCTCAGGTTGGCATGTAGGAGGCTCTCTGTTGTTGAGTTGTTGAAATTGCTAGTTGTGTTACAGTTGAAAAATATTGATTGATCCTTGTTATCATAGTTTGTGATGATGATGATGTCATTGTTATCCCAGTTGTGAATGCGTAGATTTTCATTTCTATTAAAATCAAGGAGTAACTGACAAGATCTCCAAATGTGCATGTTAATGGTAGTGTTGTTATCTCTAATACTAATGTTAACTGTGCTTGGGATGGTGGATCATACTGCAGTGTGTCTTCTTGCCTTAGTGCCAGCCAATCATACAGTCTGCTTTCTACGTCCTAAAGAAAAGGGATGTAATGTAATGGGTAGAAGCCTTGATGTTTCAGCTATAATCAAATTAAAATATTGCCTCATCTCACTTCCAGCATGAAGAGAATGTTTGTTTAAACTTTGTATTGCATGGATGGATATTGTCGAATATGTTTGAATAATATGCCTCATAAATATTTATAGGCAATGTATAATGGACAATTTCTGCATATGCTATCTGAAGCATTCATATATTCATATTAGTCTTGCTGTAGTTCCCTGTAACGTGTGATCTGAGGTCATCTTCATCAACTAAAGCCACTGTCTGAAATGATAATAAAGCAGATAAAAGCAGTCAACAAGAAGCATGACATGACAAGCCAATTTTAATAATTGAGCATAATGCAGATGTTAGATGTTGGACTGTAGTTGATCTTCACTGACCTTGTTTACAATCATGTTACTATATTTTAAGAATTGTTTGAAAAATATAGACGGGTGAGAAGTTAAAAGAAAAACAGTTCTCAACCCAGTTTTAATAAACCTAAAGATATTCTGGACTTGCTGTTCCACAGCGTCTCTACCACCACCATCATCAAAACTCCACCTGATGGAATATCTTTTTGGAAGAATGGCGTACATTGCTTAAGTATAGTTTCAGAAACATGTAGAATCAATGCTAAGGTGCATTTGCAATCAGTGCTAAGAAGCAGTTCTGGTGGCTCATCATCTTACTAACACACTTTATGTTGGGTTTTTCCTTTAATCTCTCACCTGTCTGTATGTACCGAGTAAGCTGCATCTAAGCTTGCATGCTATTCATTTCCAGTTATTAGTAAACACCTGTTAATGAAACAATGTTTTATCATTGTTCCAGTATTCTTGTGTCAGACAGGATTTTCTCTGCTAGTAAATTGCTAAATGTTCATGTAAGATAAAGTTAAATGTGTGACATGAAACATGCTGATGTTACTGATGTTGCTGTCCCACTACCACTACAGCTGAGAAGCATAAAGAAGAGATGCTTATGAAAATTAAAGGTACTTAGCATGGATTGTGCTGATTTATTTGTGGAGTTTGGTTTGTTGTGGTTGTGTGTTGAACTGTAGGTTGGAAAGATGATTAGTGTGTTCCTGGAGATGTAAAGTTGAGTCCATTAGTGGAACAATTTCAGTAATTTTGCCTCTGTACACCACCACAATGGATTTGAAATGGAACAATCAAGATGTGATTGAAGTGACGAGTTTCAACTTTAATTTAAGGGGTTTAACAAAAATATTGCATGTTAAAAATGGCTGTAATTCTTAAACAGTTAATGCAATATTTTTTTATTAAACTCTCTGAATTAAAGCTGAAAGTCCACACTTCAATATCACATCTTGATTGCTTCATTTCAAATCCATTGTGGTGGTGTACAAAAATTGTGTCTCACTGTCCAAATACTTATGGACCTGGCTGTATCTTCCTACAGAAGGTAAAGTTCAAACCTGCTGCTGGATTAGAACTGGATTCTGAAGGAAGTTAGATTTTCAGAAATAGGACTATTTAATGCAGCATCTTACTAATGTGATTCCCCCCCCCAATACGTCATTGCATTAAAAATGGAGACAAATTTAAATGTGTCTGAATAAATAAATAATACAAAGATTGTATCTGTAGCCAACAAAGAGTGGCCTAACACTGACATGGAATGTGTTTGTACTTTGGTGGATATTAATGATATTAATAAGAACGGAGGGCTGTGAATGTGACTAGTTTTCCTGACTAGTCCTCTAGCGACTGTGCAAGCTTGACGTGCTCACTAACTATTAATGTTCATGAGCTAGGCTTGTGCAATATTTATTCTTCCCTGTCTGCAGTTTACCTTTTAAAAATCTCTGGGTAATGATTTAATCATTTGCAAAGCTTTTCTGGTGGATGTACCACATGAGCCCCAGAACACTTTGTCCTCAGCACAATTACCATATGAGCCCCAGAACACTTTGTCCTCAGCATAATCAGTGGTGACAAATAGACTCCATTCATTCAGCACATGTGCACAGGACGGTATCCTGGTTATTCTCACCACCTCTGACGATTATCCAGTTACATTTGTAACTGGCGTTTCAGTATCCATAAAGTAGGCCATTAAAACTTATTTGTACTTTATTTCATCTGTGAATCTGTCAAATTATTGAAGCAGCTCGTCTTATTAAACCGTACACTGGATATCAGATTTATTCCAGCATATAAAGTCCTGTTCAAAACTGGTCTAAATATATTAATAACAGCGTTCCTGTATTGTAGCTTTAGATTTTGTGTTTATACTTTCCATTATGTGTTGCATTATGTATATCCAACAAGTTGTGGTACCATCTTCATGTCTGGATTTTTATTTGTTGGATGGTCCCTTAATATAGACCTAGTTTTCTGTAATAATGCCATTCAGTGGTTTAATAAGGTTTCCTTTAACAACGCCATAAGGTGGCTGAATATACACTATTTCCATCGTTTTGCAGTGTGGTTCTCAACATCAGCTTTCTTTATGTCTTTATATCCTCACAGACATCTTATATACTTTACAAACGTCTACTGCTGTCACTGTTACATGCGTCACTTTGTGTTGTTATGGTAGTTTCTAGTTTTGATAGAGCAGCACACAACATGGAAAAAGAGACCATAATTGTGCTCTTATGGCCATTCCAGCACAGAACAGCATGAAGCAGCAGCAGTACCCATTTGGCTACAGTGGCTAAGAGGCTATGGCCAGGAAGTGAATGTGCTTCATTTGTCTACCATCAGACTAGTGGACTTTCCTTATGGTTTAACATTTTGATGCAAGTAAGTGCCAAGCAGTGAGCTTATCATCAGATGTCCATCAGATCTTGTTGGACCGTCACAAATATGGTGACAACAAATGAGTTTAAAAACAAGGTTGTAGCACATGCTTGTCATGCCATTTTCCCCAATAGAAGATAAAACTATAAAAAAATTATGTAATGTTCTTTTAATAATTAAAAGAACGAAATTGAATTTGCACATGTACTCATTAAATATCGTGGCAGTGTAAGACTGCATAGGAAAAATGACAGTTATATCGCACAAGCCTATCACAAGCATGAACTACTTTTCTTTTTTTTTTTTTTGCATGGAAAGAGCGAGATTTTGTCCCCCAAACTGAACACTTTTGGTCATCCTCATCTAGAGCATTCTACCAGACAAATTGGGCACAAACTGAAGGCAGCTCTGAAGGAGCAGCTTCGGATGATCCATGAGAAGATTGAGGCAAAAAAGATTGCTAAGCTAGCACTGGCTGAGGTCCGAAGCATACTGGCCCAAGAGGAAGAGGAGAGAAAAGCCGTCCTTGCAGCCAAAAAAGCCAAAGAGGAAGCTGAGGCTAAACGAGTTGAAGAGAAAGCAAGAAAAGTGCGTGAAGAGAGAATAGCCAAAGAGAAGGCAGAGCGAGAGAGAGCTGAGCAAGAAAGGCTCGCTAAGGAGAAGGCTGAAAAGGAAAAGCTAATTAAAGAGAAAGCAGAAAAGGAAAGGCTGGCTAAAGAGCAAGCTGAAAAAGAAAAGCTAAAAAAAGAACAAGAAGAAAAAGAGAAAGCAGAAAAGGAAAGGCTGGCTAAAGAGCAAGCCGAAAAGGAAAGGCTAAGAAAAGAACAAGCAGAAAAAGAGAAAGCAGAAAAGGAAAGGCTGGCTAAAGAGCAAGCCGAAAAGGAAAGGCTAAGAAAAGAACAAGCAGAAAAAGAGAAAGCAGAAAAAGAGAAAGCAGAAAAAGACAGGCTAGCAAGAGAGCAAGCAGAGAAGGAGAGAGCAGAAAGGCTATCGAAAGAAAAGGCAGAAAAGGAAAAGGCTGAAAAGTTGGCTAGAGAGCAGGCAGAGAAAGAAAAAGAAAAGCTAGCTAAAGAAAAGGCAGAGAAGGAAAGACAAGAAAGAGAAAGGTTGGCTAAAGAGCAGGCAGAGAAAGAGAGAGCAGAGAAGGAAAGGCTGGCCAAAGAGAAAGCAGAAAAAGAAAGACTAGCAAAAGAGAAAGCAGAAAAAGAGAGAGCAGAAAAGGAAAGGCTAGCGAAAGAACAAGCAGAAAAAGAGAAAGCAGAAAAGGAAAGGCTAGCAAAAGAGAAAGCAGAAAAAGAGAGAGCAGAAAAGGAAAGGCTAGCGAAAGAACAAGCAGAAAAAGAGAAAGCAGAAAAGGAAAGGCTAGCAAAAGAGAAAGCAGAAAAAGAGAAAGCAGAAAAAGAAAGGCTAGCAAAAGAAAAAGCAGAAAAAGAGAGAGCAGAAAAAGAAAGGCTAGCAAAAGAGAAAGCAGAAAAAGAGAGAGCAGAAAAGGAAAGGCTAGCAAAAGAGAAAGCAGAAAAAGAAAGGATGGCTAAAGAGAAAGCAGAAAAGGAAAGGCTAGCGAAAGAACAAGCAGAAAGGGAGAGAGCGGAAAAGGAAAGGCTAGCAAGAGAGAGAGCAGAAAAAGAAAGGCTAGCAAAAGAGAAAGCAGAACAAGAAAGGTTGGCTAAAGAGAAGGCAGAAAAGGAAAGGCTAGCAAAAGAACAAGCAGAAAGGGAGAGAGCAGAAAAGGAAAGGCTAGCAAGAGAAAAAGCAGAAAAAGAGAGAGCTGAAAAAGAGAGAGCAGAGAAGGAAAGGTTAGCTAAAGAAAAAGCAGAAAAAGAAAAACTAGCAAGAGAGAAAGCAGAAAAAGAGAAGGCAGAGAAGGAAAGGTTAGCTAAAGAACACGCAGAAAAAGAGAAAGCAGAAAAGGAAAGGGTAGCAAAAGAAAAAGCAGAAAAGGAAAAGCTAGCAAGAGAGAAAGCAGAAAAAGACAGGTTATCTAAAGAACAAGCAGAAAAAGAAAGAGCAGCAGAGCAACACCTTGAGAAAGGTGTTCCTGGCCAGGGCAAAGAAAGGGCAAAAAGAGAAAGTGAGAAGAAGACTAAACAATCAGAACTGAAGAAGGAAGTGTCTGGAGAAACTAAGCATCACAAGAAGGAGGAAAAAGTGTCTAGCAAAGGTCTCCTGAAATCTTCAATCTGGAAAAACAAAAAAATGACCAGTTGAATGAATGTATAACCATGTAAGGTTTGATAAAACCCAATTAAAACAAATGGGACATGAGAAATATCTAATACGATGAGGTCAACTAAGTCTAGAATGGTCTAATTCCTAAGTTTGTTTTAGAGTGAGTACACTGCACATTTAGACCTAATGCAGTGTAGAGCACATTTTTTGTTCAGGTCTTGGAAGTTGACATTCTCGTACTCTGCTTTGGTTGGTCCAAAGTACAGGAACATTTGAGTAGTGGAGTTTCGTGGAGTTTTTGGTGCATATTTGTGATACCTGATTAAAAGGTATATGTATAACGTGTATTTGTGTTATATAAAAAGTATAATTTAATGTTCTTGATTGAGTGCTGGGTATAGATATTATTAGCTTTTAAAAGTTGTTTTCTTGCTTTATGCCTATTTAGATTTTACAGTCAGAAAGTGCTTCATTGCTACTGATAAATAACTTTAAAATAAATAACTTTTTTGTCTATTATTTAAATCTGCCAGAAGTTAAGCAGTTTATAAAATGGATTTTAATACTATTTTGGTTCTCCTAATGATGCTCTCAGTTTTTTCCCCACATTTTTAACAGCTGACATGTTTTCTATTATGCATTTTATATAATCTTTATGTCCAGTAAGGAGGCTAGAATTAGCATTATTGTTCTGTACATGGTCAACATAATTTCACACAACTGGTTTTCAAAATCAATTAAACAAAGTCAATAGACAATATTAAACAGCCTCATTGAAATCATCTAGGGTGGAAAATACATACACCTTTAGTTCAAAACACTTATGTTATCTTTTATTTTTTAACATAAAATATTAAACTGCCGATAAAAAAAAAAAACAATCTTTAGATTAATAATTGTAGAGTTTATACATAAATATTTATTACAAGGGTATCTTATAGAAGGTAATTATGAAATTATTTTTGGTCAGAAATAAATAAATCTGATTGTTGTCCCTGTTAAATGTGAATACCGTTCTCTATTAAAATGTATTTTAACAACTTAATTATACGTGGTCAGTCTTGTATATTTATTTATTTGTTTGTTTGGTGTAATGTTTGTGTGGGTAAGGGTGCTAACTTTTAAGAAAAGGAAACTCGGGTAACTAGGTAGCACTATAATCAGTCATGCAGGGTGTGTGTCTGTGTGTGTGGTTGGTAACTTGTGAATGTCTACATAAGCAGCATGAGGGAACATTTTCTGTTTGCTTATTGATTGTTTGTGATATAATAAATTATACGTAGGTAAGGTTTAGTTTTTGATTCTCTCACATCATTCAGGGCTAAAGGAGAAAATTGTCTCAGAAAAAAAGGAAGAGCCCACCAAAACAGCAGGTAAGATCACACCCAGAATAAAGCATCACAATTCCCCCAACTACAGTTAACACTGGGATTATCCCTTATATCATAGAATAAAATATGGTTGTCACAGGTTACTTATATGATCATATTTCCATATACAATCATCTAACTGAATCTGACTGAATGAAATATGAATGTGTGCAGAACACTTTGTTGGCTATTTCAATGTGTAACACTTTGGTTACAAGAAATGTATGAGAGTGGAGGTACAGAGCTTTTATCTGTTTCTTTTATTTTAATAAATGTATTGGTGCTTTTCAGCACAGTCAAGGTCACAAACAAGTCAGCTACTCTCACTTTCACACATATAGAAAAACTCAAATGGGGGAAACCCAGTGAAGGCTTGCAGGACCTCTTGTACTGGAAACAACAGGGATTTTAGACACCTATTCCAATTCCTAGCATCCTTGTGAACAAACTTTAAAAACATATTTGAGGGTTTGATTAAGCTGTCTGACCAGGATATGCATTTGGGGATGGTAACCACTGGTCCTGATTGACTTGCCACATAGTCTGTATAGATTACATAGCGTATTTGACATGAAAGTAGTGTGCTGATCAGTCAGAATCCCCTGGCACCATCTCAAGATATGGAATTATATAGTCCACTAGAACTAATACAAAGTGATCCCTGTACCCAATGAGGCCCATACCAAATGTTTTGACAATCATTGAAAGACCACACCAGATCACCTGTCTACATGCCCGCAAATCCCTGGCCAAGAGAAATGGAAAAATTAGACAATTCAGTGTTGTGTCCTGACCCAAATGCCCAGCTGTGGGATTAGTGTGAGTGGAAAAACATTTCCCTGCAGCTCTGAAAAGTGCAAATACCACAGTATGACTTCTGGTTATAGTTAGTACAGCATGAAAATAAAAAAAAATAGATTAACTAAGTGCTAATTCAAATGCTTCACAAAGAGGTAGGTCTTTAGTCTTCATTTGGAGTTAGCCAGTAACTCACTGTTTAGAAAGCCAGGGGAAGTTTACTCCATCACCAGTGTGCCAAGACAGAAGAGTCTTGATGCATTTCTTCCTTGAACGTTGAGGAATGGTGGGTCTAGTCAAGCAGTGTTAGCGGCTTGAAAGGTGTGTGGTTCAGTGTGGGTTGTGATGAGTGCCTTAAGGTAGGTGGGAACTGGTCAATTTTTAGCTTGGTGTGGGAGAACTTGGGCAGGTTGAAAACAAGTCTTGCAGCTCCATTCTAGGTTTTTGTGGCAGGATCAGGTATGCTGAGGCAGACCTGCCAGGAGCGAGTTGCAGTAATCCAGTCTTGAGATGACAATGGACTGAACAAGCACCTGAGTGGCCTCTGAGGATGTAAAGGAGAAACCGGAACAGGTTATGCAATATGAGGCAAGAAGAGTGTCATATGGTGTGATCTGAGATTTCCCCAAGGAGATCACAAGATCTTGACATGGAGATGCACGTCCAGGCATATACAGCAGCTCAGTTTTGCCAGGATTGTTTTAACTGATGGGGTCGGGGGGAGATAAGAGGATGAGTTGAGTGTCATCAGCATAGCAGACCGATGACAGTTTGGCTGATCTAGCTTCTCAGTACCAGCTACAAAGGCAGTTTCTCTGAAGTGTACCGCTTTGAAGCCAGACTGGTAAGGACCCTGATTTTATGCAGCATGTTGAAAATTTTTTTAGAAAAATATAGGTAATTGCTGATGTGTGAGGTATCTAGAGTGGGCTTCTTCAGAATGGGAATAAACCTTTACTGATGGCAGTCAGTACATGACCAGATGTTATGGAGTTGTTTGTTAGAAGTGAAGAAAGGAGGAGGTCTAATGAGATGGTCTGAAGCAATAGGGCCTTTCGCACCGCTTTAGTTCTAGAACTAAATTTACAGTACTAAAGTACTGGGCGATTTTGCGCGAACTATTTCCCAGTACCATTTAAAGGGTTGCATTCGCACCGACAGTGGGTACTAGGAAGTGACATAAGCCGGTCGACAGCGACGTCATTTGTGCGCGGCGTTCAACAACGGAAACAAAGAAGAACAACGTAAACAACCGGAGGATGGAGGACGCTGTGATCGGAGCTGTGTTGCACTTCAGCGTCCGTCCATCTATCGCTGTTCTCCATACTTGCGAAATAAGTTGACACTACAGTATGTTTACACGGCGTTTTAAATCATGGCGGGTGAGGGCGTTTTCGTACGCGTTTGGCCAATCAACGTCTACTTACGTCACGGATACTACCAGTTGTGCTGGTTAGACCCTGCTCCGGAGTAGGAGCTAATTTGGTACTAAATTTGGCAGTCCAGTACTAAAATCGCACCCCGTTCCGGAGGTGCGAAAACGCCAAAAAGTGGGTAGTTCCACAATTAGTTCAGGTATTATGAAAAGGTTCCCGCGGTGCGTAAGGCCCTATTGTAAAAGGGATGGGAGCTTGTGGATAAGATAATCTGCAGGATCTCTTAAGGAAGGAGGAGGGGAAGAGAGATTGCGTGTTATAGGTATAGGGGTAGGAAGGAAGGATTGGCAGATTTTGTTAATCTTCTTGTCAGAGAAGGTGGCAAAGTTATCAGCAGTCAGGGAGCAGGATGAAAAAGGCAGAGGGTTGAGAAGTGAAGAAAAACTGTTATTGAGCTTGCATTAATCAGCTTCAGATTCTTCTAGCTTTCCCTTTTAGAAGGAGCAGCTGTCAAATCAGATGAGAAATTTGACAGAAGTGACTGGTATGAGAGATTAGCATCAAGCTGTGAATTCCTCCACTTTCTCTTAGCTTCTCTTAATTCTCTCTGATTGCTGTGTAATGTATCTGACAGACAAGAAGCAGGGCAGACTTCCTAGGTTTGGAAGACAGAGGGTAGAGGAGGTCAATAGATTAAGAAAGTGAAGAGTAGAAAGTGTTGGTGGCTGATTCAAGAGGTAGAGGGGAAAAGCAGTAAGGCTGTGGAAAGATTGATAGGATGCCGGAAGACAGGGAAGAAAGAGAGATCGAGTGGAGGTTGCAGCGATTGGGGGAGAGATATGAATAGTGGGTGAAAGGTAGGAGTGGGAGGTTAACAGTGAAGGACACAAAGTGATGATCTGAAGAGTAAATCAGGGTATCATTGATGTCTGGAGCTTGGGAAGGCTGGCTAAAGACCAGATCCAGAACATTTCCTCCCTTGTGTGCTGGAGGATAGCTGTTGAATATCAGGACAAAAGAGTGCAAACCAGAGAGAAAGCAGGAGAACTGAAGCTTGTCAGAGGGGAGGAGGTGGATAGTGAGAAAATGCACTGGAGATTTGCTGCAAGACATCCCTTCACCAGTTGGATGGTTTTGTTCGGCAGTACTGGCACATGGCACTTAACCCACACTCATGTCCCTTCTGGACTAACAAACCTCTGATTACTCTTACCTGATCAAATGAGCACCTCTTGACTGCTCCACAAGGAGGAGAGTAAGTTTAGTGCTTGCTTAAGTGCTTAAGTGGTGGGTGTTCAGTCTTCAATTGAAAACAGCCAGTGACTGTGGGGCCGTTTACACAACAACGTTTTCAGCCAAAAATGAGAAACTTTTTATGCATTTTGCCTGTTCGTTTACACGACAACAGCGTTTTGGGGACTGAAAACGCATATTTTTGAAAACGGGTTTCAAAGTGCAAGTTTCATGGGCGTGCGTAGTACGTGTTAGGTATGTAGACATGCGCAGTTTTTGGCTGTTATCGCGGATATGTGTAAACACGAATCATTTTGAAAACGTTGTCGTGTATACGTGAAACTTTTTGAAAACGCAAGAGAAAAACTTTTCCGTTTTTGACTACATCGTTGTCGTGTAAACGTAGCCTGTATGTACATCAAGGGAAAATTCATTCCACTATTTGGGTGCCCATACAGTGACTGGTTGTCTTTCATTTTCATTTGAGGGCAGCCAGTGACTGTATGGACCTCCAACAAAAGTTCAATCCACCACCTGGGTGCCAATACAGAGAAGTGTCCTGATGCATGTCTACCTTCTGTCTTGAGGGTTGGTGTGTTTGTGGCCCAAAGGAAACATGATTTAGAGCAGGGTTTGATAAGCCCCATTAGTGAGGTTTTAAATCTGATGCTGGCAGCTACAGGAAACCAGTGGAGGGAGCACAGCAATGGCGTGATATAGGATGTGTGTGGAGGGTGAACATAAAACATGGAGCTGCATTCTGGATCAGATTACGGGGTCTCAGACTAAATCTCAAGCTGACAAGGGACTCAGTAAGGACCTGAGTGCCTCTATGAAGAGAAATGGTGTAATACTCTAATTGTGAAGCTACAGTCTATGATATGTTGAGATGCAAGGTGAAGCATGAGTGATATGACCCCATTCCTGTGTGACTGTATGCCTGTCCTATACCATCTTTGCACATGCGCAAAGAGGGATACATGAGGCAGGAAGGGCTGATTGCAGAGCTTTTTACCTTTCTTTTATTTTATAATCTAAATAGCACTTTTCAGTGTAGACAAGAACACACACCATAATTTTAAAGTTGTCTATAATTTGCCAGCATCAGTTATGTCTTTTGTTTCTTTGTTTATAGATACATCAGTTGATCACAAGGCAGAAGAAAAGCCTCCAGTAGAGAGCTACAAAGAAACAGAAAGTGAAGTAGAGAAAGATGAAAAGCCTGCACCTGTTGCATCCTTTAATGAAGGCATGTTAATACTGTTTGTTATTTTCTCTCCTACAAATATCATATTACTTTGGGGTAAAATCTTGGAATTTTCACAGTAATTAAATAGATTATTTATTGGTAATGTCTTTTTACTTTCATTTATTGGTGCCTGTTTATGATACATTGTGAAGTGAGTAATAAAACAGGAAATAGCTAGCTAGCTCACGATGATTCCCGTTAAAGGTTCTTCCGGTAAAATCAGCCAGTCAAATTAGTGGACCAGAACTAACTGTTGTATAAATACTTATTACTTGTTTATTACAACATTATATAAGTTGAAAATATATATTGGGTACTTTTAATTTTATAAATTTTCTTGGTGTCTTTGCAGACAAGGTAGATGCACCATCATCTTTTCAACCTTTCGGTTAGTAATATTATCTGTTCTTATTTTTGCCTCTTCATGAAAAGTTAACTAGCTAGCTGAGGAAATGGCAAAATACTGATGCTAGCATAGAGTAAATGATTATCATGATATTTACCCTATAATGGTTATGTATCAGTGAAACATGCCTTTTTAAGATCTTCAGCTGTCATCAACTACCACTTTTTTTTTTTTTTTTTTTTTTTTTTTTTTTTTTTTTTTTTTTTTTTTTTTTTTTTTTTTTAGATTCACAGGAAAGCATTGACAGCACTGGAGGTGAGATTCATGTGGTTTTCATGTGAAACATCAGTAGACATGTTCAGCTTTCTACTTAGTAGTATTTAGTAATTTAATTATACATTAATGATATACTACTACTACTACTACTACTAATTCTTCTTCTTCTTATTATTATTGCATTAAGCTTTGCAAGTGATATTGACCATTGTTTTAGTTAATAAATTGTTGTGTGTTTCAGAATTAGTTGTAGAGGCTTTACCGGAGAAAACGTTAGGTAATTTTAGATGTATGTTTTTGATATGCTGGTCTTCCTGAGATCCTTTTATCCCTATGGTCATGGGAACGACATACAAAGTATGATTTGTGCTCCCTTTTTTTTATTCAAGAGCTGTCTGCAACTGAAAGATACCAAGGTGAAGAGTCGTACTATAAACAGCTAGAAAAAGAGCGTAGGTTGCGTTGAAAAATATCATGTTATCTTCCATTAAATATTATGGTATTTGTTATTTAATGTATTTACTCTTGTTTTTGTATCTTCCAATATGTTAGTTGCGGATATTTTAGCTGATGAGAATAAAGGCAGGTTTATTTAAGGTCACATTAAATTATCAATAAAATGTTTATTATTATTGTTATTAATGATTATTTGTTTATTTTTGTATTTATTTTTTTGGAATAAAATTAAAATGCCATTGTAATTAACTTTTCTAGGATCTGCACCAGAAGATACACCAGAAAATAAAGCTCCAGAGATGATGCTTGAGCCTCAGCCTACAGTGGTACCTGAAGTGGCAAGTGACTTGACACCAGGGACTATGACTGAAACTTCCAAACCTCAAAGTACTTCAGAGTCTACACAAGAATCTACACCTGGGATGACACCGGAAACAGAGGGTGAGTGTTTTTAAGCTACCAAAATATCTGCTAAGGACATAAAAATGCTTTGTGGTCAGGAATTTCACTGTTTAGCTCTAGTGAACTCTGTGTGTCTTCTTGTGGGCTTTTCACAGTTAAGAAGAAAAAGCCAAGCCTCCTCAATAAATTTGACAAAACAATAAAATCAGAAATCAATGCAGCTGAAAAACTGCGTAAAAAGGTAGGCACCATGCATGTTTCTTGACTAAGAATTATACATTTCTTAAAATAAAATCGGGGGTTGTTTTTTTTAAGTGTTTGGTCTAATGTTTAGGGTAAAGTTGAAGAGGCTCTGCGTGCCTTTGAGGCTCTTGTGCAGAAATATCCTCAGAGTCCCAGGAGTCGCTATGGCAAAGCTCAGGTAACAGCTTTGGATAAAAATAGACAGTAGCTTACCTGCAGAATCACAGCGAGCATATGATAGAATAGATATTAGAAGATTCTGACCAGTGCATCATTTGTGGTTTTCCAGGCTGAGGATGATATGGCTGAGAAATTGCGTAGTAATGAGATGCTCCTGAAGGCTGTAAACACTTACGGGGAGGCAGCAGAGCTCCCAGATGCTCCTGCAGATCTTATCAAAGCCACATTAAAGAGACGTGCTGACAGACAGCAGTTCCTGGGTAAGTACATGTGCACACTGACACATGTGCATCTCCAGGTCCATTCTAAATGATTATTTCTTAACAGGACGTACAAAGGGCTCTTTAGCTACCTTGGAAAGGCTTGTGCAGATTTTCCCAGAGGACATCACTCTGAAGAATGATCTAGGGGTGGCTCATCTTCTGATTGGTGATAACAACGGCGCAAAACGGGTCTATGAGGAGGTAATATTTTTGATGTGACTAGGATGTGATAGATAAGCATGTAAATGGAATGATTGTTTTTTGCTTTAGACAGTGAACATTTTAAAACAGGGACTCACTGCTACTCAAATTATGAAAATATATTATTTCCCCTTCTTGTTTCTTTTCCAGGTTTTGGCTGTGGCTCCCAGTGATGGATTTGCCAAAGTGCATTATGGATTCATTCTTAAATCTGAAAATAAGATAGCAGAAAGCATACCTTACCTAAAGGTGAGACCTACAGTCATATATAAACACACATATGAACTGTTATTTGTGTGTGTTTGTGAATTTGTCCGTGTCCATGTTTAGGAGGGTTTGGAGTCTGGGGCACCAGGAACTGATGATGGAAGATTTTATTTTCACCTTGGGGATGCACTGCAAAGAGTGGGAGACCCGACTGTAAGTTGCCACAAAAAAGAAAGACACTCACTTCATTTACTTTATTTAAATCCTACAAATGAAAGGTAATGACATTGTGTGTGTATTTCTGCAGCGGGCTCTTGAATGGTACGAGGCTGGTTACCGACGTGGTCATTTTGCCTCTGTCTGGCAGCGGTCACTGTATAATGTGCCAGGACTGCGAGCTCAACCGTGGTGGACAGCCAAAGAAACTGGATACACTGACCTTGTTCGGGTACTGAATATATATCTATATAACCTCATACCAGTACTATTAATTTAGAACAGTAAACAAACTATTTTTGCTTCTGTGTACCTCATTCACACATCATGACAGTTAAAAGTGTTCTAAACAAAATGGGTGAATTAATATTTTTGGTGAATTATGTGTATGTGAGGTTGGTGAATTAGTTGCCACATGATTAACAGATAAATGCTTCAATTAAGCATGCATAAACCTGGTCTTACACGGTTCTGTTAGTCATTTAATATTATTACTTGTACTGTATGAAATGATCCCAATAAAATCTTGGCCGAATTTTAAACAGATTAAACAGATAAACGGTCTCCATGTCGATTACATGATGAAGACCCTCTAACGATGGACTTGCGATTACAGAAAATTACTATGTTCTGCTTACAACATCAGCACCATCTGGCCTCGTGCAGAAAATGGGGTTGCATAAAAAGAAAACATATTTCAAAGTGAGCTTGTACACCCCACATCATTTTACAAAGTAAATTTTTCAGAACTTTGATTAAGCTTGATTATGGCCTGTGTCCTGATTTCAAAACAACTTCAGCTTACAAGGGCTTTTTACCAGAATGTAAAAAGTGGAGGCTTTATATTTGTACTTTTTTTTAAAAAATATTCAAACCTATAATATAAAAACTAATAAAAACAAACATATTCTCATCTCAATAGGCTTCTAATATATGATGGTTGCTTTTATCTTACTGATTGTCTTACTGTTCTTGTCACTATTAATCGAAACCTATATAAGTAATCATTTTCTGTTTAAATCCATGTCATTTATTTATCTTAATTGTGGGTATGTGTGTATATAGACACTGGAGCGGAACTGGATGACCATTAGAGAGGAAGCGTTAGCCGTGTTGGACACTAACAGTGGGCTCTTCTTGCCAGAAGACGAAAATCTTAGAGAGACGGGAAACTGGGGCCAGTTTACACTTTGGCAGCAGGGTAAAACACACACAGTCCAACATATAAGCACTTATCACATCAGTACTTATTAATGAGCAGAAATATTCAGTGTCTCACATTGCCATCATGGTAACACACATGAAGATATATAAACGCTGCTTATCTTTCAGGACGGAAAGTTGGTCCTTCATGTCAGAGTGTTCCCAAAACCTGTGCTTTAGTGGAACGTTTCAAAGAGGCCACCACCTGCAAGAGGGGCCAGGTAGAGCTCTTTCATTCGCTCCTACAGATGTCTCACATTGCCATGATGGCAGTGTGAGACATCTGTATTAGGCCATTGCTTATTCTCAAATACACAGTGCTAATGATATGAAAGTTAGCCTTGCAGAGCACTATTTAGACAAATAGATAATAGTTTATTTATTAGAAATAATTTATAATAAAATAAAAGCACTCAGTTAAATCTGTCACATTTTGACCAACCTTTGTTGTCTTTGTCATTAAAGAATGAATTCAATTACGTATCCCGGTAAATTCATTTAGCAGAGATAATGCATGCAAGTGGCAGTCTTGTTAAAGAAGGCACATTTTTATATTACAGCTCTGTTGAATTCTGAAATCTGATTCATTTTCTGTAACTGTACGGCTTTGTCAGTAGTGCCAACTGTAAGTCAAATCATAAAAACTATATATTAATGTGCTCATTCGAATGTTATTATTTCTAAAGGTATACCATGTGTATATACAGTGAGGTCCATAAATATTGGGACAGTGACACAGTTTTGGTAATTTTGCCTCTGTACACCACCACAGTGGATTTGAAATGAAGCAGTCAAGATGTGACTGAAGCGTAGACTTTCAGCTTTAATTCAAGGGGTTTAACAAAAATATTGCATTAACCGTTTAGGAATTACAGCCATTTTTTACAGAGTTCCTCCA
>CM040457.1:21003756-21026295 GCA_022758105.1 Pangasianodon gigas | reverse complement strand
AAATGGAGGAACTCTGTAAAAAATGGCTGTAATTCCTAAACGGTTAATGCAATATTTTTGTTAAACCCCTTGAATTAAAGCTGAAAGTCTACGCTTCAGTCACATCTTGACTGCTTCATTTCAAATCCACTGTGGTGGTGTACAGAGGCAAAATTACCAAGCTGTGTCACTGTCCCAATATTTATGGACCTGACTGTATGTACATTTGCACCCACAAATCAAAAAGATTCCGGTAGCATTGTGTGAATTTATTTGATGCTCTACATTCTACCACCTACTCCTGTCTTTCTTTCAACTTCAGATCAAGTTTTCAGTGATGCAGCCTGGTACACATGTATGGCCTCACACTGGACCCACGAACTGCCGTCTGCGTATGCACCTGGGTCTCGTCATACCCGCTAGAGGCTGCCGAATCCGCTGCACCAACCAGACTCGGTCAGTTAACATCAACAAGCCAGGAGAAACACGAAATAAAACACAAGCTTCAGTGTGGATTGCTGGAGCAACAGAAGTATAAACAATCAATGTATTCTGTTCATGTTGCTTCTTAATCTAACATTCTGTGCATGTGTGTTGCAGAGAATGGGAAGAGGGAAAGGTGTTGATATTTGATGATTCGTTTGAGCACGAAGTGTGGCAGGATGCAGACAGCTACAGGCTCATCTTCATTGTAGACGTCTGGCATCCAGAACTCAGCCAATCACAGAGGCACGCCCTGTCCCCCATATGAAGCTTTAAATCAACTGCAAAGACTTACTGTGATGCCTCAGCCAATTTCAGCCACAAGCCATCCCTGACCTCCGGCTGATCTCTGGTACTGAACAAAATGCCACCTGAATATATGCTGTGTTTTTAATAGAGTAATTTAATTGTGATGTATGAAGAACAGGGGTAATGGATGTTGTCCTTCTGGTGTCCTGGGTTTTGAGTCAAGAGGAAGAAAAGGTGGCCACATTACAGCTGTTTCATGTTTAGCAAATCTTGGGATATGCATGACCAATTAAAATGAGTGGATAAAATTCCACACATGAAGATTTACAGATATGATTTATGATTGAGAGAAGTAATGTAGCTCTGAATAAATGAGACCAAAGTGAAGGGTTATGCAGTAGGACGTAGGAGAATGTGGACCACTGAAGGTGCAAACACTGCATATTACTGTAAATTTACTTGAATATACACCATCGTCCACTTTATTAGGAACACCTTTACAACTGCACATTCATGCAGTTATCTAATCAGCCAGTTACTATAGACTTCCTGTCAGCTCAGACCAGTCTGGTCATTCTCCTCTGATCTCTCTTATCAACAAGGTGTTTCAGCTTGCAGACCCTCTGCTCACAGGATGTTTTCTGCACCATTCTGTGTAAACTCTACAGACTGTTGTGTGTGACATTCCCCGGAGATCAGCAGTATATGAAATACTCAAACCAGACCATCTGGTACCAACAACCATGCCACGGTTGAAGTCACTGAGATCACATTTTTCCCCATTCTGATGTTTGATGTGAACATTAACTGAAGCTCTTCACCTGTATCTGCATGATTTTTTGCATTGTGCTGCTGCCACATGATTGGCTGATTAGATAACTGCATGAATGTGCAGGTATACAGGTGTTCCTAATAAAGTGGACAGTGAGTGTATTAGAAAATGCCACTCAAGAGGTCAAAAATATGTCATAATGATACAGAAATGATGTGACTTTGCACTACATGTATTAAATGTGTTTGTGTGTATGTAAAGGTGTGGGGAGCTGACACTACAGACACCTTTCTATCATTTAAAAACCTGTGCCTTATACCTACACGTGTCAGGTCTGTAAAAATTCACTAGTCATGCAATGTAAAGCCTAAACAAGCAGTATTTTTTTTATTAAATAAAATACAAGTGTAATTTGAGTCTTGTTGAATATTATACTAGATGTATTTTAATTCTAGTTGAATTGCCTGGCTCTGATGTGCTGAGAAATTCAGTGGATTGAACAAGTGGATGTCAAACTCTTGATGGCTGAAATCAAGACTAAGGTTTGATTATGACATGATCATGACTATGCCCTACTCCCTATACCAAGGCTCCAGCTTTCAAAACGGGAACCCCTGATGGGAAATTAAGGGCCACTTGGAACACACTTGAATATCAATTTATAATGCCAAAGCTGGTGTCTTCTTGTCACACAATCACTGACATTTAGTAAAGAACAAATAACTGGGCTACACTGCAAAAGCTTTCCCACACAGCCACTAATTTCATTTAGGAGCTGCTCTTCACTTTTGTAAACACTTTTGTTAGTCTATTTTTGTAAATGTGCAGAGGCAAACAAATATAAGTGCACACAACTTCTAAACTGATAAAAAATGAAACCTACAGAATTTATTTGCTGCAGCACTAATTTCAGCAGTGTTAATTTTAGTTATAATTTAATATTACTGTTTCTTACTTGGACTTGACCTACATTTAGGCCCGTCTGTTCCTGGGGCCATGTTTTAAATTCAGCATAAAAACAGCACAAAATAATCTTGGGAGTATAGAGCCTTTTAAAGTAAAAATTTTTCAAAACTTCAGTTTGGGACAAGCCTATAAATGACTGCCGTGGTCGTGTCCCCACTTGTTGCACCCTGCATAAGGTTCATCACTACAGAGCGGAGTGCAGCGAATATAAAGCTGCTTTATTGTTTCCTAAAGCTGGATATAGGAAAAAATAACATGGAAGCATGATAGTTGCAATCACATCTATCTGGCAGCTAGGTTTGTTTTGATAGGGATGTATCTATTCCTACATGAATTTGCCAACAAGCTTTCAAGTTATAAATTAAATAATAGATACAAAGCCAACACTAGTATGGCAGCTTTTTTATGCAATGTTCAAGATGTTGTGAGCACAACACAGCTTACATGGTTCCAAAGATTTACACAAATACAACCGATTAAGTAAGAGAAAAAGCTAATCAAAATAATATGTTTGTTCAAATGAAGACTTCTTTCCAGTGTAGGTGGGCTGGTAGTTATAGATTAAAGCGTTCTGCTCCTCTTTTTGGCTGGGGAATTTATGAAGACTTTTTCTAGCTGTAGAATGGGGAAGGAAAAGAAAGTTCTCTTATTGCAAGCATGATTTCTTAATGTAAAGTTTGCACAATTAAGAATACCCAGTTAAACAGACGTGATGTTTTAAAGTATGCAGTATCTACTATATCATATCATTTTAAATGATGTACTTTAAATCTTTTCATACCTTCATTGACAAAAAAGTGGGCCATATAGAAAGTGGTTCTGATAGCATCAGATGAGTGGGGGATGTACACATGAGTCCACTCGAATGCATTTTTCTCTGGGTGCCACTGGGTTCCATAAATTGGGAAATCATTTGCTGTGCATGTGTGAAATGAGAATAAAGATTCTTTAAAAATTCAATAATCAAATAAATCAGTGTAGTAGAATCAATAATTCACACACATTCTCACCTTCCACTGTGGACACAAACTCTGTTTGTCCGTCTGTGTTTGTACTCAGAATTCGGTAAAACTTTCTCAGCTTCTCATTTCCACTGAATCTCTGTCTCAGAGGTAAACAAACACTGGAGTAACAGATACTAATTTTTTTTTGGTAACAATATTCTTCACAACACCAGTATTCCAGGAACTGCTAAATTCATTACTGAACGTGAAAAGAGTAGTAACTGTGGTACAACATTATCACAAGTAGTGCAATACCTCAGTAGTGACACTCCACTGATGAGAGTTCTCTGTGAGTGGTTCATTTGCCAGTGATGTCATCAGGTCCTCCGGGAAGTCCTTGAACATTCGGCTGTCCTTTGATTCTAAATCACAGATGAGTAAGGAATAAAACATGATGGGGCAAGTTGTTATAAGAAAGATATACAATGGGGTGAAGTGGAGGGCCGTTACCAGCCTGAACTTGATTATTTCCCTAACAACATGCCCCTGTTTGTTTTATTCCTCTTATACCACAGCAGTTTGTCAACCATCACAGTTATTAATTTCTTAATGAATAACACACCATTGTTTTTAAACGTTTAGTTACATTTAGTGTTGTTCCTCGCACTTTAATTAACAAGACAGAAATATGCACCTTTCATGTTACAAGGAAGTGCAAAATCCTCCATCTTGAAAGCTTTCCAGTGGCAGTGACACAGAGTGCCGAGTTTTACTTTGTTAAATAATGTTGTTTTTTTTATTATTATTATCATCCCTAGATCATGTGGAGCATCCAGTATACAAGGCCCTGTGCATGATTTGTTACTATGGAAACAAGAACACATTACAACGAGCACATTAATATAAACCTGTGCTTTGCTTAGCAGCTGGCACTACAGTCAGAACTGCTGACCAATCACCTTCTGACCAAACCAATTCAAGACCACAACAGCGCTGTCATATGAAGCAACATACCATGTTGTTATAAAGCAACTCTCATAAAGTGGTTACCTGCTACACTTGTACTTTGTACTCTCCTCTTTTTGGCTAATTATTACTTACCCAAGGCTATACAATCTGCTGAACCTGGGATGCCATATTTTTTCATGCCAATTCCATGATTTATCAACACACCAACAGAAAATGTACCTGAAATGTCTTAGATCCATCACTATTTTTTTTTTAAATTGGTTCCTTTGCATATTCAGCTATAGCAGTATATCAGAGGCCATAACAGAGATAAGGAAAATCAGCGTATTAGACAATTAGACAGACGTCTGAAGGTAAACCAGGTTTTATAAAACTTTTTGCCACCAGGGACCCCTTTCACTGTAAATAACAAAAATTTATGCAGATTTACTTATTTTCAATAACTCACCTTTGGTGAAATTGAGTGGTAGAGCAACACCACTGGTATTAGTACGGGACAGCAGGGACTTTCCACTAGTCAGCAGTGTGAGCTGCTCAAAGCCCAAGCATGTTCCCCACACAGGAAAATAATCTCCTTTTGAGTTGGCCTATCAACACACAAATATCCAACCTTTAATTCTGCTTAATTATTGACTAACAAATTATTCAAAGTAAGCTAATTTTTTCATAATCAGACATTTTTTGCTTCCAGAGTCTCTTGACTTAAGAACACTGAACTGCCCTCTGAAATTACAGCTGATAGAGACAGTTACGTTCACACTAATCAACAGTGTTATGCTCTAAATATGATGTGAACGACATGAACACGCTGCACAGATGTGGAGGATCTTACTTCCAGCGCAAGTTTGTAGAATATGCCTGCTGCTTTTGCATAACCGGATGAAAAAATGCTGGCACCGCCACCAGGAAAAAGGATTCTACAGGGAAAAAAATAAGGATCTGTACAATAGAATACAAAGTTATGATGTTGAATAGGGATTATTCCTGGAGTTCAGTCACTCACCCATTTATAAATCTGAAGAGTATGGTGTATTCCTCTTCAGTCCTATTAATCCTGCACACATAAAGATAACATTATATATCTCAACTTTACATCACTACTGGTGTAATAGTTTATATTTAGATCCCCAATGATTGCACTGAATAATATTTATATATATTGGTTACCATGGCATTTTGTATTAGGCCTGTGAGTACATTTGAGTATTTTTCAGTCCATAATCAATAATGGAGTAAATAAGTAGAGCAAATAAGTTACTTAATTTGTTCACCATGGTCAAGCCAGCCACTGTAGAATTGAGTGTGCATGTGTGTGTATATGGGGTATACGAGGGAGGACCCAAAAATTCCCGGAATTGTTTAAAACAACAACAACAACAAAAAAAAACTAGTGTTATAAAACATACAGCATTTCTCCTTTAATCCCCTTCAAAGTACTCTCCTTGTGATGCGATACACTTGTCTCAGTGTTTCTCCTATTTCTGGAAACATTTCCTGGAGTCATCTTTTGTCATCATGTCTAGAGCCTCCTGCATTTTTTCTGGCAAATCTTTTCCCCTTCAGTCTTATTTTTAATTTCAGGAACAAAAACAAGTCACAAGGAGCAAGATCTTGGCAAGATACGGACCGTATTCACCAGATCTTGCTCCTTGTGACTTGTTTTTATATAATTTTTTGTATTATACGGTGGATGCGAAGCGATAACCACATTGTTTCTGGTTAAAAACTCCCTGGCTGACAACGCAGTGTGTACAGGTGCACTGTCGTGGTGCAAGATCCAGTTCTGAGTGCACCATTTCTCCTGATGCTTTCTCATAGACGCCTAAGCACTTCAGTGTAAAATCGCTTAGGTGTGCATGCCACATTTGAATTCCAGGAATTTTTGGGTCCCCCCTCATATACCAACAAGCACTTGCAGGGAAAAGGCTATTGCTTTTCTATTTTAGTTAAAATGCAGATACATTTACATGCACACTTTCTTATTAATTACTGTAATAAAGTGGGGTCTGTAAGCCCCTAATATCACTCATGGTTGGAAATTTTGCACTTTTATCCATTTTGAGAACCCCATATGAAAGAAACTGGCATTCTGTGGTAAGCATTTACACACATAGAAAACAAGTTTGTCTTTATGTCTGACAAATTTCATGTGGCTGGGAGTAATATTTCTGGAGATATTAAATTCTACACATGGCTTCCCAGGTAAGTCGTTTTTAAATGAAAGGGGAGTGAAAAACCCTTCTTCCATTGCTCCATGGTCCAGTTCTGATGCTCACGTGCCCATTGTAGGCGCTTTCGGCGGTAGACAGAGGTCAGCATGGGCACTCTGACCGGTCTGCGGCTACGCAGCCCAATACACATCAAGCTGCGACGCACTGTGTGTTCTGACACCTTTCTATCATAGCCAGCGTTAACTTTTTCAGCAATTTGTGCTACAGTAGTTCTTCTGTGGGATTGGACCAGATGGACTAGCCTTCACTCCCCACACACATCAGTGAGCCTTGGGCACTCATGACCCTGTCGCCGGCTCACCGGTTGTCCTTCCTTGGACCACTTTTGGTAGGTATTAACCACTGCATACCAAGAACACCCCACAAGACCTGGCGTTTTAAAGATGCTCTGACCCAGCTGTCTAGCCATCACAATTTGGCTCTTGTCAAAGTCGCTCAGATCCTTACACTTGCCCATTTTTCCTGCTTCCAACACATCAACTTCCAGAACTGACTGTTCACTTGCTGCCTAATATATCCCACCTCTTGACAGGTGCCATAACTTCACCTATCAGTGGTTTTAATGTTATGGCTGATGGGTGTAAATGCGCACAACAGTCTCTACAGCAGTAAATACTCTGTTCAATGAGTTTAAATGAGCGTTATGCTTAATTTTACCAGTTTCCGGTTTTACCATACACTGGATCCTCCATTGCGCTTGTTTTTCTCAAATTCAAACACGTCTTAAGTGAACCTCGGCGGTGAACGTCCCAAACTCACACACTGCCTTATTAAGGGCACTACTTTAACACACTACTTCAGCTTACATGACAGGGACGACTCGCGCGCCCGCAGAATCCAGGTACTTGACATAGGAAGCCGCGATGTAGGCGTTCTTCCCGGGTGAAGGAGAGTACACTTCCTGTGCTAGAACACCTTCACAGAGAGAACAAGACACTGCCAGTTAGTCCTGCAGGATTACACACACAACAACAGCATGTCAACACGGCTCACGTTACCTATTATGGGACTGTCGTTTATTTTTTGTCCTTCTGAAACGACAGCAAAGGAAATGATTTGGAAGAAGAGTGAGAAAAGCGCGACGCAGACTAGCTTCATGATGTCACTCCGTCACTAAACTGATTACATCATGTCGCTCTTACTGTGTTTATGTTCCGCGTCCAGTTCTGCGTCACTTCAGCTGAACCAGTTCCACATTTTCACTCTTAACCTCTTCACACCTAAGTTTTCCAGGCACAAAAATATCAATATGGTTCAAATACAGATTTACTTCGCCTTTAAATATGTCTTCATGTATTAAAATATCATAAATAAAAGCGTAAATTATCATATTTTTGTGTCCTGTTATCGTCACAACTGGTCCATGTGACACGCAGGAGGGCAGAGCTTGATTCTAATTGGTTAGCCGTATTTCCAACAACCAATCAGTGGCGTTCCTCTATATATAGGCATTTGACTGAGTCATGTGACGTGTTGCAAAGAGCACGCGCTGTAATTGGGTTGGTGATGGACCCCGTTATACTGTAGGTTAATGGCGAACTTTATTTGATGGTGAAGAGATTCCTCTTTATCACGTCCAAATGAAACTCACTATTACAGCTAGTGGAATAAATAAACACGGACAGAACGAGACCTTGACAAACCGAGTGTCCTGAGCTCGCGTGTTTGCGCGTGCGCGCCTGTGTGCCGCTGATGTGTGTCGGGTTGGATGGAGTCGATTCGGAGTCTGATTCAAAGTGTCCGGACTGGATGGAGTCGATTCGGAGTCTGATTCAAAGTGTCCGGACTGGATGGAGTCGATTCGGAGTCTGATTCAAAGTGTCGGGTTGGATGGAGTCGATTCTCAATGCGAAAAACTAAAACACACACAGCCAATAGAAAAAGTTTTTAATCATAAAGTTTAATAACAATCCCATTTTGTTTTGTATTTAAGAATATCAGTTATAGACTTTACTGCATTTGTTATAATGCTGTATGGAAATTGAATTGAATTAAATTTAATGAGAATTAAAAATAATAAATAAAAACACATACCCAGCCTATATAGTCAAACACGAACCAATTCGAACGAATTGACTCCAAAGTTGTGGAGTCGACTCTCTGTTAGCAATGCCTGGAATCGGAGTATCGACTCTTTTTGGGGTCGACTCCTGGCAACACTGACATGCGCACCAAAGGCCAGAAAGAGAGAGAGAGAGAGAGAACGAGCTAGAGTATTGTTCTTTTACAGAGGCGTTAGCTAGTTCCGGCAGTTGTGTTTCTGAGTTGAGGGTCGCTGTGAGAGTGTGTGTGTGTGTGTGTGTGTGTGTGTGTGTGCGCGCGCGCGCGCGCTCTGAGCCCTGAGTGTCCCCCGGTGCACGATGGCGTTCATCAGGAAAAAGGAGCGCTGTAAAGAGAGGTATTTCATTCTACTCTCTACTCTCTCTCTATATATATATACAGCTCTATCTCCAGCTCTACAGGCCGATATTCTCCTCTCTGTTTATTCAGTTAAGTGATATTTAATACAGTCACGACTGAAAAAGAAACTCCGCTTTCTAGCATGACAGACGTTATTGTTGTGAAGTTGTTGCCGGAAGTTGCCTGTGGAAAGCAGTCACATGCACCATTGCTTGTTAATCCTCACGTTGTAACTATTGGTCAATCTCATCTGAAAGACTCTTTTGTTCAAAGTTACAGCAATATTCTTCTTAACAACCCATTTCAGTTCTGTTCACTGAGATGTATTGGCATGACTATATACTTACAGCATGGCCAAAGCTTCACTGGAATGATCAGAACTTCAGCCATGAAGGATAAAATGGAAACATGAAAGTGTGATCTCTCTTTCTCAGGTTTTCACTGCTGTTACTAGACCTGGAGGAATATTATTTTGAACAGCACACTGCATATTGGGTGGCTGCACTCCCGAACAGGTGAGCTCGGTTAAAAGTTTGACCATGCACTCATATGATGGTGGACCCTGTTAAGCTGTTAAGGAAAGCTGAGATGATGATATAATCTAATTGAGTGGTGGCCTGGGAAAACCCTTCAAAGGGTCAAATTTTGACATTTTATACCATATATAGTTCTAAAAACTACAAGCTTTCCTCTTGAACTAAAATTGCTGACTTACACATACACTGATCAGCCATAACATTAAAACCACTGAGAGGTGAAGTGAATAACATTGATTATCTCGTTACAATGGCACCTGTCAAGAGGTAGGATATATTAGGCAGCAAGTGAACAGTCAATTCTTGAAGCTGATGTGTTGGAAGCAGGA
Source organism: Pangasianodon gigas (assembly GCA_022758105.1). NCBI lineage: Eukaryota > Metazoa > Chordata > Actinopteri > Siluriformes > Pangasiidae > Pangasianodon > Pangasianodon gigas. Next base: position 21,016,437 of record CM040457.1, on the reverse strand, counting down.
AAAATGGGCAGGTGTAAGGATCTGAGCAACTTTGACAAGGTCCGAATTGTGATGGCTAGACGACTGGGCCAGAGCATCTCCAAAACAGCAGGTCTTGTGGGATATTCGAAGTATGCAGTGGTTAGTACCTACAAAAAGTGGTCCAAGGAAGGACAACCAGTGAACCAGCGACAGGGTCATGGGCGCCCAAGTCTCACTGATGCGCGTGGGGAGTGAAGGCTAGCCCGTCTGGTCCGCTCCCACAGAAGAACTACTGTAGCACAAATTGCTGAAAAAGTTAACGCTGGCTATGATAGAAAGGTGTCAGAACACACAGTGTATTGCGGCTTGCTGCATATGGGGCTGTGTAGCCGCAGACCGGTCAGAGTGCCCATGCTGACCCCTGTCCACCATCGAAAGCGCCTACAATGGGCATGTGAGCATCAGAACTGGACCACGGAGCAGTGGAAGAAGGTGGTCTGGTCTGATGAATCACGTTTTCTTTTGCATCATGTGGACAGTGGGTGTGTGTGTGTCGCTTACCTGGAGATGGCACCAGGATGCACTATGGGAAGAAGGCAAGCCAGTGGAGGCAGTGTGATGCTCTGGGCAATGTTCTGCTGGGAAACCTTGGGTTCTGGCATTCATGTAGATGTTACTTTGACACGTACCACCTGCCTAAACATTGTTGCAGACCAAGTACACCCCTTCATGGAAATGGTATTCCCTAATGGCAGTGGCCTCTTTCAGCAGGATAATGCGCCCTGCCACACTGCAAACATTGTTCAGGAAAGGTTTGAGGAACATGACAAAGGGTTCAAGGTGTTGACTTGGCCTTCAAATTCTCAATCCGATCGAGCATCTGTGGGATGTGCTGGACAAACAAGTCCGATCCATGGAGGCCCAACCTCGCAACTTACAGGACTTAAAGGATCTGCTGCTAACATCTTGGTGCCAGATACCACAGCATACCTTCAGAGGTCTTGTGGAGTCCATGATGGGATGAGTCAGAGCTGTTTTGGCAGCTCACTACACACTCCCTGAGGGGGACCTACACAATATTAGGCAGGTGGTTTTAAAGTTATGGCTGATTGGTGTACAGTGGGGTCCAAGAGTCTGAGACTACATTGAAAATATGGGATATTTTTTCCTGAGTCTTGTCCCTTGTCCCTATTGAAGCACATGTTCAAATGACACTGATGGAGTTGATCTAACATGGATTGTCAGGTTTTACAGAAATTTGTGAAGTCCATGCCAGCCTGAGCGAATGCTGTAATTAAAGGGGAACATACCAATTCTGAAATCCATGAAAATAGTGAAAGTTTTAATTTTCACTCAGGTTATTGCTGATGGTATAATTTGTAATGAAAAGGTTTGTATTAAATTGGAAAAGAGTGCAGAATAGAAACATTTGCACTAGTGGACTTTTTTGACCACACTGTGCATCAATCTCAAGTAAAGTTATAGCATTTTAAAGTCTGGTAACCAGCAAAAAACTGAAAACTCTACTGAGACACCCCAGTGCATTTATTGTGAAAAACAATTGCTGTTTATTGATTTCATTTGCATTTAATTTAATATGCAATAACATATACAAGTTGTAATATTTTGTATATTGATCATGAGCATCATCCACCTCAGTCTCTCTAGTCTTAGCATCTGATGTAAAACATGGTATTTTATCAGTTCACTGTTCATAGTGAGTTCTGTTCTGTTGGCTGAATGTCCATATTTTTATTAGGTCATTTACACATTTTAAAGATTTGTCCCTGTCCTGTCAGATTTTATAAGCTCTTTTCTTTGTTTTGACGATGTGATGGAGCATTGCAGACACTTTGATGGCCAGCATTTGATCACAAACTGGATTACTTAGGTCTGTTTCGCTGTGTGCATCCAGCAAATTGATCAAAGCATGAAATTCACTGTGTGAGGAAAAACACACTTTAACTAGCAAGGTTTATCTTCAGGCAGACTGATGGGTTTTACCATCACATTTACAGGCTCCTTACCCAGCATAATCTTTGCAGAAAGCCCTGGGCAAGATTATTAAGTAAATAAAAACTTTTCAGTTTTTCTTAAACATTTATAACAGTTGAAAATCACCTAAATGGTAAACTGTATTTGTACTTTGTTCTGATAAACTATTGTTCACTACGCTGAACAGTCCTCTTTCCAGGACGGTTAAAAATGTTGGCAGTTAGCCAAAATTTTTTAAAAGCTGTGCAGCTGCTGCACTTCACTAAATACATATTTACCCAATGACACCTGTGATACCAATTTATGCAGTCTTGTGATAAGTGATGACCAAAAGAGTCCTGAATAAATGATGAGTGGGTAATGATAGTGTTAGAAACAGCTGGGAAATAGGATAAACACACTCGACCAGTTTCCAAAATGCCAGTCCTGAACCCAAGCATACCTGTTACTGCTGATCCTTTTAAACTGTTTAAACTGTTTGGGTAGAATTTTAGTGCCTTTTGACTAGTGCGTTTTTGAATAGCAGGCTGTTCTGTGCTCCTGGCTCTGAGGCCCATCAGTGAAGGAGTGATGCAGTTTAGGCCACACCCACTTTGGGTATACAGATAGTGCCATTGCGTTACACCCCTAATTTATAGCATCATCAAATTAAATAGTTCTTGTTTTAATAATTAATTAATGTGTCTCTTTGTTTACTGGTCACAGAAATATTCGAGGCTCACTAAAGATCTGTTCCAAATCAGTCATTTTTGAGCCAGATGAGATGATTGAGCCTATTTTAAAGGTAAATTCCTCTTCAAAACTTTAGCAACTCACACTCATATATCAGCCTAGACATCCTGAGAGAAAAATGCTGACTGACTTTTTTTATTTATTTATTTTTATTTAACAGATCCCGCTGAAAGACTGCAGGCGGATAGAAGCAGTGGAGGAGAATGAGTCCAATCCTTTTAAAGAGTGAGATATTTAAATGCTCATTTGCAGTTGATAAAGATGGAGAGCCTCAGAAGCATTTAAATTAGATCCATGCTTGTAATGCACTTTGCAATTAAAATAGAAGTGATGCACAGTTAGGATCTCTCTGGTCTTTCAGTTACATCCATATTTAACTGTTTACTTTTTTTCCTCTTTCATTTCCTTATTCTGCTGCAGAACCAAGCCTGCATCTGTACTTATGGAAACCAAGCAGGTGAGCATGTGCTTCAGTGTGTACCTACAGAAATTCAGTGTGTGCCTGCTGGCTGTTTCTATGTGCTTTCTAAACATGTGTTTTTGGTATATCAGGTTTTTCTTATTAAAGAGGGGAATGTTGTTGCTCCATACAAATATGAAAGGGTAAGAACATACATTCATATTGCCTGTATGAACGTATTTGTGTATTGCAGAGGTGCCAAAAATCTATGGTTTAGCCATAGCATTTATCGTTTTTGACACCTTGCTATAGCCATAACTATGCTTTTCAACTAAAAAAAACAAAAAAACAAAACAGTGATCAAACAAAATGCAAATGAAATTTGTGTAGTGGAATAGCAAAGGGAAGGGGAAAGTACACAGGATGTGAAAGATGGGTATTTTCTTATGGTCTTTGTTACTTTCACTTTATCTGACTGGCTTTATCTAGGTGAAAACCCACAAGCTTTGGTCTTTTGAGCCAGTAGAAAAAAGTGGATGTGACTAAAGTGAATCACTTTGGTCTGTTTTTTTTCTCTATGCCTGCTAGGATCTTCTTGTTAAGTTTTAGCACCTCATATAGTGTATAAATTTGTTTTCCATTGCTATTCTGACAGTGACAGTATTGTATCAGATTCTCGTTAAATTGATTTTCCCTCCTATTAATGTTTATCAATGTTTAAACCTGCTTACTAGGGAGAAAGAAGTGTCAGATTCCAGCTGGAGATGCCCACAAAAACAGAAGATGTTGTCCAGATATTGCTGCAGGTTTGCATTTCGGTTTCGGCAGCTTAATTATTGGCAGAGGTTGCTTGACTGTTTGCTTTATCAGTCTGTTTCATTTTTGCAGTTACATAGAGCATCATGTCTGGACAGGCTGGGGGACCAGACAGCCATGGTTTGTACAGTTATACGCAATCTTACATCTGTCCACTCATTGAGAGGCATACATTTTTTTTAATCACTATAATAATAACTGCCTGTGTGTTACTTTTCTAGATTGCTGCAAACTTGCAATCCAGGTTGGCAAGAACATCTTTTGATAAGAACAGGTTAGTCATCTTTGTGTAAATAACACTCACCTCACATCTCTAGTCATTTTAGAGTAATGTAATGTTATATTTACAAAGACAGATTAAAGAAACTCCAGCTTTTTAAAAAGCAATCAAAATCTGCTTTTTATAGGAATCAAAATCTGGTTTTTTTTGGTTTTGTTTTTGTTTTTAAAAAGAAATTAAAATCAGTATTTTCTCCCCAATTTGGTCTTGCCAGTTCCCACCCACTAGCTAGTTCTCCCCTACCAACCCGGAAGGGTGAAGCATAACACATGCTTCCTCCGAGACACATGAAGCCAGCCAACCGCATCTTTTCAAACTACAGTTCATGCTGTGTCGCAGGGCGGCGTAACGCACTGGGTGGAAAGAGCTATCTGTCTTGTTCCGCAGACATGAGCTTGCAGATGCCCACAGATGGCTAATGTTGCTGTGACTGACAGGACAGAACATTGACTGTTCTGGTGTGTTTTTTTTTTTTTTTTTTTAATAAAGAAATTGCTTTTTTAGGAGCTCAATTTTTTTTAAAAGCTTTTACCACTGAGGTATAAACATCTGACCTTGTAAACACTTCATTTTACTTTGTTTGTGTAAAGCTGCTTTGAGACAATGACCTTTGTAAAAAAGCGCTATACAAATAAAAATGAATTGAATTGAATTGAATAAAGACCTTGTAGCAAGCATTAGGGACATGTACCTTAAAGGTACCTGGTAGGCTGCCATACCACATATGATTTGATTTCAGATACACCACACATACTGATTGTGTGCTTGATGGCATGTGGTAGCTTACTGTTTCGGGTTCTGTGTTGTGAGTGGCAGACTGTAAACTCTGAGGGTTGCTAGAGAGCCAATGTTTGGATCTTAAATATGATTATTTGCTCGGAGTGTATTTTGCAACCACATACAAGTTGCTTTGGATAACAGGGTCTGCCAGATGAATGAATATCAAGGCACAGCTCCTCGTATAAGACAGGAATGTCTAATGCCTGTACACTTATTGAGATATAGGTGTAGAGTTGTAATGCTGTCAACGTGCCACACAGTTGATAACAATGCATATATTTAACAAATTACAGTTAGCTGCATGACCACTTGGTCAGCGTTATGTACATTAACATCAGCTGATTGTCCTGTTTCACAGGTGATTACTGTATGTAGTCAAAATACAGCGTTGTAGGTTGACTGGTATTGTATAATGACTTTTGAGTTTGTGTGTGTGTGTGTGTGTGTGTAGCTTTCAGAGTGTGTCTGAGCGGCCACATATGGAGTGTAAGGCTGAGATGGTGACCCCTCTGGTGACCAACCCTGGCCACGTCTGCATCACAGACCACAACCTGTACTTCCAGCCCCTTAATGGTTACCCTGTGAGTTACCAGTGCAGCATTAGTGAGCTGTTTTCTTATGATTTTAGTAGACTGGTAATCAGTATGATCAATATTTATGTGTGCGCGCGTGTGTGTGTGGACAGGATTCAGTGGTGCACATTGGGCTCCACAGCGTCCGGCGCATCTCCAAAAGAAGACATGGCCTGAGACCGCTGGTAAGTGTGTGTTTGACTCCATATAGGGGTTAATTAGTACAGTTCACTGACCATGTAGGCAGTTCTGTGTTCATGACTGTGTTAATGTGTTTTTGTGTGTGTGTGTGTGTGTGTGTGTGTGTGTGTGTGTGTTTTAGGGGCTGGAGGTGTTTTGTACAGAGAATGATCTGTGTTCAGATATCTACCTAAAGTTCTACAATACTGAAGACAGGGATGAACTTTACTACTACATTGGCACTTTCCTAGGTATGTTGTAGACACACACACACACACACACACACACGCTCACACTTACACTCACACACACACTCAACCAGTGTCTTTCAGGGAGTCAATATAAAGGTCTATATAAATATCTCCATTGTTGTTCATACATTATCACCATATATCTTTGAATGATTGTAAAGTTTTTTAAGCATAAGTAATTTTTTAAAATATTTTATATTGATTATTGTGTGTGCGTTTGAGACAGAGAACCACATAGCGGAGCACACAGCGGAGAGTTACATGCTGCAGTGGCAGAGAGGCCACATCTCCAACTACCAGTACCTGCTGCACCTTAACAACCTGGCAGACCGCAGCGTTAACGACCTCTCACAGTACCCCGTGTTTCCTTGGGTCCTCAGCGACTACACTAGCCCACAACTGGGTAAGCCACATACAGACTGTAGCAGAATAGTTTATATATATATATATATATATATATATATATATATATATTTATGGATTTTTGTAAAACTGCAACGTCTATTGTTAATGCCACTACACAAATAAAAAATTAACTGAATTAAATTAACTGCATTTATAAAATACCTTCCTGATCATTGCTTCTACAGATCAGTCGTTTGTGCACCAATTATTTTCCTTACACTGGTATATATAATAATATATTGTTTTATGGTTTCAGTGTAAGAGGTTTGAGTAGTTTTCCTCAAACAAACTAAGATAAATATACACTCATGGAGCACTTCATTAGGAACACTATACTAATGCCTCCCTCAGTTTTTAGTGCCTTGGATTCCACACGATGTTGGAGACATTCCTTTGAGATTCTGGTCCATGTTGACATGATTGCATCATGCAGTTCCTGCAGATTTTTTCCCGCAGGTGCACTTTCATGCTGCGAATCTCCCATTCTGCCTCATCCCGAAGGTGTTCTATTAGGTTCAGATCTGGTGACTGGGAAGGCCACTGAAGAACACTGAACTCATTGTCATGTTCATGAAACCAGTTTGAGACGACGTTTGCTTTGTGACATGGTGCATCATCATGCTGGAAGTAGCCATTAGAAGATGGGTAAATTGTGGCCATGAAGGGATGCACATGGTCAGCAACAATACTCAAATAGGCTGTGGCACTGATTGGTATTAATGGGCCCAAAGAAAACATTCCCCACACCATTACGCCACCTCTACCAGCCTGGACTGTTGACACAAGGCAGGTAGGGTCCATGGTTTCATGCTGTTGGTGCCAAATTCTGACCCTACCATCTGTCTGCCTCAGCAGAAATTGAGCTTCATCAGACCAGGCTGCGTATTTCCAGTCTTCATCTGTCCAGTTTTGGTGAGCCTCTGCCCACTGCAGTCTCAGCTTTCTGTTAATGGCTGACAGAAGTAGAACCTGACGTGGTCTTCTGCTGTTGTAGTAAAGGATGTTGTGCATTCTGAGATGCTTTTCTGCTCACCACTATTGTACAGAGTGGTTATCTGAGTTAGTGTAGCCTTTTTGTCAGCTCGATCCAATCTGGCCATTCTCCTTTGACCTCTCTCATCAACAAGGCGTTTCCATCCACAGAACTGCCGCTCACCGGATGTTTTTTCTTTATTGCACCATTCTGAGTAAACTCTAGACTCTAAACTCTGTTGTGCGTGAAAATCCCAGTAGATCAGCAGTTATAGAAATACTCAAACCAGCCCTTCTGGAACCAGCAATCATGCCACGGTCAAAATCACTGAGATCACATTTTCCCCATTCTGATAGTTGACGTGAACGTTACCCGAAGATGCTGGCCCGTATCTGCATGAGTTTATGCATTGCACTGCTGCCACACGACTGGCTGATTAGATAATTGCATGAATGTGTAGGTGTACAGATGTTCCTAATAAAGTGTTTGGTGAGTGTATATGCTCATCCTTGTAGATTTTTTTACTATTCTAATTATAGATGTACTTTTTTTCCAGACAAGCAAGTGCTATTGTCATAAACTCAACAAAGAACACAACTCAATATTTACAGATGTTTGAAGATTTATTTTGTAAGAACCTCAAAAAAATGTGTTACCTTAGTACCAGGTCTTTACCACTGTGTCTTAATAAAGTAAGAAAGAAGTGATTAGTATAAAATACAGCTTAGTTATTGGCTGCCAAACTTTAAAGGTTAATATTATAAAACCACGGAATTGTCCGTTGGAAATATATAGTGCTAATGTCTTGATGTATGCTTGTTTCTGTTAGATCTGTTGAACCCTGCCTCTTTTCGGGACCTCAGTAAACCTGTGGGCGCTTTAAACAGAGAGAGACTGGAAAGGCTACTGGTAAGCACATATATCTCTACTAACATCCAACTCTGAAGTTTACTAGCAGGGATTTAAATATGGCTCCCATAGCCAGGCCTGAAAAGCTCTTCCAGATAGGGAATATTTTGGGCTTCCTAAAAAGTTCTAATTAAATAATAAATTGCTCTCTGCCACTTCTAAATCGATATAGTGAGATTAGTATTACAGCTCATCTGTATACAGCAAGGGCACATTAGATGCTGTAATAGGAAATCTGACTCAAACCACAGTGCTTTAGAGATTGATCACTCCACCACTCCTAGAAAAGCTCAATAACTTCACTCCCCTAGCTGCTATATACGCTGTAGTCTCAGTCTCGGATGCCCCGTCCACGGGCTACAGACCATCTGATATCTTTTGTACAGTTTTATTATGCCAAAAGATTCAGGACTTTGAAGATTGTAATCTGATTGGCTTTCTACACTTCCATGCTCCAGTTTCCAAGGAGAAACAAACTGATACAATGAGCTTTTCTGACTAATGTATAGTCACTGGTCTGAATAAAGTTAGAATCTTTTAGAATCTTATTAACTAGTCACTGCAGTTTCTGTCACTGGCCTGAAAGGAACAATTAGATACTGACTTCAACATGGCAACACACACTTACACACACACACACACACACACACACAGGCAGACTTACTCTTTCTGTATCTTGTGACTGGAATGCAGTGTGAGTTTGTTCATGTTGCTCCAGGCAAGTGTCTTACTTTCCCCTGTCAGATCCTCAAACGATTCTATACTGGGAGAACCTGAATATGCACATGTACATTAGTATACGCTTGATTTAGTTAGTTTGTTTGTTTCAGGAAGTTAGCAATGACTAAATTAAATAATCTTGCTGATTACCCATGAACTAGTAGGAGGTTCTTGGCCGTGTTTATTGCCAAACAGTAACAGACTGTCTAGTGAATGATATAGGTCTGGCTTGAAAGACTATATGAGCTGTGGCTGTAACATCAACTAAATCTGCTTTTTACACATTTGAAACTTGACTTTCTAGTTTAGCACATTACTTTTACACATCCTTGAGGAGTCTTTGATTCTCGAATTTTCATCAACCTTGTTCCATAGTGAAAATGTCTAGTTTAACATTTTTTTACCATGAATACAGACGGCTCATTCTGACATAGGCCTGGTTTATAGTTGTGTTCATGTATTTGTGAGTATGTTGTGCAAGGGCTCACTTACAATAGCTGTCTGCCTTCATGCTTGCCCATAACGTGAAGTGTCCACTAGGGGGCAGAAAATGAAAAGTTTTGTATTTCACTGCAGAAGAAATTGAGAATTAGATCAATACTACTTACTGTAGCTGGACACTTCTCTCTCTCTGTTATCTCACTGCACATCAGCACTTTTTGAATGCTTTTTGTGCTCAGTATAGTGCCGTATTGGAGCGATGTCACATTTGCAGTCAGATTAAAAGATTATATTAGCAATATCACTCTTCAGCCCTTGATGAAAACCATAGAAGAAGGGTTACAGCATCTCGTCACAATATTTCCAAAATAGACTTCTCCAGGATGCTAAAAGTCCAGAATCATGAACAACCTCCTTCATTCTTAAGCGTTCTAGTAAATAAATGTTTGTGATTGTATTAAATAGATTTTAGTATATTACTGAATGAAACTCTGTGATTATGGGGGCAAATCTAGTGTAATATGTTACACTTTCAAAATACAGTGGCTAAATATGCTGATTATTTATGCTATTATTCCCTGATTAATAATGTCTTTAATGTGTTAAAGCAGTCAATTTTATTTTTGAACTTTTTCAGTCTGACAGAATTTGTGTGTGTGTGTGTTTGAATGAATGAATGTGTGTTACAGGAGCGTTACAAGGACATGCCTGAACCACGTTTCATGTATGGTAGTCATTACTCCTCTCCTGGATATGTCCTTTTCTACCTTGTGAGAGTGGGTGAGTCTCACACAGGCTTCATCTTCCTCACAACAATGCTGATTTGCACAAGGTGAAGGCTTTCCCTGGTTCTCAGGTAGTCTAAATCATGTACCTTTCTCTCTCTCTCTCTTTCTCTCTCTCTCTCTCTCTCTCTCTCTCTCTCTCTCTCTGTCTGTGTATGTGTGTCTGTGTGTATGTTGGCTTCTTCTCTGAAGCTCCAGAGCACATGCTGTGTTTGCAGAACGGCCGTTATGACCATGCCGACCGAATGTTCAACAGGTACCATCATCTTACACACATGTTATATAAACACATGTCTTTCATTACTTTGTAGCATAAATTTAATTTTCTTGCTCATTACTCCTGAATGTTTGTCTGTGTGTAGTATTGGAGATACCTGGAAGAACTGCTTAGAGGGAGGTACTGACTTTAAAGAGGTGAGAGGCCTGGACCTGGTGATTAGCAAATACTTGCAAACTAGACCCTCTTTACATACAGCAGCATTTTTATGTTTGTGTGTGTGTGTGTGTGTGTGTGTGTGTGTGTGTGTGTGTGTTTCAGTTGATTCCTGAGTTCTATGGCACAGACTGCAGTTTTCTGAAGAACATGCTGGGCTTAAATCTGGGTCGGAGGCAGGGTGGTGGGCAAGTAGGAGATGTGGAGCTTCCTCCCTGGGCCACAGGTAGTCTAAAATCATCAATAAAATACCTCCGTACTGGAATTATCTGTGTACCCTTGATCTGGAAACCCCTTTCCTTGACTCCTCTAAGGACATTTAAAGAGTTGATAGGTCCTCAATGATGGCAGGCATCAGTTGATTTCATGGGCTGAAGAACATCAAGGAGGCATTAATTACAGTTTTGGAATTCAAAGGAATTCCAGTACATGATGATAATATTTATAATATTTTGTGTAATATGAGCAAATGAAAAATGATAGAAGAATTTTGTATAGACTAAACATCAGGTTATGACATACATTTGCAATAATGTATATATATGTGTATTCGGTGTGTAATCACATCATGTAGTGTGTATGCAGATTCGTTATGCCCTGTGAAGCTGAGTTAGAGTGACACTTCAGTGAGCTGGAGCATCTCATTTGGAAAATTTGTTTGTCCTTGATTCCTGCTGTTCTTGTGTCTTTTCTGTGCTTCCTCAGAGTGAGGAGTTTAGAAGCGAGGAAAGGACATGTTTCTTTTCCTCTCTTCTAGACTCCTCTCTCTGAGGAAGCACGGAAACAAGGAGAGCGAGTTAAAGAAATGAGAAGTGCCCATGTACATCTGTAAGGGCCAGTCTTTTTAGGGATTGCTAATCCTTAAATATTAGCACATCTTAGCCTATTCCATCCTTCTATAACAAACACAGTAACAATTTTCTTTCTCTCTCTCTCTCTCTCTCCCCCTCCCCCCTCCCCTCTCCCCTCTCCCCCGTGTGTGTGTGTAGATATGGAAGACTTTCTGCAGAAGATGCGCTCTGCATTGGAGAGTCAGTATGTGTCGGAGCACTTGCACGAGTGGATCGATTTGATCTTTGGTTACAAACAGAGAGGGAGTGAAGCTGTTGCAGCCCACAATGGTATACACTCTCTCTCTCTCTCTCTCTCTCTCTCTCTCCAAAGATGGTTTTATAAACACATACACACAGAGGCAGCACTGATTTGGCATCCCACAAGAGTACAAATACACCTGCTTAAACACCCAGAGAAATACATGAGAGAGATGAATACATTTTATTTAACTGTCTGTCTTTTTTACTTCCAGTTTTTCATCCATTAACATATGAGGGTGGCATTGACTGTGACAGGTAATTAATCACTAACATGGATTTCTCTTGATTATTTAATTCCTTATATTAGCACCTTATATTGTATAAAGATCATTGTTGTACTGTATATCACTTTTATGCTTATCTTTTGGAAATTGTTTGTGTGTGTGCTGGTGTTTGTGTAGTATTGAGGACCCAGATCAGAAGATAGCGATGCTAACACAGATTCTGGAGTTTGGTCAGACTCCCCGACAGCTTTTCACCAAACCTCATCCTCAACGCATCACACCCCGATTCCACAACGTCTCGGCAGGGACGAGCCTCAGCACATCGCCCAATGACCTCTCGCCAGGTTTCAGTACTGAATTCTTAACACACATCACATAGATCAAGTACACTACCTCTGGTTCAGTTCAGTTTGAACTGTACATGTCCATATTCAGGTTCTCCCAGTATGGAATCGTTTGAGGATCTGACAGAGGAAAGCAAGACACTTGCCTGGAGCAACATGAACAAACTCACACTACAGTCCAGTCACAAGATACACAAAGAGTATGTTTGCCTGTGTTTGTTCATCTCTATTTCTGTGTATGTATGTATGTGTGCAACTTCCTGTGTTGTCGTGTTGAAGTCAGTGTCTAATTGTTCTTTTCAGGCCAGTGACAGGAATTGCAGTGACTCTAAGTGGTTTGTCCGTTTTCACAACATCTCAAGGTAAAGGATCACCAGTGCAAACAC
>CM040457.1:20947370-21003656 GCA_022758105.1 Pangasianodon gigas | reverse complement strand
CTTTTTTTTTTTTTTTTTTTTTTTACTGGAGTCCCTAAAATGTAATAGACATTTTATAGTATTATTTTATTAGTATTTTATAGACATTTTAAACTGTAGCTAGTGTGCTATACCAAAAAGTGAGAGCAAATGATGCCTCTTTACCGTCACTACACTTCACTCCAGTTTTACTTAGAATTTATTTAATAAATAAACAACAATTGGTGCCTTAGTGCGTATCCTGAGGTTAAAAAACAAGAAAAGCAGCCTTTTGTTTTATTCACCTAAAAACATCACTGCATAATATGCGTATGTCTTATAGATATGGCTTGTAACTGCTATGTTTAAAGCGACCCAAAACCTGTTTTAAGGGCCATAGAAAAAAAATTATAGCCTTTAAATGGCCCTTAAATTGCTTAACGTTGCATTTCTACAACAATAATCACCTTCAACCTGTCCTTGCCATGGTTGCATGTCTCACAGTTGCATACTGGAATTTGACAGGCTTTTTTTTTTTAATGGCACACTAACATTTCCTTGTCACATGTTCAGTCCTAACTTCAGCTTCTCCACTTTCTCAGTGATTGTTTTCATGCTTTGTCTGCTCACTCAAATTAACTTCCATGAAATTATTTAATTATAAAAACTAATTTTATAGTTTTTATAATTAATAAATATTTTTAAAGTTTGCACTTCAGCTATGTATTATCTCAGCATCTTTATTTTTACTCTTCCAATACATTTTGTTGTACTTTATTTCTGTTTTACTTTTATAGTGTTTTTGGGTGTTCCTCCACTAGCTGCGTTTTGAGAACATAATGTAAAGCATTCTGAACTGCGTTTAAAAGATATGAACGAAGTTATGACACATTTTAACTCCATTAACTAGTCATCCACATATAAGCATTCCTAACACAGCTCTATCCTTCTTCTCTGTCCATTTAGGCATTGTCCTCTTGTGTGATACTGCCGGAGGATAAAACTGTGGTTTGTTCTTCATGGGATAATAATGTGTAAGTATCCAAAAAAATCATTTTCAATATTATGGGCCAGCTTACCTGATTATTTTGTCTAGTTCATCCCCTTACATTCCCTTTAACATTTTTTTTCATCCCCTTGTTTATTCCTCTGTGTCCCTTTCCTTCTCTGGCACTAGGTACTTTTATTCAATAGCATACGGCAGAAGGCAGGACACACTCATGGGTCATGATGATGCTGTGAGTCAGGTTTGCTGGAGAGAAGACCTGCTTTACACGGCATCATGGGACTCCACTGTAAAGGTCAGAGTCTGAATTCACCTAAATGTCATTGTTATACTGTTAAAACCACTAAAGATACGTCAGTAGTACTTCCATAGTCGTGTTTACGCATGATTGTAAAATAACCCTTGCATGCCTTTTTACATCACCAAAGAAGGGGTGGACAGATCAGTAACCTCGGTGCCCAGCATAAGCACTTTTTTTTTTTTTTTTCCTTCACTTTTCGTATTTGGACTATTCGGTTTTTTTTTTTAATTTATTTTATTTATTTATTTATTTTTAGTTGCACAACGGACAAGAAGGTTTAACAACCATAAAATAACACTACTCCGTATATTATTGTATTAATTTAGCTACCACTTTTTAGCCTAGCCAGCTTTTACTTGACCTGGTAACTTGCTAATAAATTTATGATGTGTCCACCCCTGTAAAGAGTGAAAATTGATAATACTGTAGAAGACATGTTGAGGTGGCAAATAATACTAATATATCTCGCATACTTTCTGCATGGAATAAAGTGAGTCCAATTTAACATTCTTTCAGGGAATGTGTCATCTCAATTGGTTAAAAAGCCTCATTGTTTAGGTGTATGGTTACTGTTAAAAACACATTTGTATGCAAAAGGAAAAAATAAATAAAAATGATAATTAATGTTTTTTTCCCCCCCAAATTCTGACCAAAAAAAAATGTGGCAACTTATACTGATACTGAAATATCTGACTATATAGCCAAGTATATCCAACTCTACTGAATAATTTATGTGTAATTTATGATAATCATACTGACATAATCCATTAAAATGTCTTTATGAAGCAGCATATTAGTGAGGCAAACAGAAAATAGCACTGTGTAGATATTCTATTGCATATTGCCTTCTATAATTTCCTGTTGCTGAACTGATTGCTCCTGTCTGCATGTGAGCAGGTGTGGAAGTGTGTAGCTGCAGATATTTCCAATAATAAGAGGTCGCAGTTTTTGCTGCTAGCTGAGTTGGAGCATGAAGCTGGGGTGAGTAAGTCTTTAGCATTTCACCACGGACTAATGCTGTAAGGTGAACTTGTCTCACTGCTGAGTCTACTCACGTGTGTTTGTCTATAATTGGTGGAATAATTTTTAAGAATCTAATTATAATATCTGTACAAGCTAGCATTATATCTGCATGGTTAGGAAAACACATAGAATAGTTTTATTCTGAATTTATAAAAGGGTCGTTCTTAACCTTCTGTAGTTTATCAAAACTATGTTTTCTACATTGTGAGTTTTTGCTTAGAATGTTTGCTTGTCTTCTTTAAAAATATTGTAACATATCTATCACCATACTGTATATTGTCACAGCACTAGTATAAACAAACACATTGAATTGGATGATTTGTGTGAAATTATGGGATGTCTTTATCTGTTTGTACAGGTTAACACTATAGCTCTGAGTCCTGCTGGCACGCTCTTGGCATCGGGCACAAAAGAGGGCACCCTCAGTGTTTGGGATCTTACCAGCTTCTCCCTCCTGCATCAGCTCACCTGTCATTCTGGAAAGATCCACCAAGTGGCCTTTAGTCCTGGTGTGTGTCTTTGTGTGTGTGTGTGTGTGTGTGTGTGTGTGCTGCATGCATGCGTTTTTGTGTATAAAGCAACCTGTTTGCACACTAATGCTAAGATTTTTGACAATCTGTCTTGTGTGTGTGTGTGTGTGTGTGTGTTTGTGTGTCTCATTCAGACAGTCGAAACATCCTGAGTGTGGGTGAGGATTTGTATTTGAAGGTTACAGACGTTCAGACAGGCACACTACTCTCTACAGTTTTAGCAGAGGAAGAACAGAGGTAACACCCCTTTTACACATTACATTCATTCATTTATTTATTCACTTGTTCAATTATGCAGTTAGAATTAGAAATTGGCAGAGAGTAAATAAATATCAAGGAACTCTGGAAAAACTGGTGAAATGATTGGGGGGCGGTCAGGGGAATTGACATGCACTCACCAGGAACACCTGTAGGAACACCTGTAGCCCTGCTCATTCATGAAATTAACCAATCAGCCAATCATGTAGCAGTAGCACAATGCATAAAATCATGCAGATACAGGTCAAGCTTCAGTTAATGTTCACATCAAACATCAGAATGGGGAAAAAGTGTTATCTCAGTTACTTTGAGCATGGCATGGTTGTTGGAGTATTTCAGAAACTGTTGATCTCCTGTTGATTTTCACACACAACAGTCTCTAGAGTTTACACAGAATGGGGTGAAGAACAAAAAAAAATCCAGTGAGCGAAAGGCTGTTCTGCGGGCAGAAACACCTCATTAATGAGAGAGGTCAGAGTAGAATGGCCAGACTGGTTCGAACTGTCAGGAAGACTACAGTAACTCAAATAACCACTCTTTACAACTGTGGTGAGCAGAAAAGCATTTCACACACACATGGTTAATTTCATGAATGAGCAGGGGTACAGCTGTTCCTCTTAAAGTGGCCAGTGAGTGTATATCTCTCCATGCCATCATAACTTTAATTTGGAAGTTCCACTTAACAACAAATGTTAAGACCCATTGTTCATTTAGCTCATTTTAGTGGTTGGGGTTAGAGGTCTAGGTCAGGACAGATTTTTATACCCTGCTCCTGCAAAATACTGATTTGTTTAACTCACTTCCACCACACACAGTGCTATTGTAACACATTCCATCCATTAACTAACATCAGATTTGCCTTTAGTTACTTTTAATGTCTTGTATCTGCATTGTAGTGTTTCAGAGGATCCTTCTACTTGCACACACATTAATTGTTATTTATTTTACAGATCCTATTGATTAAAAACATGTTACACAAGCACTTGGCACATTTCAGTTTAGAATTGTTAGCATAACAAATTCATACAGTGTAAATTATTCAAACAGTTGTCCAGTTTGTCTATCTATCTATCTATCTATCTATCTATATACATACATATGTGTCAGTGAATATTTTCTACATCATGAAAAGCAGCAGTATTGATGCATATCTTTTTATGTTTTTCGGGAGTGTAGGTGTTTTTGTTGGGACGGCAGCATTGTGTTGTCTGGAGGTCAGTCAGGGAACCTGCTCATCTGGGATCTTCTTACTAGCAAGATCACACACAGGATCCCTGCTCACTCTGGTACACACACACACACACACACACACACACATCCAAGCGATCAAGAATGACAAGCATTGTCTGCAATGTAAATTACTATAAATTATTGTCCATATATTCATGGCTATAAGTGGCTGTGTGTACACTTTATGAACTTGCCTTGTTTTCAGGTCCCGTCTCTTGCATTTGGATGAATGAGCAGTGCAGCACTGTCATTACAGGAGGGGAAGATAAACAGATCATGTTCTGGAAACCCCAGTATTAGGACACACACAAGCGCACGCACACAAACGTTCCCATAACTAAATGTGCTGGACACAAATATTCAGTTTGAAGCCTGAGGTACATTTTCACACACCTGCTCTATAGACCTGTGAGCATAAATATGATCCCGAGCAGATACTACAATTCTTATCTGAATGCCGTTACACAAAGTGAATCAGGAATCAAGTTCATTTTACTTATGCTCTTATTGCAGTGAAAGTTTGTTTGATATTTAAAGTTCACCATGCTGATGATGCCTTTTTAGTGTTTTATATTATCGTTTTATCACTTTCATTTTTATTAGGAAGGAATATGATGCCATGTTCATAAATGGGGGATGTATATCTTGGATCCGTATACCTCATTTACATGGAGAAATATAAATATTAATTGTCCATAAACTGTTTAATGGAGAACGTTCATTTGCCTGTCATGATATAAAGTCGACTTATCCCCAAAATCCCAGTCTGACAATTTGTCTTGATGGCTCAGAAGGATTCTGAATGTCAACAACTGCATGTTTTTTCTTTGTTTATTTTAGTTTAAATAAAATTATCATTTGACTTAGATTATATTTATGCTCACAATAAATACTCATTGCTAAGGCTGTGTACAATATTTATCTTGAAGCAGCTGGCTTTTGTTTTAATATGTGATGAACATGGACAGAATTTAAATCTGAAGAAAATCTAGACAAAATTAACTGAAATTTGTGCATATATAATTAATCTGTTAAAAATAGTGTCATATAAAAGGAAAAAAATTCAAAACACTTTTTACACATCTACCTACATGTAGAACGTGCATCACTGCATGTACTTCCAAATAGCTGTAAGCGTACCAGCATCGACCAGTGTTCATGTTGTGCACTTTAGTGTTTGTGTTACTGCTGTTATTATTATAAAACATTGCTGTAGTGAGAGTCATAAAAACTGGCCTTGGAGCTGCAGCAGATTAAATCAGGTTTAAATTTATTCCAGTCTGTAATTATAATTATGTCCATTCATGTACGACATTATGACCTTTATTTTATGTTCCTCTTAATGCAGTTTGCTAGATAAGATGAAGTACATTGCCCATACTGCAGTAAAAGATGGGGTTTGTTTTGCACTTCACATATTTTTGGGTTTCCATATTGAATGAAATTTTATGCAATTTTTTGACCTGTACACCCAGATGCAAGCAGAAAACTATACCTCTATATACTCATATTTATTATGTATAAATCTATTGATATCAAGCCATTAAGAGTAATACACCTTGTTCAGCAATAGTTACGCAACCATGAAAACGCCTTTTGTGTGTATATATGTACACATATAAATATACATGCACATGCTGATCTTCATTTTATATTTATATCTTAGTAAGATCTTAGCTAAGAGATTTTTGATAGCTAGAAAAGTAAATAAAAAAGCAACACCTTACAAGCAATGCTTGTAAAAATAAAAATGATCATTATTGTGCAATAATTAAAAGAAGAAAGACCTTAATATGAAATGTTCAATTATATGAACTGTACAAATATAAATACGCAGTTTAATCCCCCATTTAATGTTTAATGTTTTATTACAATGTTTGTCTCCTAACGACTAACCTTTATTTGTGGTTTTTTGTTTTTCATTTTTATAATGGTCATTTGTTTTGGTTTTTTTGTTTTGTTTTGTTTTCTATTTGATAGTTAGTTTATTAGTTAATTAGCAGTTCCTAAGCTGAGCTTTTTGGGTGATGTAGATCATTTTTAGGAAACACTGACTTGTTTGCTTTTTGTGTTTTGCACTAAATAAATGTTGTGTCCCTCAAAGCGAATGTCGCCTCACTTTGAATTTAGTTTGGACAAACAGCTGGAAAATGGGAGCTGCAAAATGTGCACACTGCCAGCAGATGGCGATATCTTGATAATTACAATCTGTGGCCTTGTAAATGCTTAAGAATTTACTGCTGTGCAATACAAATATGTATAGTCATTCAAATGCATGAACTATTATATGGCTAATGTCATACACAGACAGTTATGATTGTAGGTTTGTAGTTTGTTAATCATGTGACGGTTGGCTGTCATTCACGCCATCCTCAACTAGCAATTGTTCCTCTCTTCAGAGGTGATGTGAGGTCAAAAATGATTGACATTTATGTAGAATTATTTAATACTTATTGTAACACAGCTTTCTTCCTAATGTGTCCTACAGTTCACCTTAACCACAGAAGGATTTGTTTTTGTTCTAACCACAAGAAAAATTCTATAATGCTACAATAATGAACTATGTGGTGATGCAGTTTAGTATTTCCAAGTTATAGAAATGCCCGTGTTCTGGACACACTCACCTAATGTAGTCAGAGTTGGGTGGTAAGTAGGACAGTCTATTGTTTTTCATAGAATTACAAAATGTATTGATTGTTTTATGTAAAAAAAAAAAAACATTTCAGTTCTAATGATAGGTTTAGAAATATAAAGTCTTTGTGCATGTCATAACTGTATACTGCTTTCTGAATTTAATAGAAGAATTTTTTTTATTCAAGGCAAAGGTTATGTTTGACCCGTGTTTAGAAACCGTGATTAGCTTAAGTGTTGCAGTTTGTCTTCAGAAACATCACATTCTGAAAGAGTATCTACTGGATAATATGCGATTTTGTCACTTAGTGAAATTGGATTTCACTTTAGGCATTTCTAAGAAATGCTTGGATGCAAAGAATGCATGTTTGTTTCTACTCATGTACTTCATATTAGCAAAGCAAATTACCTACGCCTAGCTTAATTTATCTGTAAATGTCCATAGTTCAACTATTTAAGACTTGTCCTGACCTTAAATATACCCTCATCTATCAGTAAGTACCAGCTGAACTGAAGGTGACTGGCCTTTGACTGACAGCTCATTCTGTTTGGGTGACATTCATCCAGTGCATTCTTCCACTCAAACAGCTCATGGAACAATTACACACCTGTGACACGGAGATAATCTCTAACTGGCCACCAGATACAAAGAAAGAAAAGCCATGTGAGCAGATGGTATCTTGTACCCAACACTATGTGACTGTTAAGGACCAGATAACATTCATTCATTCATTCATTCATTCATTCATTGGTGTTTGTTTGTCTTATTAGATGCCAATGATGTTTTATTTCTGTATTGCTTTCAGTTTTCCAATCGCAATGGAGGAATTTTAGTCTGCGTTTTGAATTAATTTTTATATATTTCAGTGTCTTTAGTAGACGTACATAGTACAATAACCATCCTGTAGTCTGACGTACAGCATACTCAGATAGATAATATCTGGTATATATAATATCACTCTTCATAGGCACTGTCTAAGTTTCTATGTTTGATTTCTCATCAGAAAATTGCACAATTTTAAGACATAATTATATACACAAACACTGAAATTATCTCTCACAGATTTTCCTTTCGTTTTATTGTCAGCAAACATTATTTTGGTTTTAACTGAGTTTTTAATTCCATTATACAATTATACAAATGTGTGGGTATTTTTTAATTTAATAGTTTCTAGTTTTAATGGAGATTTTGTGGATAATTTAGTGGAGCGTGCTGATGTTGTTAAATTAGATAAACAGAAACAGACACAGAAAGAGTTGTGTAAGAGAAAGGAATAAGAAAAGACAAACAGACAAAAAATAGGAAAATGCTTAAACTGCTAAAATGCTAGAACTTACTATTTAGTTGATCAGTAAATTAGAAAAAAGAAAAGAAAAAAATTAGATTGTGTTCAAAATATAACTGAAAAATATTTCTTCTTACTCGTCCAATAGGTTAGTAATAGATCTGCTTTTATGAACATCATTTATTTTAGTTGTTCACAAAATGATGTCTGGGTAACTGTGGATGTGATGATGCTTAATATTCTGGTGCTAGTTCACTTCAGCTACAGATGTAACAATAAAGCAAAGGACACACTTTTTGTCCTTGAGACTATTTTTACATTTTCTTGTGGAAACTACACATACATTATATCAGGAATGTGTGATGCACTGCAGGGTTGAAGGAGCTCTAGTCTATTTAGAGAACATTACTGCTAAAGCTGTGCATGTGAGAATCACAACTGTACACTTCTGTTTTGTTGTGTTTAATAAATGGGTAAATTAATCACAGTTGAACAAGTCACAATAGTATAAAATGGATGTACACTACATGGCCAAAAGTATGTGGACACCTGACCATAACATTCATATGTGCTTGCTGAACATCCCTTTCCAGATTTAGTCCCCCTTTTGCTTTTATAATAACCTCCGCTCTTCTGGAAAGGCTTTCCACTAGATTTTGCAACGTGGCCGAGGGGATTTGTGTTCATTCAGCCACAAGAGCATTAATGAGGTCAGGCACTGATGTTAGGCGAGAAGGCCTGGCATCCCAAAGGTGTTCAGTGGGGTTGAGGTCCGGGCTCTGTGCAGGCGACTCGAGTTCTTCCACTCCAACTTTGGCAAACCAGGTCTTTATGCACAGGGGCATTGTCATGCTGGAACATTTTTGGGCCATTAGTTCCAGTGAAGGGAAATTGTAATGCTACAGCATACAAAGACATTCTATACTATTGCGTGCTTCCAATTTTGTGGCGACAGTTTGGGAAAGGGCCCCAATTCTGACCATTCATCCTTCCCTCCTTTCCATTCATTTATTCAGTCAGTCAAGAGCTTTATCCTGACTTTCCCTTTTAGTTTGCTCTGGTTTTGATAAACAAAACTCTGTGTTTGCGTCTAAGCTTGTGCAATTCCTGACATTTGATAAGGTTAGTTAAAAATATCACCAACTATCTCAAATGTTAATTTATTTGTTTGGTTAATTTGGGCAAATCAGAGGCATTCTGTCTTTGTATGCAGCTTTATATGCTAGCTTGGTCAGACTAGTCAGTCTATTTAGGCTGTCATTCAAAAGTTACCTCTCAAATACACACAAAACACTTTCACATCACTAGTCTGTCACAAACAGCCTAGTGTTCATAATTTGTATGGGAAAGGTACAGAGATTGATATTGAAGCATGTGTGAGAAGGATATGAGAGCACTGTGTGTGTATGTGATAGCACTTCATGTACATGTGTGTGTGGTAAATTTGTATATGTGAAGTAAATTGTTTGTTATAACTTTTTGTGTGTATGTGTGAGGGTAAGTGTTTTTGTGATAGCATTTTGTGTAAATGTGTGTGGTAAAGTGTGTGTATATGTGAAGTAAATAGTTTGTTATAACATTTTGTGTAAACATGTGTGGTAAGTGTGCATAATAGCATATAATGTGAGTATGTATTGTGATAGCATGTTTATGTAAATGTGTGAGATAAAGTCTGTGTGTGATAGCATTTTTATTTATATGTGTGGTAAAGTGCATATGTGATAGTGTCTAGGTGTGAAGTAAAGTAGTTTATGTGATAACATTTTGTGTGTAGGGGTGAGGTAAATTGTGGATGTAAGAGCCTTTTGTTTGTGTATATGTGAGGTAAAGAGTGTATGTAATATCAATAATTGTTGTTAATGTGAACTAAAGTAGTTTGTTCTATACTGTATCTTACATGTTATATGTTATGTTATATAGTAGTTTATTGTCTATACACTATACTGCCAAAAGTTTTGGGACACCCCTCCAAATCATTGAATTCAGGTGTTCCAATAACTTCCATGGCCACAGGTGTATAAAAATCAAGCACCTAGGCATGCAGACTGCTTCTACAAACATTTGTGAAAGAATGGGTCGCTCTCAAGAGCTCAGTGAAATCAAGCGTGGTACCGTGATAGGTTGCCACCTGTGCAATAAGTCCATTCGTGAAATTTCCTCACTACTAAATATTCCACGGTCAACTGTTAGTGGTATTATAACAAAGTGGAAGCAATTGGGAACAACAGCAACTCAGCCATGAAGTGGTAGGCCACGTAAAATCACAGAGCGGGGTCAGCGCATGCTGAGGCGCACAGTGCGCAGAAATCGCCAACTTTCTGCAGAGTCAATAGCTACAGACCTCCAAACTTCGTGTGGCCTTCAGATTAGCTCAAGAACAGTGCGTAGAGAGCTCCATGGAATGGGTTTCCATGGCCGAGCAGCTGCATCCAAGCCTTACATCACCAAGTGCAATGCAAAGTGTCGGATGCAGTGGTGTAAAGCACGCCGCCACTGGACTCTAGAGCAGTGGAGACGCGTTCTCTGGAGTGACGAATCACGCTTCTCTGCCTGGCAATCCGATGGACGAGTCTGGGTTTGGCGGTTGCCAGGAGAACGGTACTTGCCTGACTGCATTGTGCCAAGTGTAAAGTTTGGTGGAGGGGGGATTATGGTGTGGGGTTGTTTTTCAGGGGTTGGGCTTGGCCCCTTAGTTCCAGTGAAAGGAACTCTTAATGCTTCTGCATTCTAAGACATTTTGGACAATTTCATGCTCCCAAGTTTGTGGGAACAGTTTGGGGATGTTCCAACATGACTGCGCACCAGTGCACAAAGCAAGGTCCATAAAGACATGGATGACAGAGTCTGGTGTGGAGGAACTTGACTGGCCTGCACAGAGTCCTGACCTCAACCTGATAGAACACCTTTGGGATGAATTAGAGCGGAGACTGCGAGCCAGGCCTTCTCGTCCAACATCAGTGCCTGACCTCACAAATGCGCTTCTAGAAGAATGGTCAAAAATTCCCATAAACACACTCCTAAACCTTGTGGAAAGCCTTCCCAGAAGAGTTAAAGCTGTTATAGCTGCAAAGGGTGGGCCAACTCCATATTAAACCCTATGGATTAAGAATGAGATGTCATTAAAGTTCATGTGCATGTAAAGGCAGATGTCCCAAAACTTTTGGCAATATAGTGTATGTGTGATATAGTGTGAATGTGATAACATTTTGTGTAAAGATGTTTGTAAGTGTGTATGATGGCATTTTGTGTGAATGTGTGCAATGAAGTGCATGTGTGATGTCAATGAATATGTAAATGTGAGGTAAAGTAGTTTGTGATGGCAATTTATGTGTATATATGAGGTAAAGTGTGTATATGATAGCACTCTGTGTAAATGTGAGAGGTGACTTGTGTAGCAGTTTGTGTATGTTAGAGTGTATGATATAAAATGTGTATGTGTGAGGTAAACTGTGCATGTGAAAGCATTTTGTATAAATGTGGCATTTTTGTGAATGTAAGAACAATTTGAGTGTAAAGTGTATATAATCTGAAAAACAAATTTGTGTTGCTTGCCAGATTTAAGAAATTCAATATTGCTACACTAATGGTACACGCAAGACAAGATTTTGGATATACTGGTGTTTTAAGTTTAATGAATATAAGTTGATTTGGATATACTGGTCATAAACTTTTTTTAATTAGTTAATTTAAAACTTTGTATGAGTATTTGTTTGAAATATAGAGCCTGTTAGAGGATATGTTAAAAAGTAATGAAAAGGAAGCAAATGAGGGAGAAATATATAGATACTGTATATTTCATATTTTAATCACAGTCACTGAAACAATCTTTTTGGTCAACAGAGTGTAATGAATCACTTCCTTTTCTGTTTCTGTGTATCCTGGTTTGGAAAAGTGTAAGTACAACACACACACACACACACACACACACACACACACACACACACACAGGGATAGCTTGCAGGATAATTCACCTTAATGCTCAATGACAGGGAAGTAGGCCTGAGTCCCCTCAGTAGTCTATAAAAATAGCAGCTTTTTGACTGGTCTTCTGGTCCACCACAGTACACACACCTACCACAGTACACACACACACATGCACACAGATGTAAAAATAAAAATTACAATAAAATTTAAAAATACATATAGTAGGAAATATCCACATTTCACCATGTGATGGGTTTTCCCAGGCTGCCATGCATATAAGCTGTATTATGCCATCATATAAAAGGTCAAACAGTTTTCTGTGTGGTTCTTTTAGGGATAGTTGTGTCAGCGCACTGTATGAATTATTAAAGGAGCCAGGATATATGCTTTTAGTGCTTTTCTATAATAAGATCAAATGGGTAAAATATCAACAAAAATTCTGGTTCCGAGCAGATTAATAAACACTGTGCCATCTGCACTTTCTTAAACCGAGAGTGACTGAATACAAAATGACAGCAGGGGCAGATGGATATTTTACAGGAAGAGGGGAGGGAAATTATGGCAGGACATCATCATGTCTCGACAGCAGTAATGAATTTAGCCAGACCTTACTGCCAGGGTGATGCCATTACATGGAAACCAACTTGCAGGAAGTAGATTATAATGAATTACGCAATGAGGTAATATGACATAATGACATTCAGAGTGGATTTTCGCATTGTTTTGTTTACATGCATGGATAGGCTCACACTACACAGACAAACAGCATAAGCAAAGATTCTTTTCAGTAATGCCAACACCGCAGTGCTGAATCCTGTTATTGGGAATGATAGTGGACTGTAGGAATATAATAGTTAGAAGAAAGGCGTATTATTGCATAAATTCTTCCGTAGTTTGTTATCGATAAACTATGTCTACTTTCAGGATTGAGAATTTCAGAATTTTGAGTTGAGACTTTTCTAGCCAGAAATGTTTACAAGCTCTGAAAGGAAAAAAAAAAAAAAAACTAGAACAGACCTGCACAAAAAATGGGTTTCCTGTGTATCACCAAGAGACTGTAGTGGCCTTAATGCATATTACTCCAGGCAAGAGTTTTCCCGGCAATGACTGATATTCTATAACAGATTGTGCTCTTCCTGTTATAGAATATCAAATCCTAGCCATCTCACAGCCCACAGTTACTTTATATCATTGAACATATTTAATATTGACTTACTGTCTCTGAAAGCAGGGTTTAAATGTCTTATGTTTTCTAGTTGAGCTGAATGAGTCTCTCAGAATCCCCAGCATTTCAGAACACTGACACAACAGGAAAATCGGACGTACGTGAAAAACAACTCCAGGCTTTGATGTGGCCTCTCACTTCAGGGAGTAGGGGTCACGTTGAATTATGTCATGCAGAGGCAGCCCTGTTGACAACTGAAACCATGTATCCTACTAAACAGTATCCTACTACAGGTAATTTATCAGCTCTGTGAGTGGCAAGACTTCACACTAGGGGCAAAAATATCTTATGATACTTGACATTTTTTAAAATACATAATACATACAGTGGCCTATTATCATGCAGCTGTACCACAAATATAGCAAAAATGTGTAATTGTACAAAAACTGCAGACAACATGCATGTCAAACCCCACTCCCCTCCATTTTGCTTTTAAAAAATGTGAAAAATTCAATTCACACAGAAGAAGTGTTAGTTTTAAAAGTTTTCTTACAAACCGTTCAGTCAGCTACTCATATAGTGAGCAACAGTTGAGTAAGTCATGAAAGTACTGATGTGTAATTTATCTCAGTACTAATACTGTAATCTATTACTACTACTATAACTACTGCTAGTACTACTACTTCTACTGATACTACTACTACTATAACTACTGCTAGTACTACTGCTACTACTATTACAACTATTGCTACTACTGCTACTACTACTTCTATAGTATTACTACTGCTACTTCTACTACTGCTACTACTACCACTACTACAACTATTATTACTACTGCTACTTCTACTACTACTACTACTACTGCTAGTACTACTACTACTACACACACACACACACACACACACACACACTTGTCTTACTATCCTTGTGAGGGCCTTCCACTGACATTATTATTAATGCAGGTAATTACTCTTATGCTACATCTAAATCTTACACACACACACACACACACACACACACACACCTACTTACAAATACACTTTTCTGTAATTCTAATCTGTTAGAATTATTAATGTTATTTTGTTGCTGTATTTATTTACATGCTGTGCCATGTGCTATTATTACGATTCACTTGCTGTTCTAACGCGGGCTTTGATTGGGTTATGCACTTTCAGAGAGAGAGAGAGAGAGAGAGAGAGAGGGAGAGAGAGAGAGAAACAGAGAGAGAGAGAGAGAGAGAGAGAGTCTCTGCTGTCTCTGTCAGTGCAGGGTGAATGAGTGAGTCTCCGCGCTCACTGTTTGGTCTTGTTTACTCCTCTGTCCCACTTGAAGGACAGCAGTAACAGAGAGGCAGCGGTGCGGCTGATGGCGTGTGTCCCCTGCGGCAGCGCCCTCAGTGAGCTCTAGCCGCGCGGATAAACGCGCTCCTGTGCTCGGGGAGCTGCAGAGGCTGGAGCGGCTCTATGCGGCTCTCAGATGGCGTCTCCCGAGGCAGAAACTCCGTCCCCAACTGCACACGAGGACCGAGTCCGTCAGGTAGGAGGCAAGCAAGCCATGGCGAGTTTATAAACATAAAAGAGCAAGCGCAAGGTCGGTGATGGGGACAGTGATGATGATGATGATGGTGATGATGGTGGTAACGACGATGGCGGCTGTAGCAGGTTCGCTCTGTCCCGCGCTGGACGGCACGCGGAAACGGCGTCTCCATGGCGACCGAGCAGCTTCAC
The DNA here is from genome assembly GCA_022758105.1 of Pangasianodon gigas. Lineage (NCBI taxonomy): Eukaryota > Metazoa > Chordata > Actinopteri > Siluriformes > Pangasiidae > Pangasianodon > Pangasianodon gigas. The sequence goes on along the minus strand of CM040457.1, from coordinate 20,988,617 downwards.
TTCTTGTTCCTGAAGTCGAAAAACAAAGTTGAGAGCTGTTTGTTTTTCTGTTTGTGAGGCAGACAGCTAGAAGTCAGCTACAGGTCTGGTTGAGCAGTTTGAGGAAATCTCACGTGTGTATTCTACTGATATTGCTAAAGCCTGTGTGGAAACGTTGTTACTGGAGTGGTGGTGTATTAAATACCAGGTACAGCAGCACAATTACTGTACACTCTGACCTGCTGTACCCTCAGAAAAAATACTAAACTGCACTTTTCCCAGTCAGTGAGGCAGTAGGCTACTGTCAGTGGCGTCTTTTATCTCTTTAGGATGAATCCTTCACCTGGAGACATGAAGCGTAGTTTACAATGAAATAAGGTAAATCTGTAACTGCTTTACGCTGGTCAGGGTCAGGGTCAGGGTCAGGCTCGTGATGGATCCGGAATCTATCCCGGGAACACTGGGACAAGGTGGGAATACACCCTGGATGGGACTCCAGTCTATCGAGGAGCACCATGCACATGGACTCATTCACATCCAGGTGCAATTTAATGTAGCAGCATGTTTTTGGGTGGTGGGAGGAAACTGGAGAACCCAGAGGAAACCTACATGGTGGCTGCACCTCCGTGTCCCTGCAGGACTGACACTGTGTACCTGGAATTAGTATTATAAAGTAGTAAAAGTTTATAGATACTACATTCACTTTCCCAGGTGAAAGATACATATTACAGGGACAATCTGACATTAAGAACCTTTGCAACATTGTTCCTGGAGGCACTTTTTAAGAAATTTTGGTGGTTCTTATTTATATTGTTCATGTTTCTGGAGGTACTTTTAATGGTTCCTCCAATAAGACATTTTGTTTGTAGTGTGTAGTGTGCCATCCACGATAAAAATGGCATCACTTTTGTCCTGATTTGGAGCAAGTAACTTCAGCACAATAAGTTTTTAGAATGCAAAGTTTAATCTAGTAGTCAAAAGGGTTCTTCTGTTTGTTCCTCTGGTTCTAAGCTAAACCCTCTAACAGAGAATTTTCCTTTTACAAAGGTTTTCAAGTAGAAGTCATTTGGAAAGCTGACACAACCATCCAAACAACCCTTGAGCATTCTTTCTTCAAAATTGCAAAAGACCTACGAGTTTTAACTTTTAACTTTGTGGAGCTGGGTGGCACAGTCCCACAGCAGGTAGTGTTGTCACCTCACAGCACAGAGGTCCACGGTTCCATCCTCAGGTTGAGTTTGGCAACTCTAACTTGTATCTAATTGAGAATGAGAGTGTGAATATGTGTCATGCCATGTGATGGACTGGTGGCCTATTCAGGGTGTATTCCTGCTTTGCGTCCAGTGTTCCCGGGATAAGCTCCAAATCCACCACAAACCCTGACCACTTTTAGGTTTTCTCTCAAAACAAATTATGTAATCCATGCAGCTTTCAAAATTATCTTCACATCACTGGTGCCAGCTCTGTTTTTAACTTGTTGTCTTACATTTGATCTACAGTTGATTAATACTGTAGTAGATAGAAGATATATATGAAGATATGATATGAAGATCCTGCAAGCCTACAGGTTGCATAGTAACATATACTTCAGCCATCGGGACATTATTAGTGGTCTTAGTCCAGTCCTTGGGTACTTGAAACCAAACCACTTATGTTCCAGTGCCTGAAACACAGTCTGTAGCCCACAATTTTTAATAATGCTCTACAGGATTTATGCTGTGTTTTCTCCGAATATGCTAAACAGAAAAGTTGTAAGTCATTAGTTCAAAACAAAAAACACTAAACTTACATCCTGTTGTCTGTCCTTTTGTACAATTTTTACTTGGATTAGACAATGTGTGCTTAGACTGATCTGCTTTCAGTTTCTCCTCCAACGACGTTTTGGATGATAAAAGGATAATAGATTAAATAATCCTCTTCTTTCACATTCATTACACCCATGGCTGTGTTTCACGTGCGCATTCTCAATCACTGCTGATGGACATGCCAGCTTAATATTGGTCCCAATGCCCACAAATTCTAGGTAGCCTTTCACTCTGTGTAATCACGTGACATGACTGTCACTGACATCTATTGCCTGGGCTAGAAAGAAATCAGCCGCAGCTTTGCTTTTTCATGACATTCTGTGTATTTTTCTTATAACCACTGGTAGTGCTTTAGTGCTTGATTTTTACAAAAATCCATAATAATCCGCATTAAGACTTTTGTTACCAGCAAACAATATGATGTGGATGCCAAAAATAAAACCTTTAGTGATGTCTTTATCTTTAAATGGCTTAAGGAGCTTAGTGCTGCTAGCTCATTTATACCAGCCTCCCCTCGCCCACGAAAACTTTTGTTCAGTGTTCTCTGGAATACCACCAGGGTTTGCTTTTTTAGGGCACTCAAAAGTCCCACATTACTATTAGGTCACCAGGATCAGGCTATTTGAATTATTGTTACTTAATTTGTCTCATATTACTGTTGCAGATGTTATGGGTGTAATGAGATCATATGGTCTGTGGAGGTCATGAGATCATATTTTGTTTACACCAAAGTTTCTTCATCCAGAAACCCCTAGCAGATCCAGAATAGATATTAGTGTGTATTTCAGCTTCACGTAAGCCTGAGCCTGGTAATTAAAGCTAGAGAATGCTAGTTTGATAGAATTAAAAATGCTGCTCATGGCACGACGAAGTTTAATTTGAGTATTTACTGACAGATTAGTGATCTCTGAAAGTGAATGCTGAAGTTAAAAAAATTTAAACATAGGTGTTTTCAGAGAGGACATGCTTTACTGCTTCGGAGATTAGAGATGAGAACTGCAGAGCACAGCAGGTGAGAGCTGCCAGCCCAGATCACCAAGGAGGCACGGCTCCTCAACTCCATGGCAGCAGATTGTTTGGCAGAGCTGTCTGTCGAGAATATGCCAGTGACATCATGGTCAGTCAAGTGTGTCTATGAGCACAAAACACACACATTTTACTGTGGCTATGGGGAAAAAAATGATGTGTATAGTTTAGATGAAGGGACTTATGGTGTGTGTTCACAGGTCAGTATATAGTGTGTATGTGTGTGATGCATAGACAAAATAAATGGCGGGTTGTCACCAAATCTGCTCCTGTGGTGGACATCTGCCCCTCTTTCCGGCTCACTTATAATACAGTTAGTCATCACTGTAAAGATGAGCAAGGGAGAGAGATTGAGAGGTAGATGGAGGAAGTTGATGCTGTGGAAAGAGAGAAAAATGGCAGGGGAGGAGTCATAAAAGTATATGACGTGATGCATTCAGTCAAAATGAGAGGCTGAGAGATGGATTATCAGGCTTGAATAGTGAACTGCAGATTTGACATCCTGCCCAGTGTGGTTATGTCCAAGATAGAGACAGATGAAACAGGAGGAGGGGAAATGGAGAATAAAATAACAGAGAGAAAAAAGGCTGAGACAGAAACAGATGGATGAAAGTGAGAGGGAGAGAGAGAGAGAGATATGGTTTGGTATTGTTTCTTAGAATGAGTTGTCTTTTGTTTCTTTGAAAAGTACTGTTTTTTATTTAATAATAATAAGAAGAAGAGCTTTGGTGTCAGAGGACTGCTCTGATACCTCTAAAAATGGAATATTTTTGGCAGTTCCCCAAACATTGCTTGAAGGGTTGCTTATAATTATGCTGTTTTTGTTCTTAGACTCCCAGTTAAGGCTTTCCAGTGTCCTGCAGGTCAAATCCAGCAGACAGCATGTGTTAAAATTACATTTATATTTACAGTACTTGACAGAATCTTGTATCCAGAGTGACTTACAGACATGCTTTGTAGCTTCCATGGTAAACATATCCTCCTGCTAGTACAAACAGGTCAGGGTCTAAGAATATTATCAAGGTAAACCCCTGTAAGAGAGTTGTTAATGCAATGAGGTCGTATAGTAACAAAAACAGTACAATTCAAGTTTAAAAAAATGCTTAGTTAATTGGTTGATCTATTTCAAAAACATGACAAACTCCCCCTTTGTAAAACTACCATCCTGCTTGTCCACCCTCTTTGGCTTCATGTCATGATATTTTAATTCCATCCATATTTGAGATGTACACACCATGTTGCCATGGATCAATAACTAATCATCATTCCAGCCCAAAGTTAGGATAGGTATAAAGCATGTGCACCAGATTGACTTGGAAATATTTATTCATGCATTTACACATAACACATTACTCATATGGGGTTTTTCTGCACAGCTAGATTTTTACACTGCTTGAAAATTTCATTCCCCCTTCATGTTTTCTAGTTTGAGTACCTCATGGAATATGCACGAAAGCTGTTGAACTCCTCTTCTGCAATTACATTACATCATGAGATAGACTGTCACATATCATTTTATCCATTACAGTATAAACCTTGGGCGGCATGGTGGCACAGCGGTGTTGCCCTCACAGCTCCAGGGTTCCAGGTTCAATCCTGAGCTCAGGTTACTGTTTATGTGGAGTTCTCCTTGTTTCTGGGTGGATTTCTTCTGGGTTCTCTATGTTTTCTCCCACCTCCCATAAACATACCAGTAGGTGAACTGACTACTCTAAATTGCCCCTGGGAGTGTATCTGCTTGTGTGCATAGTGTTTGTTTTTGGGATCTTCCAGATTGCATTGTATGTACTACTATGTCAAAAACATTTAGAGCAAAAGGTACCTTACTGAACTAGGACTTTTCTTAGATCATGGGTAAGTCACTCAGAGGGACTCACAGGGATGCAGTACTTTTCTACCCTGCACACTAGTTGATTTTATAAGACCCAGTGGAGTCTATTTAATGAAATATGGCAAACACTGCATCTCTGAGTGGACTGTATTAAGTAACACTGGGTGGAGTGACTGGATGGATGAATATGAGGCATGGAATTGAGAATTTAGTGAGCCAACGACTGGCTGCTTTCAACATTAGTGTGTCACATGACTCAGGTGCCTGAATGCCTACTGTGTGGAGAGGCATCCCGCGGTCGCATGGCACAGTGGGCACATTTAGACTTCCAGCAGTATGAAAGGTCCCTGTTTTTTTCAAGTGCTGCTTGTGTCAAATCTGCTTGTAATAAACCTGACAGTTACTCCATGCTTCATGCTCATGAATAAAAAGACATTACATACACACCCTAAAGTTATGTTATGTCACACATGTAGTGAAGCAGTAGGTGTTATGTTTCATTTATAATGATACACCATGGTTTAGTTTCATCATAGCTGGTCTTTATGCACTGCAGTTACTCTGTGTTTCTGATCCTGTGTCCTGACTCTCTCTCTCTCTCTCCCTCCTCCCTACTAGTATACATTTTGCCCAGTCATGCTGTCTTCCGCAGTCCCATTTCCTTTTGTTTTTAAGAAACAACCTTAATTTTGTTTTAGATTTTATTGCCCTGAAGATTAATAGCCTGACACTATTAATTAGAACAGTAGCCTAATAATAATAATAACATTTAGTAACAAGAAGCTCTGACGACTTCAATCTACATTGCTTGTAGATTGATGAAATAGTTAAACTATAATTTCCCCATGGGAAATGGGAAATGTAGCTAAGCTAGTAGCTTTGTAACTCCCATACTTCTGTATTCAGGACATACAGTATGGGGACAGTGGTAGCTCAGCATGAAGTCAAATCACACTGGGCTTTTTTAGAAACTGTGTGCTTGATTTAGCCTATTATACCTGAAAGTTATTATTTTTTTTATTAATTCTAACAATTTATAATTTCTTGGGCAATTTCTGTCCTGCTGCTCAAGGAGCTAATGGTTGGACAGTTTTTACAGCATGCATGGATGACAAATCATCTTTTCAGGATCAGGAACGTGTGTACATGATCATATACTTGTTTCTATTAGTCTGTATTAATGCACATTACTAGCTAACATTGTTAGCTAACACTTTTTAGTATTAGTTTTTTAGTACCACTTTTTAGCATTAGTTTTACAGGCAACCAAAAACATGGGACTGGACAGAACACCTGAGCTTTTCTGGTGGGCTAGCTAATGAAATCATGTGACCTCCCCTTAGTATATATACTATATGGCCAAAGGTTTGTGGACACCTGACCATCACACCCATATGTGGACTTTCCCTAAACTGTTGTCACAAAGTTGGAAGCACACAATTGTCTAGAATGTCTTTGTATGCTGTAATATTAAGAATTCACTGGAACTAAAGGGCCCAAACCTGTTCCAGCTTGACAATGTCGCTGTGCACAAAGCGAGGTCCATGACGACATGGTTTATCAAAGTTGGAATGGAAGAACTTTACTGACCTGCACAGAGCCCTGACCTCAACCCCAATGAGCACCTTTGAGATGAACTGGAACACCGACCGCACCCCAACCCCAGGCATCCTCGCCTGACATCAGCCACTAATGCTCTTGTAGCTGAATGAGCACAAATCTCCACAGCCACGCTTCAAAATCTAGTGGAAAGCGTTCCCAGAAGAGTGGAGGTTTTGAAATTGGATGTTCAACAAACGTATGGGCGTGCTGGTGAGGTGTCCACATACTTTTGGCCATATAGTGTATATTATACTGAAAGTATACATAAAGTTTGCCACTTTATATAGTATACAATCTTTTACTAGTTCTCTCAACTAAATCTGGACAAAAATGTACTTGTAAGTAAACTTGTTTACATGTTTTTAACCCTAAAGAATGGACACACAGGCAGGATGGACTTTGGCCTCCTCTGTTCTTCCACTTCCCAAATGCTTCCATTGGTAAAATTATTTCAGCTTGAATGAAGTGATGTTTTGCAAACAGGGATTGGTGACAGTATAGATTTAGCTGGTATTGCACACAAATCCTAGAATGTATAATGTAAAGTTGCTTTATGAATTAGTATTTAAGTGAGAGAGAATTCTTTGGAACATGAGTTTGAGATGTGATAGCAGCAAAGGGGTGACCAACTCCATGCCCATGGTTTTGAAATTGGATGTTCAACAAACGTATGGGCGTGCTGGTGAGGTGTCCACATACTTTTGGCCATATAGTGTATATTATACTGAAAGTATACATAAAGTTTGCCACTTTATATAGTATACAATCCTTTACTAGTTCTCTCAACTAAATCTGGACAAAAATGTACTTGTAAGTAAACTTGTTTACATGTTTTTAACCCTAAAGAATACCTTGAATATACTTGTACACTAGCCATATACTACTTATATTACATGCGTAACTTTAACTTTTTTTATGTTTCTATGCTACATATACTTGCACTTTACTCAACAGTAAACTACATGTTGATATGAATGTACATGTTGAGTGTGTTAAATAAATTTAATTCTAAATTTAATTCTAAGTTTAATTCTAGCTACTTCCTATCACATGAACAAAATCAGTCTGGGAGGGTGAAAGTGCATTTCGTATAAACTTGTAGTACATTTCAGTAAACTATTTTGATTTTAAAGTGTAAGAAGTTAAGCACTGAGCTGTATTCATTTCTGCTTACTGCTGATATTTTTATACTTCCTTACATAATAGGTTGCTGTCAATCAGAGATGGTTGTAAACCACTCCTATATCCCTTTTAGGAATATGTGAAATTATTTATGCAGCTTTTATTTAGCCTGAGTTGACAAGCCTCTGTGTACAGTTCAATCTTGGCAAGCAGGCAACCATCGACCAATAATGCCAAGGGAGGATGGCTAGATGATGTGTTGCTGTTTGTGTGTGTGTGTGTGTGTGTGTGTGTCTGAATGGGTTCTTTTCAATCCCAATTGCAAATAATGTGGCTTGTCTTCATAAGTGAGAGGCGATCTCCCAGCATAGCAAACCCAATTCTGCATTCCCTATTTCTTCAATCTGGGAGGAAATTCTTTCACGCTGACCGACTCCAGTAAAGATTTAGTTTGCCACCAGCATGGTGCATTCCAGTCACTTTGTGAAACGAAACACTGTGGCTCATCCCACATGCTGCCCTGAGACTGACCCAAGACTCACAATGGGCCCCAGACCCACAATATTTTTGCTCTGATGCTTATCAGTTTTGTAGAAACGCGTGATTTACAAATCTGAAATGCTTTTCCTTATCAGTACTGTACATGACATTTAGGTGTCCTATAGTAGTCTATATAAATAAGTGATCTGTATTATTATTATTATTTAAATCTCAGTATTATATATTCAGGTGTTCTGCCTGATTAACGATGCTCTAGCCATTAAGAACACTTCCTTTGAGTACAGATTATGGAAACTATTCATTAGGTGCTGTTTTTGCAAAGAGCCTTTCAGGGCAGTAGCTAAATTTGGAAGCTCTTATCTTGTGCCCTCCAGGAATTCCACCAGTCACACTTCATTCACTCTGTCACACACAGGCAGGATGGACTTTGGCCTCCTCTGTTCTTTCACTTCCCAAATGCTTCCATTGGTAAAATTATTTCAGCTTGAATGAAGTGATGTTTTGCAAACAGGGATTGGTGACAGTATAGATTTAGCTGGTATTGCACACAAATCCTAGAATGTATAATGTAAAGTTGCTTTATGAATTAGTATTTAAGTGAGAGAGAATTCTTTGGAACATGAGTTTGATCATCCTGAACAATTACACTGATTATTAATTATTAATGGCAATTTTAATGATTAGCACTATGTGCTCTCCTACAGTTACATGCTCTTTGTCCTATCCAATTCATTGCAGTGTTTCACAGTGTGTAAGGATTCAACATTTTTTACAACTGCTGTCAGACTGCTGTGAGTATAATGAACACCAGCTGTATACCAGCTGTAAAAATCAAAATGCCCATCAGTATTTGACTCAGTCTGTGAAACGGTCTTTTAATAGATACACACATTACTGACAGTGCTTTCCAGTCCACCCCTCTAAATGTCCATCATTGTCCAGGTCACTTTAGTCCTCCCTTTAGGAGTGAATTAAAGAGTCTAGACTGTAGTGGAGTGGAACCTAATGTGGTCTTCTGCTGTTGAAGCCCATCCACCTCAATGCTTTCACATGTTGTACCTTCTGTGATGCTTTTCCGCTCACCACAGTTGTAAACAGTAATTATTTGAGTTACTCTACCCTTCCTGTTAACTCTAACTAGTCTGGTCATTCTCCTCTGACCTCTCATCAACAAAACGGTGCCCCACAGAACTGCCACTCACTGGATGTTTTTTGTTTTTGGCACCATTCTGTGCAAACTTTTTTTTTGATCTTTTTAGATTTAGGTCTGGCACCAACAGCCATGCCAAAGTCACTGAGTCCCATTCTTATATTTGATATGAAAACTTGACCTGTATCTGCATGATTTTATGCATTGTGCTGCTGCCACATGATTGGCTGATTGGATACCCGCACGAATGTGCAGGTGTACAGATGTTCTTAATAAAGTGGACAGTGAGGGTATGTGATGTATGCACTTTTTATGCCTCTGCCACTAGGTGGGGGAGGTATTGTATTTTCAGGTTGTCTGTTCATCTGTGTCCTTCGTCCGAGATTCTTGTTATCTGCAGTATCTAAAGAACGAGTGGTTGAATGTACATAGGATTTATATGGAATTTATATGGAATTATCATTGCATCCAGCAGATTTTGGAATTGATACAAACAGTGTCAAGGTCACAGCAAGGTCAAATGTCTGAAATAGTTTTTCTTCAGTAGCTAACTTCCTGTTTGAAGTACATTTTAAGGGTATTTCAGGCATACAAATTAGTAACAAGAAGGACTAGTCTTTGTTGGCAGCAGAGTCATCCCCACTGATGCCATTGGCATTGAGTTCTACTTGTTTGTGATTTGTAATGTATTACTAAAATACATTTTTGGATTATTTCATTAGTGAAAATGGACTGTAATTACTGTAAACATGATGGCTTTTTTATGAATAAAGTATTCAGTATTCAAAGTATTTTCACTTAGAAAATAAAGTAGTAGCAACACTCTTAAAGTAAATAAAAGGTTCCAATAAACATCAGCGCAAAAATATAATATTGCTTTAAATCATTTCAAATCTTCACAGTCACAACTTAGTAACTAGAATAGGGATGACCCCAAAGACAAGAAGTCAAAAGTTCAACCCCAATTACTCACACACTTAACACACTTTGCATAACAGTAATGTGTTCCCTTTACCTTAAAACCATACTAATTGCTTTTACTGATCTGTCTGACTGTCTCGTTCACTTAAGAGTCTGTAGACCTGGCCGTGCACTTACATTTTTCATGGTTGAATTACATTACACACAAGCTCAAGAGACCTTTACTTTCTACTTGGTAGTGGATATGAGCTCTCTCTCTCTCTCTCTCTCTCTCTCTCTCTCTCTCTGTCTATCTGTCTTCATTTTTCAATCTCAAGGGACAGACTAGTAATCTAATGAAAGCCAGCGCAACAATTAGATTAGCATTTTCACAAGACATGGCTCACTGACAGAACTGGGAAATGGCAAGCTTGTGTACCGTTTGGTATGAATGATTATTGGGCAGACGTGTTTTTGTAACTGTTTATTATTGTGCCAAAACTTTTCTTTTATCTAGTGACAAATAGTGAAATGCTAAATCTTTCACAGATAGATAGTGTGCCTCTGGGATTAATTAATTACGGCAATTAATATGCAGTACTGTATAAAGTGGACTAATATAATAAATACACAGAAATAGTATATAGTTAGCCAAATAGTAAAGCACTGGCTCATGGAGCAGCCATATAGACACCATAAATATTTAGGGCTGAGTGAAATGACTCAGCAAATATGGACCAAATGACAAGCATACCTAATAAGCCTCTTGCCCCATTCCCCACCTCTACTTGCTAAAATCTTCCCATTACTTGTAAATTTCATACCTGTAAATAAACTACCTTACACTGATGATTATGTGCTGCTTTTTGCCAAACCCCCTATATTATATTTCCGTGGTAAAATCCGTAATATTTTCGAACTTAGCTTAACAAACTCAGCACCTTGGTTGTTGTGTTTTGGCACTAACTGAGTCATGATACTGACGCTAGAGAGACTGAAAACTCATCACTAAAATTTGATTTAGTCAGGTTGCTGGATTGTATCTGCCCTACAGAATATTTTGAACATAATAAGATTTTTACGACACAACTTCAAGTGACAAGTCAAGTTGCTAGTGACAAAGAAAAACCTGTTCAAGTTTTATTTCCAAGTCAGTACCACAAATAAAAATCATAGTTTTTATGTGGATATGGAAAAGTGAGCAGGTGAGCTATGACAGAACTGGATGCTTTGAGTGAATGCTTTTCAGTCAGTTTCACTGCAGAAGGTATGATGCCACATTAATAAAACTTTTCATGCAGCGCCCCATTACTGTAGCAGTGAGGAATGTGCACATTTATTTCCTCTTTGTGCACAGGCATGTTTTTGAACAGCTAATCTGTCCCAGGTTCTAGACTATTAGTATCTGGGTTTTTAGAAATTGCTTTGCAAAGCATGAAAGAAATATTTACTCTTAAGAAAATGATAATACCTTCTATTCTTTTCATTGATGAGAGAATAATTGTTATACATAGTTACAAATTAAAATAAAGGTTTATTATTATTATTATTATTATTATTATTATTATTATTATTATTATTACCATTATTATTGCTTTTGAGGAGTGTCAAGTGCTCTTTGAAGCCTTTTCTTCAAATGCTGAAAAAGAAAATGAAAACCATGTGTTGATTTCTTGCTTCCTCACCCATTCCTGTCATATCTTTAGACTGATTTTCTCCTTTTCTGGCTGCAACATTAGTGCTGCAGAAGTGCAAAAGTAAGAATATGAACAGTGCACAGTGTTATGCATCTCAGGATTATTTTATAGTTTACTATTTAGATGTAGTTACGGTAAAAATTGACCATACACACACACACACACACGCCTGTTCCCTGCAGAACAAGAATAAGACATTATCCATGCTTAATGGAGTGTCATTTTTTCCACAGAAAAATGGTTTCTGCTCAGGCTGCCCAATTGGATGATATGAATAATTCATGTCTTATAGGCCACCGTATCCCTTCTTGTTGTGGTAATAATTTTGTTGAAGCATAATGTATGTAATTATAATAGTTTGATTTTACTGTAAAGAATACTGTTCAAACATAAATATATACAGTATATTTTTAAAACAAACATATTTCATGATTCATTTTGGTTAGTAGTAAGTTGAAATAGGAAAATGTGCTACTAAATGGATAAATGTTACACGTGACATGTTACACAACACCCATATACATACACAGAGAGAGAGAGAGAGAGAGAGAAACCCATTTGCCTCTTCTATGCCATGGTATGACAGTCACGTTAACTCCACTCCCTTCAAAAGGGTTCTGTCACGGTCACATTAGTGCCAGTTCCAAAATTAGAAACCTTCACACCTTCATGCCATGGAACATTCATTTCAGTTTATTTATTTATTTATTTATTTTTTTTTTTCATCTATTACAGATAACACATTTCTCTTGTTTTAAATAATATGATGAATTACACTCACTGGCCACTTTATTAGGAAGTTGAGAGAGTTTACGAGAAGTCAGAGGAAAATGGCCAGACTGGTTCAAGCTGACGGAAAGGCTACAGTAACTAAATGAGCACTCTTTATAACCATGGTGAGCAGAAAAGCATCTCAGAGTGCAGGCCAACCATAGAGGCATATATTTTCAATGGGATTCAGGTCAGAGCTTTGTGATGGCCTCTCCAGTACTTTCACTTTGTTGTCTTTAATCCATTTTCTTACAGCTTTGGTGGTATGCTTAGAATCATTGTCCTACTGGAAGACCCAGTTGTGACCCAGTTGCGACTCCTTCCTCATGATGCCATCTACACTATATGGTCAAAAGTTTGTGGACACCTGACCATCACACCCATACGTGGGCCTTCCCCAAACTTTTGCCACAAAGTTTGAAGCACACAATTGTCTAGAATGTCTTTGTATGCTGTAGCATTATGATTTCCCTTTTACTGGAGTTGAGTGGGTCAAATCTGTTCTCTTACCTGCTATAGTGAATTAAAGTTGTCTGTAATTGATTGTTTTAAAATTACTAAATTGCTAATTGAGTATATGCAAAGTATATGCCCAAATTGATTTGCTAAAAGAAGTGTATGGTAACATGAAATGTGTGGAGTGTGGAGAAAAACTGAGATTGAATATCTTTCGCCTAGGTTTATGTAAACTTTTGGCCTTAACTGTATATATTCCCACCTTGTCAGCTGTGCACTTCACAACTAAATGTAGCACAGCATGGGTTCAGCTCACTGCTGTGTAAAATAAGGAGGTTAATTCTGCTTACTACATGCATGCAAGAGGCCTGTGACCTACCATGCTGTCATACGTCCAAGTTTGACGCTGAAGTGTGAGCAGCAGGTCAGTGCAGCTCAGCTCAGAATGACTACCAGTGGTGAAGGTGTAACTTTATATCTGACCTCTATTCAACTGTACCAAAGAACTCTGCTTAGTACCTTATTATGTGGTTTTAAGCTTCTTTGCATCCATAGTTTATCTGCAATGAATAAAATTCTTGCTTCCTTTTGTGAGCTCATGGAATAATGTTTCATAAAAATGTCATTAAAATATTTTTACATAATATTTTATTATACACATGAGCTGAAATCTTCCTAAATTAAGAAGCCGATATTACCAGGTTTATGGTCAGGAGAAATGATTAAAGTATTATGCCATGCAAAATAAACAGGAAAAGAAAAAAAACAGGCATGTGGCAAAGGAGTGTTGATTGCAGCGAACTGCAGGATTCAGTTGAGTCACTGGCATAGCTTTAGCTTAGCAACATTATAAATCCTGCACTATTCATGAACTAATGTTAAGCTCGGATCATGACGGTCATTCTACTGACAAGGAGGAGCTACTACTATGACATTGCCTAAAGGTCAGAGAGGGGTCATAAAGTTAGATCCAGAGATAAAACCCAGTGGAATGAACAATTAGCATTGGGAGGACTTTTTTTTTTTTTGCATATCTCTGTTTCTCTAAGCACTTCTGCTCTCTTCTTGCAATGCAGACAAACACACTCTCACACACACATACACATTTTGCATTCAGATCCATCATCACACTGAACCACTGGTTGGATAAACCACAGCAGCAGATCAATACAAGACAATGCCATCATGTCATATTGGCTCTTAGCTAATGTAGCTAATGTTTGGGCAGACTCTGTGTCTGTTAAGTTTGTCCAGCCCAAGGCTTCAGCATGAGGTTATGTAACATCATGGGGTGTACAATTATAGGAAAATAATCAATGACAGAGTGGTGTGATGTGGCCCAACACAAAGCAGAGTTACTGTTATCACCCAGGAGTTTTCTATATTTTTGTATAACAGCATGCCCAAATTGTTTTCTTCCTCTTATACTAGAGCTATTGCCTGAGGATTTATTGATAAGTATAACAGTCAGTCAGAATACCCAGGAAACAAGACAGAGAGCAAAATGAGGTAAATAAACAAAAACTAAGTGTAAGAAACTAGAGTATGGTAAGGTAACTGGGCAAGATAAGGAGACTAGAGATAATAAAATATCTGAACAAATTCAGAAGTAGGAGTGGCAGAGTAGTGCAGTGGGTTGCGTTGTTGCCTCACAGCTCCAGGGACTCGGTGCAATCCTGATCTCAGGTTACTGTCTGTGCAGAGTTTCTGTGCATGTTCTCCCTGTGTCTTCGTGGGTTTCCTCAAGATCCTCTGGTTTTCTCCCACCTCCCAAAGCATGCCCGTAGGTGGATTGCCTAAGATTCGTTGTTCCTAGGTGCGAATGAATGTGTAAGTGTGTGTGCATGGTGGCCTATGATGAACTGACCTCCCATTCAGCATGAATTCCCACCACATGCCCAGTGTTCCCAGGATATGCTCCGGATCCACCGTGACCATAAACAGGATAAAGCGGGTACTGGACGTGAGTGAGTGAGAGAACCTGGAAGTAACCAGACCTGAACATGAACAAACCAATAGGGCTGGATGCAATCGATAATACATCAAACCCTCGAAAACTGATGATAAGTCCAAGGTTAGACATGGCAATATAGGCTAGGCAAGAGCTAGGCAATTCTAGACTGCCTGATATGGCACAAACTCAAGCACTTGGTAGATACTGTCAAAATTCGTTTAGTCGTTAATATTCGTTTATTCATTTTTAATTACTGATAAAACAAGAGCAGTTATTGGTAGTGGATTCAGACTTTTGGATCCTAGCATACATGGTCTTTTATTTATTTATTTATTTATTTATTTAAAGAGTAGCAGAAACAGAAGACAACACAGTGAATGCAGAACTGGAAAAGCTGTTTGCTGCATGAATTGTTTTCTGTGCTTGAACAAATTTCATTAAGGGTAAGAACATGTGCACAAACACAACACCCACATTAGAGTGTGTTACAATCCTGAGGATGCCTGCAAGAGCTGACTACCCATTCCGTGGATGTCTGGCGTGTGTGTGTGTCTTTTGTCTGAGCCCAGAAGGGAAGGATTAAATAGTATTTTTAAGTCTCGCCATTTCCAGAAAGAAGAACAGGACCTCCTCTCTCTTCTGCCCCTTCTTTTTATTTTCTGTTTTTCTTTTTAGACACCCCTGAAAATCTCCAGCACATTTGTCATGTTATTGTTTCACTGCCCTGGTATTGACTGTGCCTCAGTGTAATGCTTGTTTTCATCCTTTTTAATTCAAGAAATTATTTATCTTAGCTGCTTTATCCCTTTTCCCTTCTTTTCTTGTCCAAAAAGAACAAAAAGCACAAATAATTCAGTCTTGACTGTGTATCTCACACATTCTTGACCAGGGTCTGTTTGTGTGTGAGAGCTGATTGTACACATTCAGTCGCTAAAAGTTTTCTTAACAACGGCCTTCTCTTACAGCACCTGCAATAAGCCCCACCCCATACGTAAAAGAGCTTTAGTCCCATAGTCCTTCACTTTGTCACTGTTTCCACCATGATGCGAGCAGTGCCATATTTAAGTAGCCATGCTGAGTTTGGTTACCCATCTTACCCAGGTACCATACAAAGCAAGTTGGGACATATGGGTAGAGCTGGAATTGCTTCTCTGTACAAAAATCTTCAGTAGTGGGCTATTTTAAGAAGTTTTAAGCATCAATGTAATAATTTTTCTCTATACTATTTTCTTCCCCATGATGCAAGACAAATCAGCCATATTCTAGTTGGGGCAAATCCCAAATGGTTTCTGATTCACTTTGTTTGTGGCCTACATAGGATACAACATAATGGAGCTGAACGGCCTACTTAGCTAATGTCATCACAAATAGTATAGAAAGACATTTCAGATTGAGCCCCAGAAAATTCATGAGTGTGTGTGTGTGTTTAACATAGGCTCATAAGGTTTGCACTCAAACATCTCTGTATTTTCACTAAAGATTGAAGTATTGTCACACTTAGCTGTGTTTGGGTGTGTGAGCAACCATTAAGTGAAAGTTTGCTGCTCCTGAGTTTCTCAAAATATTAAAGTATTGTCATATTTCTACACTACCATTAAAACAATATGGCTGTGCCTCAAGCTTACTTTCACTCCATGAGAAATAAATGCCATATGCATTTTAACATCAAATGAGATATCCCTGGTTTCATTTCAAAATCGTTATTATTTAAATTTCAGGTAGTATTTTACTCCTATGGCTATCAAATCACCACACTATAATCTCCAGATAAACTCCTCCTACATTCATGGGTAGAGTTATGTGATAGCAACAGACACAAACTCAGCCAGTATATGGATAGTCCTTGGTTTGTATTAGTTGTTGAGCCGTGGCAAACCATGCTGTTTGGCCACTCTCAGTTCTCCCACCTCTCATGTACTTGCTGCTGGGCCATTTCCAGTGTCCTGCTCAATTCCACTGGGCCCAGACAGATGATCATAAAGTATGGCCAGAACAGAATAATGGATGAGCCTCTGGAACCTGGCTCACATAGGTCACAGGGTGCACACTCACTACTACCACATCCTTCTCACTGTAAAGCAAGTTAAGCCTGCACAGCAAAAAAAATCTTAGTACTAATTCCCCCTAGCTTTCTTGGTTACTCAACTTTTGTAAATAACAGATATACTGACTGAAAAGAAGTTGTTTTCTTGAGAGGTGCAACTTTTAAATAACAAACCTTTTTAAGTTGTGCCAATTCAGATTTCTTTTTCTGTGGAACTCAAATTTCTGAACTTGAGTGAACAAAAAAAAATGCTATTGGAAATTGGTACTGTGTAATATTATGTTATGATTGAAAACTACAATAACATTACCCAAGTCAAAAACTGAAAACAGAGAGACTGTTAACAAAAAAAAAAAAAAAAAATTTTCCAAAAAGCAGTTTGGGACAATGTTTAAAAAACATTGAAGGCAATTAAATGCAATTTCAATTACTCATCATGATGATTAGAATTTCTCTTAAAGGGTTAGTTCACCCAAAAATGATAATTCTCTCATCATTTACTCCCTTATGTCTCAAACTCATATGAGTTTCTTTCTTCCGCGGAACACACACAAAAATATTTTCATAAATTTCAATGTTTATTTTATCCATACAATACAAGGTTCAAAACTTTAAAGCTATATAAAGGAAATAAAGGTAATCCATATGACTCCAGTGGTTTGATCCATGTCTTCTGAAGCAATACAGTCAGTTTTGGGCGAGAAACATGTGATCTTGACATCTGATTGTATTGATTCAGAAGAAATGGATTAAATTACTGGAGTCATATGAATTATCTTTTTATAGCTTGAAAGCTTTGAACCCCATTTACTTGCATTGTATGGGTATAAACATATCAGTCTATGGAAATATCTTTGTTTGTGTATCACTAATGATAGTATTGCTGTCACCATCACATAAAAGATCCTGTGATACCATGCTTTTAAATTCACAAACATTTAAGCCAAAGTGATTCAAGCACGATTAAAATGAAACACTGCAGTTAAAACTGTTTTAAAAAACAACAGTAGCATGTACGAGGAACACAAACTTGTATTTTCCTTTTACAATTTTAAGGATGGTCTATAAAATAGAAGTGCACCAATCTAGAAAACACTGCCACCTCTAAATATGAAACTTTTTGTATGACTGAACAGTATATCAAGTAAATGAATATCAAGTAAACAAATAAGCATTTCACTTTCAAAAGAATTCAAGGCGGTCAATAAAATTCAAAATGCACCAGTACACAAAATATGGTCACATCTAAACAAACAACATTATGATTCCAAAGGTACCCACCAGCAATAAAAACATCTGAAAAAGTCACTGTTTCGAAAAGCTTATTTTTCTAAGGACTGAACTCTCTTGGTGCCCTTTTCTCCCAATCCCACAAAGGGCCCAAGCCCGGATGAAACTGGCGATGCCAAATCAAATACGTGGACCAATGATTCCCTGTGGTGACCCCTAACGGGAACAGCCGAAAGAGGAACATTACCATGTCCATCTTACTTTTCTTCACTTCAAGCTCAAGCTGTTCCCTTTCATGTTCCAATGCAACACCATCCACACCAAAAGGATTGTCTGGAAGAAAGTTGATTTCTGATCTTCTTGGTTTCTTCTGAGGAACTCTTGAACCATCATTTCTTCTATTGTTGAGCTTAGTACATTCAGCATTACACAATTTTTGTAGGTAATTTCCCATTTTAAATTTTAAACTCATGTTCCATCCTCTGTCACAGCCAAGCTCCTTTAGACATGGATGTCTGGAAACTAATGTGACTGCCACTTGCTCAATTTCAGAATCACTTGGGTAAGCTTTAAAAGAGTACATTGTTTCTGCCAACTGTTCCAGCATTTTTGTCTTGATATGTCATGTAACATCCAGAGTATATTTCTGTTTTTCATAGACTTCATTAGCTTTTCTCAGTCTGAACGCCACCTCATAGGAGAAATTTGGTATTAGGAAAATACGTGGCCAGCGCTCTTCCCTGGCTGTAGAAGAGGATGGACTGGACAGACTGGATGAGATGATTGCTGTTTCTAGGGTAAAATCAGTGTCTGACCCAGTGCTTTCATTTCTTGGTGGTTCTGCTCGTGAAGTAGTTTTGAGCAGTTCCCAGATAATTTTAGGTGTGACCTTATCAGCTAGACGTTCTGCTATGTCATTCAAATTTCAGAGAAGACCACCAAAATCAGGGTCCTCATACTAGATGACAAAGTTTTGAAAAAGATCTATTTTAGTTTGTCACAAAGAACGTCTCTGAGCTCATCTACTGATGATGGCATCTACTGATTGGGGAGTGTCAGCTTCTTTATGCACTCTGGAATCACGATTACCCACAGCAATATTGTGGTTTTCTGGGAAAAAAAAAAACAAAAAACATTTGAAACAAAATCTACCATTTAGTGATTAAGATCAAATAATGTTCTTGCTAAATTGTGTAATCACATTAATGCTGCTAGCAATCCAATGGAGAAAACACACTTTAATGTAACAAAAAATGTTTAGGTGACACCAAGGGTTTCTCCCAATACTGTAGTCTGCAAGTGGGTAGAAGTCATTTGAGTCCTTCAGCTCAGTAACAGCCAGATCTTCATATGAAAGGTCTTCAACCTTACAGGCCCTAAGATGTTCAACATACCAAAAAGAAAATCTTTCCAGCACAAAAGAAGCTTCACTGTCAACAAACAAATGCAGCGGATCCTTCCAAATTCTAGCAAGCCACCACAGTGTCCAAAAGACACCATCATACCTTTGGAATATGAGGTCTCATGCAAAACAGCACTTGATACTAGAGATACTGTGTTAAGGTGAGCATATTTTTTCTGAACAGCTGTTTTCACCCTTCTTTCTAGAGAGGACACCTTCACAACTTGTACTTTGTCAACATGCATGGATTGTTTGAAAAAGTTGGGACACTGCAAGACATGTGCAACCATAAGTTGGTGCTGGGTAGACAATGTCTGCAGTATGTTTTTGAAACTGTGCATGTTATGGACAACCCGTTTAAAGAAACTGTGCTTTGCTTCAAAGCTCATTGTCCACAACTTTACACAAGGACCAAACCGCATACGAGGCTTGGGTAGTGTTCCAGAGAATGGTGTTTTGGTTTCGGTTTTTCGTTTGGAAACACTTCTGCAAAAAGGTTGCGATGATCAGATATTTTAGTTTCCTAAAATAGACTGGCCTCTAAAAACCTGGGTGAGGCAGTCAGCTCCACTATATCTTTAAGATCCATCAACAGTTGCCATCTCTCAGTTTCTGGAACAATGTGACCAATCATGAGTGGTATGTGCCTAATGAGTGTCCAATTTTCATGGCCATGTCCACCAATGTTTTTTGGAGGAGAATGTTTTGGGGATTTTTTTGAGGGCGGTTCACCTTGTCAGAGAAGCAGTAAGGGAAAGACTGAATTATACTGTTCAACTGGTCAAGGGTAAAGAACTTTTCAGCTATTAGCTTCTGGAGACACAAAGACAACTTGAATGACACAATTCCTTCAAACAAATCATGTAATGCATCTGGTGGATGCATTATATGATTTGTTTGAAATGAGTTGGGTTTGTTTTCAGCTCCTCAATAAATTGATTGTGCTGTTCTATACTTCTTTCTATACTCCTTAAGGGAAAAAGTCCCATGTTCACATCAGTGGTCTGAATGTCATTGATAGAAACGAGACAAAACCTACAAAACTTATCAACATGAAAACTATCCTGGAATCCTGCTAGGCCATGTGCCCCAAGATTGTCTGCAGAGATGATCACAACAGTTCCTTTGATATTTTCCCCAAACTGATCTACATACAAACCCTCTCTCTTAAGTGCCTGTACATCCTTTTTGTTATTGGTGAACACTCTGTTGTAGGAGTCTACATAGAATTTAAGGGTTCTCCAGAGGGACAACTGAAGAACCCATAATTATCCAATGAACCAATGAATTCTTTGTAGAATCCTACAACAGAGTGTCAGAAAGGGTTCCTTAGAAAGCTAAGAAACCATAATTATATTTTTGAGCCTTCATTAATGGCTCAAAAAACAGGTCACAGCCAAATTCTCTTACATCATTACTCTTCCCCAACAAGGTTAGTTGAATAGAGTGCAAATTAGCTCTGACCTGTGAGGGTCAGTTCAAGATCACCCAGTAGACTGCTGTAATCTTGTGTTTTTTACGTAATGTTCCCAGGGGGTTGGTGACTTCAAAGTCATCAATATTGCAGAAGCATTCTGCAATCATCAGCAGTGCAGTCCCCCTGGATAGATCATGAGTTCAGGTTTCTGTCTGTGTGGGGTTTCACATGTTCTCCCTGTGTCTGATTGGCCATAAGATGTATTGACAGCTTTAAATTGCTCCTAGGTCTGAATGCATGTGTAAATGTGTGTGTGCATGGTGCTCTGTGATGTCCTGATTCTCATTGAAGGTATTCTTGTATATCAGCAAAGCTGTCACAAGCAGCACACCCAGTGGTTTCACTTTTTTGCCATTATACTTTTTGAGAACAATGTAAGATGGGTTGAGCTTCTCTTTGTTGAATAAACTTTGTAATCAATCTCAGACATGACTGAAACAGCTGACCCTGTGTCTAACTCTGCCAGAGCCACACGGAGCTTTACAGTTGAAGAGACTGTGCAAGGGAGACTGCAAGTGGGTCACTGCTGTAGGTAAGGAGCAAACTGGACCATTGACTTACAAAGTGGAGCTCATGGGTGGCACACTATGGGATAGGCTCTGGATCCACTGTGACCCCAACCAGCATCCAAGAGTCAGCTCTGGGACTGGGCTATGTGTACATTTGGGACAGATGTATTTGAGTTAGGTTTGTTGGGGTTAATCTGCTGAGTTCTGAAAATCATGATCTCGTGTCTTTTTTTGCTTCTATGTAATTTGTGGATATTTCTCAAAATAAACTCTGCCTAGGTTCTCATTCTTGTGTTAGCCTTGTAACTTGTTTACTATTGCGTTTAACTGTCATGTTGATGACGGAATTGGGGTCGGACTCCATTCCACACAGAACACTGTGGCCTACAAATATGTCCGCCATGGACTACAACACCCAGCCGCCTCACACACTGACAGGTTCATTCTCGCCTGATTACTGATGCAGCACACCTGGTCCCAATCTCACACACACACACACACACACACACACACACTATAAATAGAGACTATGCGCAGTTGTTCAGTGTGAAGTATCTGTGCAGCTCTGTATTTTGCCTCTGACATACCCAGCATGTTTGCTGTTCTGGTTTTTGTGGTTCTGGTTTTGCCTTGGACATGTTTATAAATCTGCCTTCTCTTGACTATGTTTTTGTTAAGTGCTTTGGATTGATTTGCTTATTTCTACTCTCAATAACACTCACAACTGCAGCTGTCTCAGCTGCCTGACACTGACTATATTTTAATTCTAAAAATGATTTTTATCATAATTTCATTGATTTATTTTTCTCTCTTACATTATTGTTATTTTCTGTAAAGCACTTTGTGAACTAGTATACATAAGAATAGAACAGTAGATACATGTTCCTTCTTCTAACTTATAAGTTTAGGTTTTAGGTTCTACATTTTTAATAGTTTTACACTTGATACTTAATTAAATTTGAGACAATTTTCTCCTGAAAGAAAGTATTTTAATGCAGCAGTTTTCTATCAGGGTATCTCTGCTTTCCTTGTTCTGCAGAAGAAGCTGCTGAAGAAATAAGACACTTTCAGTGATGTGAGGAATATAATTTGCGTTTGATGAGCTCAACCTTGATTTAATGACTGTATCTAATGTCCAGACTGGTGTGCTTTGCATGGCAGATTGACAGGCAGATGTATTGTTTCAGTGCCAGAAGCCTTTCTGTTTCGTTCATTAGTTACCCT
Source organism: Pangasianodon gigas (assembly GCA_022758105.1). NCBI lineage: Eukaryota > Metazoa > Chordata > Actinopteri > Siluriformes > Pangasiidae > Pangasianodon > Pangasianodon gigas. Next base: position 20,965,937 of record CM040457.1, on the reverse strand, counting down.
TCCCTAAAATGTTCCTTCTTGTGTTCCTTATTGTATCTTCTAAACCCTCTAAAACCAGAACAGCTTGTGAGGTTCAATTTCTTTCTGTGTTACTGTCAAACTATAAATGCCACAATTGTTGGGGGTTCATATGCAGCAAAAATGTAGTATTGTTCCTCACATTCTCTCTCTCTATCTCTCTCTCTCTCTCTCTCTCTCTCTCTCTCACACACACACACATATCTAAACCTAACCTTAACCTCAGTAACCAAATGATTTTGGCTCTTATATAAATAATTTTTATTTTATTTTATTTTATTATTATTTTTTTTTTCAAAGAAAATACATTTTTGCTGCAGCTTTGTAAAAAAGCAGTTTTCCTTACTGGTACCAGCCAGATGTCCCCACAAGATCGAAACTGTCAAATATTACTGTCAGACACAAACACACTTTTATAAAATACTTTTCTCTCTCTTTTAGGTGAGTTCAAAAGATGGAGCCCTGAGACTTTTCCACTTCACTAAATGCATGATTGAGGTATTGTGTAAAAAAGTCTACATTTTGAGACACAGCCAAAATTTGACAGATATGAAATGCTGGTGTAATACCACACACAATTTTATAATTCAGCATGCTAAAAAATATGATTTTTGATTCTCCTGTGTGCATTTCACATTATCATAATCATAGTAATCATAATAGTTGGGTCGGCAATATAAGGTACCAGTTAATCACTTTAATGGCACTGATTTAATCTCTGATTTTCAAACTTCAGTGCCCAGAGTGCAGTTCATCTTTTTTGCTCAGTGCCCAATAAGTTCAAGTGTTCAAGTGTTCAAGTGGAGTTTATTGTCATTTCAGCCATATACAAGTACATAGTGAAACGAAACAAAGTATTCTCAATATACTGGCCAGCATGTGTGCTATATCATAAATGAGTACAGCGTTTTGCAGAAAGGCTAGGCTAGAGTGAAACCATGCTTTTGCTGCCATCTTCTGCCTGTACTGTTATTACAGTAAATTGCTATGCCATGAGGAATTTTCCATTGTTTCATGTAGCCACTTTGTGAATAAATAATGCTTGCCCAAACACACATCTTTGGCATTGTCCAGTTACTATGCTTTATTAATATTGTGCCCATTGTGGACCAGGATTGGAAAGCAATGCTCTTGCTAAAATCCAAATTCTGCTAATGATTGTTTACAGACACACCCAATCTGCACAGTCTGACTGTTCAGGTTTACACAATAACCAGTACTTCATACAATTATCCTGTTGTTTTGTTTACTTAGTGTATACTGTGTACTGTATGTTGTATTTTGTTTGCACTTGTCATTCTACTAAAAGTAGTTTTCTACTTTGCTCTTGTCTTCATATTTCTGAGTCACTCTGTAACCATGGGCATGGAGAGATATTATTTCCTCCTAGTGTATGTGTGAAACTCTATGCTGACTTTTTTTTTGCCCAAGGAGGGACATTACAGTCTATTAGCTCCTTCATTAACTCTTCTCTACAGTGACCTTATCCAGATCTAACTTATTGTAAATGGGGTTCTTGTTGCAGAATGATGGACTGCTGAAGCTATCAGGTTTGATTTTGGTCATTAAAACATGCTTTTGATCTGAGATTAGTTCGATCCTCTCTTTTCTGACGGTGTTGTTGGGTGTTGGTCTCTATGAAGGTGATGTTAATTCAGTACTGGGGGCAATTTCTGGGAAAAAGCCTCAAGCTCTCATTACCCTGCCATTATTCAATCAAGCACCCTCGGGAAAGTAAGAAAATCCAATGAAGCTTTGTCATCATGCTTGGCATGATATTAAATATGGGCATCACTACTATTGGGAAAAGGAATATCAAATGTCGAAAGACTGTAGGTGAAAACAAAAAGAACCAAATGTGTCATGGAAACACTGGTATTTTTCCTGAAGAAAAGCAGATATATTCAGCGTGCTTTAACAGAAAAGTTTCACGTTCCCCTGTCTCAGTGTTAAAATATAAGTTAGGATTTTTTTTAGTTTTATAGATCTTTTGAGATCTTTCTCTGTAAAATTCACTACATTGCACTGCTCCAGAATCATGTCAGAATGTGAAGAAAAACACTTCAATATTTTCAATAAGTTTGGGGCATTTGTCTATATAGATAAATAAGACACTACATTAGAAGGATTTCCTATGAATAATTTTTTAAAATTTTTATTTAATCTTTGTGTTACTTTTAATTTATAATGAGTAGACAAACTTTGAAGTTATGTGTAAAGCAGTACAAATAATCATGACATTTTGACAAAAGTGTGTAAATCAAATTTGAGGCAGGATGTAAATGCATAAACTCAGTGTATATGAGCAAATCCAGAAATCATCGTCAGTGTCCACTGCATGGTTCAAAACACAGATAGCCAAAGTTATCACAGTAAAATCCATAATAAACAAGTCGAAAACCAAGAAAACAAAAGTGCTGGGAATCATACTGCATGCTAAGACATTTGCATAGCTTTGTCAAACCATGCCCTGCATTTTAAGAATAAAACTAATACCCCTCCCCATAAAAACCCTTATAGTAAGGCAAATAAGTACAAATTTGGAACAAATAAGTTATAAAATAGCCAGCATGTCATTCAGAGAAACAGCATTGAGTCACAAGGCCAAAATTATGACAGCATGTTTCTAACGATGAAAAGCTACCTTTAGAGAGAGTGTGACAAATTGAATATGGAGTTACTATGGTCCAATGAGTGAGCTGGACCAGATTTTCTTTTGAAAGAGCAAATAGAAGTGCTTTTACTGAGAGTTCTTGTTTATGACATTCCAGCCTTATTTTCTTGACAAAGTAGGTGAGTTTTTTCAAACAATTTTTCTTGAAAAAGAAGAGAAATTTCTTTACAGTACAATGCAGCAGGAAACCTAATAGTTGGGTACAGTAAAATAATCCATCCTATTTCTGAGATGGTTATTTTTCTGGCTGCTGAAATAAACAACATTCACTTATTCGCTACAGTAACTGCCTGATAATTACTGAACTCTTTGGAGAAGGCTATTATCTTCTCCACACTGGACGAGCTCTTTATCCTGATGTCTCTGTTGCCCTTGCATGTTTCCAGTGGTTCCATATTCCTCTACCTAATGATGCTCTGTGGACTGCGTAACATAGGTAATTTATTGAGGAAGGGAGGCTGCCTTGCCAGTGGTTGCCTGGGGCGGTTCAGGTTGACATGCCAACAGTCACCTGGGGAGGTTCGGGTTGCCTTGCCAACAGTCACCTGGGCCACAGTGTCCATGGCAGTGAGCCAGGAATGGCTGATGTTGTTTCAGAGGGGTCTTGCCATGGTGATTGCCATGGTTACCATGGCCAGTTGATTCACAGTCCTGTAACTGATATATAAACATTGTTAGAGGTTCCAGTAGCCCATACATGGGCTCAGATGGAGAGTATTGGAACATTTTTATATATGATAATAAACACAATACAATACAAGTATTGCGTAGTATTGTATGAGATATGTGTAGACGAGTTTATAGACACTGGTAATGTTATGTGCATGTTATACACACAGTAATATACATTATATGTATCACCCCACTAATATAGCAATGCTGCTATCTAGTGGAGGACACACACAGTTAAACATTATATAGACATTTGTCCCATACAAAACTGCCATATACTCAAAACTATTTTACTTGTATTTTGGAATACCACCAATATATACATTTTCATATGGGTAGGTCTGACTCAGTTGTTGTTTAGTACACAGACTCAGAAGCTGTTAGAGTTGATATATGTTGATTATTGGCAATCAGCACAGCTGTATATGTGAGGCTATTACTTAGATCGAGCACAGATTTTCTATCACACCAGATTGTGCTGTAGAGAATATTATTTCAATTTAATATTTTCAATTTAAAAGTGTGTGTATGTATGTATGTATGTGTATATATGCTTCTTTCTAGAAATAAATGCTTAATGTTAGAAAAATGATCTGCCAATAGAACAAGACTATTTCAAGCTTGAAATTAGCAAAAGAAATATTTTTATAATAGGAAATGCAAGATAAATTAGACTATATTCAAGATATTTTCAATTGCTAAGATGTTAGTTTTTTGCAGTATAGTTGAAAAATAACACAATTGTAAGGTATTTGGATACAAATGCAAGGATGGGATGAAGAAACAACAAGGGTGGATATTAACTGAGCCTCAGGGTCCCTATGGATTCCAGAAACAGGCAATAAAGTGTGTGTGTGTGTGTGTATCCATTGAGCTTAGCTTTGGGGGAAGGGTGTGCCCACTGAGTCAATTACCCCTTTTTCAGTGTGGGTCTGGAGTTCACTCTCACTCTATTGACTACACGCTTTCACACTGCCAGAACACTAGGGGCCTGTTAACCTCCTACTACATCTTTGTGGGACATTAGGAAAATGAGAAGAAATGCAAGAAGAAGGAGGAGTGAGAGTAGACATTGCCATTCAGCTTATGTGTTAGACATGCAAGTGTAATTCAGCTTGCATGTGTAACCACATCAGGTAATTCTGCATCCTGCTGAGAGAAAATCAGTGTGTAGGACAGACAGCAAGAACAAAAGTGTGTAATGATGTAAATACTTTTACAAAAGGATGCTTTTGAAGAGGTGTTCAGTGCATACTATGTCACTCTGTACGTTTCAGTTGAAGGCTTGTTAGACCAGTTTTGACCTTTTGGTGAATGGAATGTGTGTGGGTGGGGGTGTGTGTGTGTGTGTGTGTGTGTGTGTGTGGTGTGGTGTGGGTATGTTGTGTGCAAAAGCACTTTTTAAGCAGGACTTCAGTCTTGACTGAACATGTATATATACTGTAGTATAGCAGAGTTATATTGAGTAGATATTACTGTGTAAGGAAGCATTTTCATACATGACTGAGTGTGTTTGTAACTACTTTTATTTCATAAAATTGTTACACTTTGACTTCAGTCCAGATGTGTAGTGACCACTTACAGGCATGAGGGTACACTTTCCATGATGCCAGCCTGCAGCCCTCTGTCACACTGTCAGGGGATGACAGTGTGCAAAAACAAGCTCTTCATTTAGCTGTGGTGCTGATAAACAGGCACACGCACACACACACACACACACACACACACACACACACACACTGACATAATTAGTCCGAACGGAGTTTATATCTGCTTCTTAAGCATTGGCTATTTAATTATGAAGCTAATTTAAGCATTTACTGATTGATAACTAGTTTACAGTGTTTATACCTGTCTGGTTCTTTATTATACTTCCTCTTTTGTTGGCATTTTTATACATTTTTTTATATCAATTCCATTAAGTAAAAGACTAATCCATTCAGCTGGCTTCAAAACAGCTGTAAACACTAGGCAGGCAATTAGCAAGGGTTTTTTTCTTTTCAATATTCCTTCCTAGTCCTGTGAAGCTGAAACTGAGATCTTGCATTCCTATTGAAACTGTAGTTTTATTTGAGGGCTGGTGTAGATATTCTAAAGAACCCCCATACTGTGGGAGTAAAGGGAAGAGGTTACTACTAATAATAACCATACTTACACTTATGACTTGTACTGCTGTAGAGTAATTTTTTATAGCTTGGACAGTGGTCAAAGATGAGACATGTCTTTTATACATACAAAGGTGGTTTATTTTACAGAAAAGTATTAATATGCATAAATTTGTCTTTCCATTCTTAATTGTCTCTGTGTTTACAGGAATAACGATTACACTCCCAAGGTGTAATCATGCTGTTGCTGTTTTTTCGGCTGCTCCTGTTAGGGGTCGCCACAGCGGATCTTTGGTCCGCATATTTGATTTGGCACTGTTTTTACACCAGTTTTACCTAGGGCTTGGGACTGGCACTGGAAGTGCACTGTCATGTACAACCCCGGTGGCTGGGGTTGGTTACCTGGCCAGGAATCAAACCCAGGCCGCGGTGATGAGAGCACCGAGGCCTAACCACTAGTCCTCCAGGGACCCCAAGCTGTAATCATGTAAGGAAGGATAATTTATTATATAAATAAATATATCTTAATATAACGATGCACTTCCAGGCAGCCGCTACTTGCCTGTCAAAGATGGCCTTGATTCACACATAACACAAGGCTGTCAGTCAAGTGTGTGTGTGTGTGTGTTTGTGTGTGTGTGCTGGCGAAGGCCAGTCAAGAGGTTTAAAGCTTTTTGAAGAGAGCCCCGTTTCCTTGACAACAGCTACACTTTGACTGTCCTGTGTCTGTGACACAAACACACACACATTCACACAAACCTCTCAATGAACTAGAATTTTTCTGACACCAATTTCTGATTTTGTGTTGCCTTTTTTGGGTTGTAGCACATAATAACTACAGTAACAACACAACAACAACCAGAATTACATATATACATCTTATAGAATTGTACTTCTTTATCATTTACAAAGACACTTAATTGATGTCTAAGTCTTCACTGCTACATCTTTGCTGCTGTATGTGGAAAAAAGTTGAATATTCCATGGACTGCTTATTAAAAATGAGAAAAAAAACATGATCACAGACATATTGTATACATACAGTATCTGGACTGTATGTCACTGGTGGCCAAGTGATGCATGTTAGCATTGATTTTTCCTTAACCCTTGAGCTCAAATAGCATTGAATGGCCTACATATAGAAACATTAAATAAGCCTGGTATCAATCTCTGTTATATAAAGTAAGTGTTAGTGAATGCACATCCACCCGTGGCAGGAGACCTGTGTCAGTTATAGAGAAGTCATGCCATATCTGTACTCTAACTCAGACTGCTTTATGGTATATAGGGCCTAGTGTCAAAATTATATATTTTTATATTTTACACTACAATAATTAGATATTACAATGTATATTTCAACAAAAAACATTTTACAGAAAATAAATAGTATATGATACCACTAACATTTTTCTTTTGTCTCATACAGATGTTTACTGGCCAACTCATATATTCAGAGAGGAAAAAGGTTCTAAAGAGTGCATATGTCAGTAAAAGTAAGAGTTTACACTATACTCTAAAAAACTTTCCAATCAATAATTGTGGCATAATTTAAAATAGATTACATTTCTATTTTTATGTAAATGGACATAAGGACATTGGTGATTTGTGTAAGCTAAGGTTTCTGCTTAATTGCACAGTGACGCGATGAGTAACTTTGCCACCTCACAGTTCCATAGATACAGACTCAATCTTGAGTTCGGCTTTCTGTCTTTTTGCATTATCTGTGCATGTTCTCCCTGTTTCCTAAAACATGCATGTAGGTGTATTGGTGACTATAAATTGCCTCTGGGTGTGAATGTGTGTGTGCATGGTGCTCTGTGATGGACTGGCATCCAGGGTGTATTTTTGCCTCATGCCTAGAGTTCCACTGTGACCCAGACCAAGATAAAGAGGTTACTGTAGATGAATGAATGAATGAATGTTGCTCATGTTGCCTAGATCTGTGAACCAAACAAAACATATTATAACCTCATACCTCATTCTCATGAAAGCCTCATAAAAAGATGGAATAACAGAAACAGGCTACAGTTCTCAGTAAAGCTATAGAACGTTTGAGGTCATGCATTTTTCATGGCTCTTGTAATTATACACTACAAAAAGGGAGTGTTTTTTTAAAGGTCATTTAAAAATAGACAGAATCTATGTGCTCTAAGATAAAGGAGGGATTGGATGTTAAAATAAAAACAAAGCTGCTCATTAAATACAAGGTTGCTTATATATATATAAGCAACCTTACACACACACCGATCAGCCCTAACATTAAAACCACTGACAGGTGACGTGAATAACATTGATTATCTTGTTACAATGGCATTTTTCAAGAGGTGGGATATATTATATTATTAGGCAGCAAGTGAACAGTCAGTTCTCGAAGTTGATGTGTTGGAAGCAGGAAAAATGGGCAAGTGTAAGGATCTGAGCGACTTTGACAAGGTCCAAATTGTGATGGCTAGATGACTGGGTCAGAGCATCTCCAAAACGCCAGGTCTTGTGGGGTATTCGAAGTATGCAGTGGTTAGTACCTACCAAAAGTGGTCCAAGGAAGGACAACCGGTGACCCAGCGACAGCATCATGAGCGCCCAAGGCTCGTTGATGTACGTGGGGAGCGAAGGCTAGTCCGATCTCACAGATGAGCTACTGTAGCACAAAATGCTGAAAAAGACAACATTGGGCTCCACAGCAGAAGACCACATTGGGTTCCACTCGTTTCAGCCAAGAACAGGAAATGGAATTTTTGACATTCTAACTTTTTTTTTTAATAAAAGCTTTAGAGTAGTCACTTGTTATTCATATCCTATACATAATAAGAGCAGAATTAGGCCAAAACAGTTTTTAAAAGGTCATAGTTTTTTTTTTTTTTATACATGGGAGCATCTTTATGTCCAAGATGTAGTTAAAAGTGTATGTCCACAAGGAGGCAGTGGTGATGTTGTCCTATTACAGCATGGCAGAACAAGCCTCATGTCCGTACGCTAACAGCTCCAATTAACACAATTAAACAAGTTCTCAGCTCACATCTGCTCTGACTGGCAGAGGTGCAATGATAATTATATTCTTTGAACACACAGTTTTCACAGTTTGATTAAGAATTCTTCATCAGTAAGACAGTCATTTTATCCTCTGCTAGTGTCTGGTCAAGAGCGACCTCCTGCCATTCAGAGCACATGCTGTATGCTGCTGGAGGCTTTTCAGTGGGAACAGTGAAAAACAAGAGTAGTGACGAATCTAGATCAGTGAATCATAAGACTGATGAAAGAATGAGGCAGAGAGAGAAAGAGAGGGAGACAGATATTTAGAGGGACTGGGCATGAACTCCATTTGCCAGGTTGTTTTGTATAAATGTATTTTCTAATATACTACAGTATATACTACATTTTATACTATTTGCAGGTATCTCTATCTGAGGGAAAGTTATAACATTTTAAAGTCTAGTAACCCCAAAAAGTGAAATGGCAGAAAATTTAATTTAAAGATTCAATTGAAAAACATCAACTGAAGGCAGCTGAAGTAAATGCCTGGCATCTCAAAGGAGGAAATTCAGCATTTGGTGATGTCCATGGTTTCCAGACTTCATTGACTGCAAAGGATTTGTATCTAAGTATTAAAAATATCGTGAGCCTGTGAAAATAGAGGGTTTATGTGAAAAAAGGCTGTAAATGTCCTAAATGGTTAGTACAATATTTTTGTTTAACTCCTTAAATTAAAGCTGAAAGTCAACTCTTCAATCACATCATGATTGCTTCAATCCATTGTGGTGGTATACAGAGGCAAAATTACAAAAATTGTGTTTTAACTGTCCAAATACATATGGACCTGACTGTGTGTGTGTGTGTGTGTATGTGTGTGTGTGTGTGTATATATATATATATATATATATATATATGATACACGTATTTTTCATATATGCACAAGCACATACATGCCATGAGCTGGTTTGTCGTCCTGCTTCTCTTACACTTCCAGATAAACATTCGTGGCAGCTGCTGCCATGGCAACACCATTGTGCTCTTCCCCTTTGCCTCTCCCCCTCCCCCCTTCTCTCTCTCTCTCTCTCTCTCTCTCTCTCTCTCTCTCTCTCTCTCGGCATCCTTGAGCCACTCCCCCTTTTTCCAGTGCTTTGCGCTCCACTCAGTGCCTGTGTCAGTATAGACTAATAGAGTGGAGGGTGTGGAAGGAGCTCTGTTGGATGGAGGAGCAGATGAACCACTTAGTGACTTAAAAAGTCAAAATAACAAAAAGCATAGTTTTGGGGGATGAATGAAGACACCCAGTCCCATCTGAGGATGGAGGCTACAGACAGATTAAACGGGCTTGGAGGAAGAAGGAGGAAACCCAAAAAGGTAAACACCAGCTCCACTTGGGAGGGATCGGTTTCTGGAATGGATGTGTGCACATCTCTAAGTACCTGAGATATGGAGAGAGGTTTTGAGTATTGACAGATAGTGTTTTCCGTTAATGAAATGATGAATCACTTTTGGTGCAGTTGACTAACACCTGTTATGTTCTCAGGAATCTTTTAGAAATGGTTCAGTCATATTTTTGATTTAGTGGCATGGTGTTTAAAAGTAAATTTAAGACAGTTGGTATTGGATCAGCAGGTCTGAGGCAACGCAGGGAAGCAGTGTTGTTTGTGCTATGTTGAGAGATTCATTTCTGGGCAGCACTGCCTGATGCTGTCCCATGAGGCTGACTGGTAGGCAGGTGCCATGCTGGGTGTGCATGTGTGTGTGTGTGTGTGTGTGTGTGTGGGTGTGTGTGTGGGTGTGTGGCTTGATGCCCAGATGTTATTATTTGCAGGGCGATTGCCTTAATGAGGATTCTGTTTTGGGAATAAAGATGCAATGACAATAGATGAATTTTATGTGTGTGTGTGTGTGTGTGTGTGTGTGTGTGTGTGTGTGTGTGTGTGTCCAAAAGAAGTGCTGATCATGTTGTTCTTCCCTGTGTTTATTGCTACATATCCTCCAGAGTGTACTCCCCCCTGTCTGTGGTTAAATTAATATATATGGCACTGCTTTTCTACATTGAGTGTTTCCATTAAAATTCTGATGCATTAAACGGTGGCTCTAACAGACTCTCACTCATTTATTGTGGAATGTCGTGAAGCATCTTTGTTCCTCATGGTGGTGATCAGTGCTGAATATGGGGCGGGTCCACGTCTCTTTGTGTTTGTTATTGTACATAGCTCCTCTGTTCAAAAAATCAAGAATAAATAAGGTATTTTGTGTGTTTCTCTAAGCGTTGTATGCACTGGGGTGTGGGTGTTTTGTCGAGGTGGGCGTGTTAGTGAAAGAATGCTGTTCTTGTCTCTTGCACCTGTGTGTTAATAGTTAATTACTCCTGGACGAGGATTCATAGTCCATTCATAGTTAAATGCTGCTGGATATTAGGAAATATTTGATGTTTCCATGTATGATCTTTGTTTCTGTGTATGATCTCATCGACAATACCACATCCAGTGGATCTCACTAACCAATCAAACTGCAGTTAAGCTTATTGGATTGGTTACGGTCCTGGTGACTCATCACATGGTCTTAATTGTGAACTGAAATATTATTAGCAACGCTTTCATAAACAATACCATTTTTAAAAGGAGGAATGGAAAGTGTGGTAATTTCTGCTGTCGCACTTGCACAATATAACATTTTATTATGTATTATTTATACAAAACAGTCAGTTATTGTGCATAAAATACAATAGCATTGTCTCACATTGTCCACTATTCTGAAAGCATCATATTAACAAGACATTTTCAGCTAATAAAACTGGGTGTCCCTTAAGTCCAGCATCATAGGAGAAAAAAGTGTAAAAAGAAGCTTTTATTTATAGAATTTGCTCAATATGTCCATCACTTTTCTCAATTCCTATGAGTAGAATTATTTGGATTTGTTTGCTCAGATACAGCATGGTCTGTTAAAATATAAAGAATGTACATGATGCTGGAAGACCTTGGTAGTTTCCAGTTTGTAAAAATGTTTTGCTGTAAGGCGACTGACACGGCCGCAGTGCAGAAACAATGGCTTTAAGCAGAATGAGCACACCCTCGTTTATCCCGAGTCTCTATCTTGATGCAGAGGGCAAAGAGGGCTCAGTATTTGAATTATTGATATGCCCTCCCCCACTGAACCCTCCACAGGCTCAGGGGCAAGGCGACTGGGGTTTAATCAGTGCAGAAGAGTAGGGTGGAGTAGTGTTTCTCTGTGTGTAGCACTAATGAGGGAAGGAAGGACAGGGTTAAGCACAAGTGCACAGATCTGTTAGGCTTCAATGGCATGTATTTATACAGTTCAGCTTATGAGTGGCCCATTTAGACCATACTGAGCTTATTTGATTCTAAAATATCATTAACAAAATAAAGGTTCACGTCATCTTTTTAAAATGTCAGCATTTACTTGTCAAATAAGATACAAAAACACTGACAAATATACAGTAGATTCTACAGTAGAATTAATTATATTTATGTGCAGCACATTCGCTCAGCAGGTAGTGTTGCCTCGTCACAGCTCCAGCATTCCCAGGTCCATCCTGAGCTTGGGTTACTGTCTGTGCAAACATTCACATGTTCTCCTCATGCCTGTGGGTTTCCTCCAGATTCTTCAGTTTTCTTTCACTTCCCAAAAAACGTGCCTGTAGGTGGATTGGCTACATAAAATTGCCCCTAGGTGTGAATATGTGTGTGTACTGTGCCCTGCAATGGACTGACATCCCATCCAGGGTGTATTCCTTCCTCACACCCAGTGTTGCTGGGATAGGCTCCAGATCCACTGCAAACCTTGACCAGGATAAAGTGGTTACTGAAGATGAATGAATTAATGAATTATGTTTATTATGGTTAGTATTGTGGAATGTCATTGATTCCAACCCAATGTAATGCAAAAATGTGTAGTAACTCAAGCGTGAGTTTGTTACATTTTGTTTTAAATTGCTCACATCTAATTTTATAGTTTGTAAAGTAGCAAATTTGCTGTCATTCACATTGCATGGGGTGCCTGTTGACAGTGTATCAATCCAACCCCTTAGAACATTGAGAATAGATGTCTAAAGGCATGTCAAAGCTTTATTGTGCCTAAATCTAGTGGCTAAGAATTGACCAAAAGTCTTCATGTTTGTGCATTGATTTAAGTTGTAGGTCCAATGCGAAGATGGCTAGCAACAATATGCATACATGCTGTAATTTTCTGATGGCAATGTAACAGCATTTTTGCCATGGGCACAGTGTTACAGTTTTGCTTCCATAATTTCCAGTCTTTCAGTTGTAAGTGGGTGCAACACTTTCAGAACAGCTGCAAAATGCTTTAGTCAAACTTCTTGAAGGCATGCATAATTAAGGAGCAAAGTATATATGATTTTCTTAGCATCCATCATCTCTTACAGCATCATGTTCCCAGGGGGCCAGTTAGCGCTTTAGCATATCGCACTCAAAGCAGTGTACACTCAGCAGCAGGTTTAAAGGCTGATGAAGATGTTGCTGACGAAGAAGCTCTTGTTCTGATGAACACTGTAGAAATCCAGAGTGCCTTTATCTCTGGCTGAAGTAATGCCTGTGAAAAACAGAGATTCAGATAACAGGTTGAAATATGTGCAACTCTGCTCAAAATGTATAAAATAAGTATAAAATTCACATTGTCAGATTTTTAACCTAACACGCTGCCAGGACCCATCATGTGGGTCTAGACTAGTCTGCTGTAGCTCCTGAATAATTCGTAGTAGTTACTTAATATTATGATGTAAGGTAAGTATCTGAATAATAAGCTCTGACTTTAAGGGCTAATATCTACCTAATTTCATGTACAGGACTTCTAAATGTGCAGTTTTATCCTCATAGCTTGTTGCTTAACTAACTGAAATGATGCTCTGTATGATGCTAAACATTTAGCAAGAAACCCGAGATTCTGTCTTTAAAACTGAGCATCTGAGATCAAGCCCTCTCACTAGTGTGATAGATTTGAAAAAATTCCTTTCAAGTTTGGTAAAACGGAGAGATTGAAAATTGCTGGGATGCAGTGATAGCATGAGTCAATCCTAATTGGAGAAGAGGTATCGATCGACACTGCAGAATTACTAGGCCATGGAAGGGCCTGATTTAATTTGTGTTACTATAACCTATTCAGCCTAGATCTTGAAACTTATGGTGCAGTAAATGGAAGTCACATCTTCAAATGCGCAATATTAATGTTTCTATTGTTGGCTTTTTAGATACAGGGCCAGATTTGAATTTTTATTATTAATATTATAGTTAAAATAGTGTCATATTCAATTAAACTTATCAGGATATGGTTAGGTAGTAATTAAGAGTTTATTTATTATTATGCTTCACTCATGAGCTTGTTTTCTGCAGTGGGTATAGTCGTATAGCTTGGCCACAACAAGCAGGCACAGCAGAATCGACTCTGACGTTTGAGAGCTTGTTCATGTACTGTTCGAAACTGTAGGTGATGTGTTTCTGGCTCAGAGCTTTGCAACAATAATACAGTTTATCCAAAGGGCGTGAAAGGAATCATGCAGTTCTTGAAACTGTTGCCATGCATGTGGCCCATTTTTGGTCTGTACCCACGGTGAAAGCATTATACTGTGTAAGGTGGTTTTCTGTATTGAGCTTACGAGCTCTTGTTTCACTGGGAAACAGCAAAGCACCACACGAAGTGTGAGTTGCTGGGAGGTGATGCCTTTCAGAAAGCATTAATCGTCATGGAAGCTTCCAGTCCATTCTGGGACCTGTCTGGAAGGTTTCTGCTCTGGTTATGCAGCTGATCATTTATATCTGTCTTTATGTCATTCTGTACTGTATAATTTATGTGTTGCATTATCTTTGCAAATATATCAGACTTAGCCACACCCTTTGTTTTTTGTTTTTTTTTTTGGTTCCTTTTTTTGGTGTTCTTTTTACTACAGATGAGTGAAAACATGTAACTGAACAAGCTTCACTAACACATCACCACTTTCAGAAAAAGATGACATTGGTCATTAAGCCAGTAACAGAACACTGCATATGCATAGCCAGAACTGGGAGCACAATGGGTGGGGCTTGGTCATGTAGTCACGTGATTTGCACACTACATGAAAGACCTGGCGCTTGTGTCTGTGCTTGTTTGGCGATGCTCTCTTGACCATCTCACCATGACGCCTTCCTGAAGCGTCTTCTGGAAGGCAAATAGCAACACAGATGGGAAATACCCATGAATCTGTTTCCATGGCAACAAAATGCTGTAGCAAAACAAAGATCAGAGATCAAATTGCATCAAAATTGAATTTTCAACTGTCTGTAGTTTTCTCTCTGCTTACCTTGTCACATGAAACAAGAATATAGGGATGTCCAGATGCAACTGCCCCATGCATGCTCTCCTGCATTAGACAGGGTGGGGCCCGTAACCTAGACAACAGTCATGCTCTATGAGGATTGGTCCATAACATGGCCCATCGAAGAGGGATGGGGGTAGAAGATGGAGTGAGATAATCAAAGAGGAGGAGACATGAGGGAGAGATATTGATCATCGTTGACATGATCGCATGCACTCTGGCCAGAGATTTGTCTAATTTGAAATTCATACCAAATCTGAGAGAGAAGGAGATACAGAGAGAAAGAGAGAGAGAAAATAGAGAGAGAAGCCCCACCCTGTTTATGAACGATCCCTTTGTCTGAAGGCAGAGAAACAGATAGATGTAAGAGAAAAACACAGACTGTGTGAATCAGCAGTGTGCGCTTGTTTGTAAGCCTTGTTTTGTGTATCTAGATAGTGAGAAGTCACTTAATGTATCACCATCAATCTAGCAGCACCCCATAAAGCAGCTAGTGATTAGAACCTGCGGTCTGACCAGCTGAGACAAAGTAGGCCAGCAGTGCTTTTATAGAGGCGCACACTTAATACCCCTTAATGACAAGCATCACAGGGAGGCCAGTGTTCACGCCCCATTGCATTTACTTTTTGTTTTTGTTCATTCAAGGGTATAGCTATTTGTCAGTCGTTGCATTATTAATTGTTTAAATTAACACAAATGCTATTGTTTTAAGTAACTTTGTGAAGGGGTGTGTAAATTATGGCATTGTAATGCATTAGTGCAATTTCATTAGTACCAATGAATAATAAATGATAATGCGCACCAAGCAGAGGCAGCTGGTATAAACGGAATAACAGGGCTAAGCCCCCTCCACCCTGCTTTCAAAGAAAGAAAGATATCAGATTTCATTTTTGGCATCCACATCAGATTATTTGCTGTTAACAAATGTCTTAAGGCAGATTATTATGATCTTTTGTGGAATCAAAATCAAGTGCCACAGCACCACCAACGTTTGTAAGAAAAATATACAGAATGGTATGACGAAGTGAGGCTTGGGCTCATTTTATTTAAAAGCCCAGACTGTATATCTGCCACCTATCAGTCACAGTCGTGTCAGGTATATTGTCTGACTTCTAGGACAGTAATGTATGTATAGACCTATTTTAGCTTTGCTAATTAATTACAGTCCTTCATCTCCAGGCCAGTGAATGAAAAGCCTGAGGAAGGACAATGAATAAACTCAGAACTGCTTTTATACTGTTCAGGCTTTCCTTGAAGCTCCTGTGAAATGGCTTGAGAGTTGATGTATTTCCTTTTGAAACAGGAAGTCAGGATGATGGGGTGTTGAAGTACTTAATTGATTTTACAGTTCTTCAGCCAAGTAGCTAAATATGGAGCGCAGTGAAAAGTTTAACAAGAGCCTTTTTTTCAACTGTGGATTCACCCAAGCCTGTGAATTTCAACAAGCTCAATAACCTAGATGGTGAAGTGTGTGGCCGTGGGTTTTTGGATTTATGCCGTATGTTTGAGCTGAATGACTGTATGCGACAGTGACAGAGAGCTACAGGATCATCCCCGGGAGGCATCTGACACATGATAGTGGTAGGCTTATAGCTAAAGGGTTAGGCTTTGATAAATATTGATAAATTTATGTTACTTAATCTTACTGATGGAGAAGCCCAGACCGTGCATGCAGATGGAATCACATTCTTGATTAGGTAGCAAGACATTCTTGGCATTTAAGACTCCTCTGAAAAGTGCCTATCACATAACCAAGAACTTGCACAAATTCTACCCTGTTTGAAATAAATAAACTCCTTGAATATACCAACGGATGGTTGGAAAGGAGAAAAAACAGCAAAAATGTTTGCTGCTAATGAGCTGCTACTGTAGAGCAAGACACACCCCTGGGGGCGGGATATAAAAGCATTGTATAGAGCATTTGATTTGACGACTGCAAGACTAGTACAGAATGAATCATTTCACTTTTTCCCCCAGAAGTGATGAACTATAAAATTAAAACAAGAATTTATATTTTTTCAAGATATACTGTCCTTGTGGTGTCTCTAACACTAAGGGACAATTTTAATTTCACTTTAAATCTGGCTTTGATTGCATCTTGGTACTGAATGTAGCGACTGATTGACAGAATGTCAGATTACATACACACAACACAAACAGCACTTCTACCTTCTGACCTCTAATTCCTCTCACTGTACAAGCACAGCTTAAATTGATCATAAATGTTCACAAGGGATGGGGCAGAGCCAACCATGCTCTCTCTCTCTTCTTCTTCTTCTTCTTCTTTTTAGTTTAAGCCTGTCTTCTTGTTTCCATGGCACCTGTGTCTGCCATCCTGTCGCTCCATTCCAGAACAGAAACTCATCTAGTTTAAGGGAATATGAAAGCATTTCTGTGTCTGTCCAGACTTCATGTCCAGAGCTATCTTTAGTTTTTTCACTACTTCTATTAGCTGTGGATTTTGCCACTCTGGACTTACTTTATCAGCTGACAAATTTGGTCCTGAAATCAATTACTAAAATATCATGAAGTGACCTGAATTTTTGCAAAGTGAAACAAGTTTATATAATGATCTTTCCCTGAGGCTCAGTTATGCCGTAAGATTCTTTTGTTGCACATGTATATTGGGGTGTGCTGAATGTTACAGATGATGGGATTTTATGGATTTTTGCAACAACTATAATAAGCTGTCAGTTGTAAATGGTTAATATCTGTGAATTCTACAGCATGATTTCAGTCTAGCGGTTGTTTTCTATACTTTTCAATCAGTGACACTGAATTATTTTTGCCAAAAGAAAGGCAAAAAATGACCCATAAAAATGTCAGGTGAAATTATGTGCCAGTGTGATACTGAGGATAAATTTCTCTCTATGTGCTTGTGTGGATGAGGAGGCATTCATCAGATCGACTGCTGCTTCTCCAAAGGAGGCTATAAATTTTTCAGGCTTATTCACAGTATGAAATCAGTTTTTGGAAAAAATATGAAAGCAGAACTAAGACACATTTGCTGAACGTTATCTCGTGAATTTCTAAGGAAATGGGTAGCAGCTCAGCCTCGTTTGTCAATATTTGTTCCTTTACACAGTTTAGCCTGCATGGCTGTTAATGTATTTACAAAATAATAGAATAATGGTTAATTCAGAAAAAAACAAAGGTATGCTATGGTAGTAAAAGATTCAATGCTTAAACTACAGTTGATCAGAAATAATGAAATGAAAATCTTTTTGGCATATGTGTTTTTGTTGTCACAATAAATTTATATTTAGGTTTGTTTTAAAGTGAAATTCTTATTTCCGCAATAATTTTCCACGCCATTTTCATGTATGTTAAGGTGAAGACTAATGCTGATTTCTATTTCTAGTTATGAATCCTTGTCTGTCAATTATATGACATTGTTTGAAGAACTAATTAAAGCCACACTGCACTGCCTTTAGCACAGCCATCTCAGGCTGATGAGCTGCTCTAGAATTAGGTATAAATAACTATAACCATGCAGCACACATCTGTTTTGACAGCACAGTTATTCTTAAACCCAACACGCAAATAGTGTAAATAGTGGAAGAGTTCTGTTTGGTGACCAGCTGTTACTGTATACATGTCATGTGCGAAATAATATTAAGGATATTCATATTCATTGTTGGGGAAATACTCTGGAATTGAATAGTCGTAAATGGGATTATTCGGATTTTGGCTTGTAGATTTGTGGTGGTGATCCAGTGATAGTGGTGATCCACTGTGATTTATATTAAATTAATAACAGATTCATACATACTGATGTGCACAGTGTTTACTGAATCTTA
>CM040457.1:20882128-20944681 GCA_022758105.1 Pangasianodon gigas | reverse complement strand
TATGTGGAAGAGGTTTAGATAGATTCCTCAGAGTGTGTTACACTTGTGACGCAGCATTTGCAGCAGTTTGAAATGATGAGTTTGACTGGCTTCAGACATGTCTCGGAGGAAGCGCGTGATAACCTTCAGACTCTCTGGTTGTTAGCTGTCGTATGATAAGGAACAGCCATAGCATATGATTCATATATCATTTTTATACTCCTCAAACCATTCTGTGAGCCCTCATGCCCTGTGGATGAGGGCGGGGTCATTTTTAAAGAGACCAGTCCTATTAGGATAGAAATGTTTCATCATAGGATAAAGGTGATCAGTCAGAGTAACTTTGTACTGATTTGCAGTAATGATTCTCTTCCTATATATCTCTGTATAGATTGTTTTATTTTCATAAAAGGCTAAATTCAGAAAGCTCACTTTCAGATCTCAGGGCATCTTTGTCACTGTTTAAAATGCATCAAGTTTCCAGTTCAGAGTTTATATAAGTGACAGAAAGGGTAACCAAGAGACATAAAAAAAAACCCTTCTGGCAGCCATGTCTAATGGAATTGGATTTGTTTAAACTTTTCTTATCTCTGACAGGATAGATGGTGACATTCCCAATTACACGCATTTCCTGATACACCAATCACAACGTGTTATATTTAGGCCTGTGTTATAACAGTCAGAGATAAATTGTCACCTCACATATCCTGTCCAACAACACACACACACACACAGATGTTCTTATTGTAAAACACATTATCTGTTTTACTGGAAAAAAAATGGATCTCTGGTTTATTGCATTCTGGTCTCACTGACAATTTTCCCCTGGATTCTTATTGTCTAAGGAAATGTTTGAGTAACTAGACATTACTTACTATTCTGACACACACATATACAGTATTCCATCTCATGAGGAAGTTTGGGAAATGGGAACTCCTGCCTAAATTGATTGATTACAATGCCATATCCGGAAAGCTCTCTTGCTTTTTTCCCTTCTTCCTTCTATTCCTTCTAAAGTTTAATTACTTTGGCTCTTTCACACACCTCCCTACTGAGCCTGGTGTCTCATCTTCTGCTTTTCATCACTCATTGCGTTTATTTCAGCTGTTACTCTCATCTAACCAAATCTCCTCATTTCCTGTTTCTCTTTCTCTCCTTTATGTCTGTGTTCATTACACTGGTGAGGTCTTTTAACAAACTCATTTTCACTGTCTCTCCCTCAACATTTGCATTATGGTCATAGAGGCATAACAGCCTTCACTCCCCACGTGCATCAGTGAGCCTTGGGCGCCCATGACCTGTCGCCGGTTCACCGGTTGTCCTTCCTTGGACCACTTTTGGTAGGTACTAACCACTGCATACCAGGAACACTCCAAAAGACCTGGTGTTTTAGAGATGCTCTGACCCAGTCATCTAGCCAATCACATCACAATTTGGCCCTTGTCAAAGTCGCTCAGAACCTTACGCTTGCCCATTTTTCCTGCTTCCAACACGTCAACAAGAACTGACTGTTCACTTGCTGCCTAATATATCCCACCCCTTGACAGGTGCCATTGTAACAAGATAATCACTTCAATCACTTCATCTGTCAGTGATTTTGATGTTATGGCTGATCAATGTATGTGTACATATATATATATATATTGCATCTTCACAGTGTTGGATGCAATCCAGTTACAGAACCAGTTCAGAGCAAGCAAGCCATTTGTTCCAGCAATCCTATTTGTTCTGATATTTTCCTCAGTTCATCTCATTTCTACCACCAAATGAGACAAGGACAGCGCTTAAACCCCAGAGGCAAAGCTGCTTTAGATAAGTGTGATAGTTTGCAGTTTTAAATTCAGTGAGGGATTATGAAGCCCAATCTCTGTAGTGCTCGATAAGGTTCCTACTAATATGCTCTTAATTCATAAAGAATTCATTGTTTCATCCATCACCTACCACTTATTTCACTGAAATGAGTGAAACTATGAGTAAAAATATTACTGGGAAAAAATCCTTTCAATAAGACATTGCACCAAAAATGAGCTGACAATAAATTTGAAACAAAAAAAAAATTATAATAATTTGTGTATTCTGTCTGTGGTCCTGAATCCCATGTCCTGAACCTGACCAGGATAAACTGCTTATTGAAATGAATGAATAAATAAATTAATTAATTCAGTCTTTTAAAAATTTTCTGTTAAAGTGTTTCCCATTTTTACTTTTTAAGTGGTCCCTACTGATTAGCACACTTCATCTCTCTTCTTTAATCGGTGCAGTATGTGGATAATAAATGATTAATAAATGCTAATGATGCCATAGTATGTAACAAGGCTTGCTTTATTTTGGGGCAGAGCACAGTGCATTTGCTATAGAGCAAACTGCATTTGCACACACTGGTCCTGTCAAAGTGGTGTATTGTTGGCTAATTGTGATTAATGACTACAGAGCCCTGCGACAGCTTGGTTTCTTATCTACAATGCAACAACAGCAAGAACAGCCAAAAGAAACCTTTATTATCAGATTCTCTTTGTTACTGGGTGTGTTGTGATGGTGTGCATCGACTATCATGGGAATTCTTATGTAATGGAAGATCTCTGTGCTGATCATGGTTTTACTTGAAATGGTTTCTGTGTTTTCAGGAATAGATCTACTGTTACACCATTTTAAAGAATAGCACAAATTAGTCCATATATGTTGTTTAGATCTTATATTACATCCGATTGGTATTCTAAGGCATTTTTGATTTATGGCTTTTCTCTTGCAATTCATGGATTTTTCTGTGTGCATGACATACACAGAGGAAGAGAGTGTGAGAAAGTGAGTGGCGTCTTCAGACGGTTCCAGAGGAACAAGAAAGCTATTGACTGTGTGTGTCAGTGTGTATAATGATCCAACTATGAGCTGAAGCCTGGTTTCTCTTTCTGAAAATGTCAGACAGCTGAAACACTGGACACTGTGTCATTTCCCATTTGAAAAGCTTTGTTGAGATCCTATCAATGTTCTTTTGATACTGAGGGAACACCATTCTGAGGCGTTTCTACCTCTGTTTAGGCCACACTGTCTTCATGCATTGTTGTGTTCAGCTCACACAATGCCACACTGTCTTGTCCACTTTGGTTCAACTTTGCCATATTGCTTTAATGAAATTTACTCAGATGATTCACAGAGACTTTCCTCTGTAACAGGAGCATCTCATGACCATAGATTTTGGTGGGGCTGAAAGAAATTAATAATGTCATAGCCTCAAACAAAATTATGTTGAGAGGCTCTCACATTTGGTTATGATATAAGCTACCATCTAGTGAATTTTTTAGAATAACCCCGTAATAGGCAGAGTTGAGAGACGACAACATACAGTTATCCAGCATACAGTCTAGCAGCTTGTTTTGAGTGGTTTTATATGGACTGTTGTTCAACTGTGCTCAATAAAGCATGTGTATCCCATCCTGAAGAGACCTGAAACTAGCCCCCAAAAAATTCAGGCATTGAAAAAGGAAGACACATTTTTACTCTTTTTGTCAGTGTTTGTGTAGGAAATAAGGACGATTTATGGACATTTTCCACTCCATAACCCCCACTTCCCTTTCCCTATATTTGTGGAAAGTTTATTCTGATTATTTTCTGTATATAACAAGATCTCGGTGGTGGCAGAGTATTTTTTAACTAGCCGAATCTGGCAACCCTATCATTAACTGTCCTGCTCCTCCCCTGAACATGGGGCAGCATGATTTCTGTCCCAGTGGTCTCATTTTGACCACTAGGTGTAATAATAACTGTGTGCAGCATCTAGAACAAATCAGAGCAAATCAATAAAAACATTTATACCTGTCAAATAGCAACATAAAAAAAAAAATCGGGCCACAAAATTGACCATATTTCAATGGAATTTAAAATGCATGAAGTTATGAATAAGGGCTATGCAGAGTTGAGAGCTGCTACTGCTCTGTGACATTTTTTCTCTGAAATGTCAAAGTTTCCTTATAGTTTAAGGTGGATTGCAGAACAGTGATTGGCAATTTGGCTCTGCACTTGAAACTCTGTTCTCGACAGTCAGCATTTATAAGCCTACTTACTCACTTGATGTCAGACTTCACATTCACCAGCTGTTACACTGAAATGTAGAATTACATCTTACGTCAGCCAGAAGCTACATAGCATTGTTGAATATCTATGTCTATCATAAGGTTTATTAGCTGGTGTCAGAGGTGCTCAATTTCTATTTTCACTGCCTGCTTTTCATATATAGATTGGACTGAAGAATGTCAACCCCTTCAAAATTGAAAATATGGAAATGAAATCCAGTCTTAATGAGCACCACCATACACCTGCACTTTTGGAAAGCCTCAGGCCATCTTGAATAATGTGTCTGTCTGCTGCCCCCAATCCATTGATGCATTATTCATTTAAGTCATAGGGGACTGTGGGGTGCTACTTGTGTCTAACGACAGGGATGGGAAATTGGGAATTAGCCACTTGAGCAAATGTCACCATGTTGACTGCTGTTCCACAGAGGTGTAAATATTTATGAAAACCTAGCTGATGCTTATTTTCAGGGATGAAAGCTCATAGACAGGTGACTACTTTTAGACGTAGAGGACCACATCAAACCACAAGTCCCCACGAAAAGCTCAACGAAAAAACAAGAGGATCTATAGAAAAGAACAACGGGGTATTGATTTTGTGTTTTTGAGTGATGGCTTGTCATGAATGATAATTTAGGTAGAAACAAATTTTAATATAAATTTAATATTAATATAAATACATAATAAATGTGTAGCTTAGAAATGTTAGTTAATATCTTTTTACCCAAATGAAACTCTCTCCACTCTCTCTTTCTCTCTCTCTTAACATTTTTCATTGTTAAAATTGTCAAACACTTTGTCAGTGACTCGGGATAGGACAGTCTCTCTCTCCTCCCTCTGACCTAGGTTTTATTTCATTCACTTTTTATTTTGCTTTTTGAAAACTGGTGACTTGTCATGATATTTTAGTAGCAGATGTTGGTTAAAGTTAGCTGTTAGGGTGCAGTTAGTGTGAACTATAAATTAACACTAAATAGTACTTGCATTTTGGTGTCAGTTTGGCAACCTGCACTAATGTTTTTAAAAAGTGCCTCCCACTCACGACTGTCCTTCCAAGCAGCCAAAAATACCATGACATTAGCTTCTATTATCAATTATTCACGTGAAGCATGCAGATTAGCTGCAGTTTGACATGCTTAGTTTAAAGAGTCCTAGGTGTCCCATTCCATATTATTCTACTGTGCCAAGTAAGCTTGTGCCTGTTAGACACATGATGATGGATTTCATTGATTAAACTCTCTTGGCTTCATGCACCTGGCCTATTACCTTCCCCATGAGTTCACTGTACAATGATATGGGGAATTATTGTATTACATATTTTTTTTTATTACACAACTGTCCTGGTTGAAGCACTATCTGCCTTTCTGTCTGTCTGTCTGTCTGTCTGTCTATCTTTCTGCAGGCTTTGGGTCTACTTGTCCCCTTAGAGGGAAGCATCGATGCAAATCAATACAAAGTCATTCTGACTGATCACCTTAAGCCTATGATGAAACATTTCTCTCCTGGTGGAAGAGGTCTTTTATCTATCTATCTATCTATCTATCTATCTATCTATCTATCTATCTATCTGTATTTTCACATGTAGACATGAAAATATATAATTTTATCATTTGATTTATATGTCTTATATTGATTTTTTGCATTATTGTTCCAGTATTTATTTCCTAAAAACCAATACACGTAGCAGAGACAGTTTTGAGTGCCATTTATATAAAGCAGTAATAAACAAAATATGATATTGCTAAACACATTGTGCAGAAGTAAGAGGGACAGTCAAAGTCTCCAGAAGAACTGTGGCAGGTTCTTCGTGATGCTTGAAGTAATGTCTTTCCTTATAAAACTGCACAACTGAACCTGAGAATTGATGCAATTTTAAAGGCAAAGGATAGTCACACTAAATCTGGATGTGATCCTGTGTTTACCGTTCTTCTGTATTTGTAATAGCAAGCTATAAAGAAATCTAGGAATCTAGGAAGTGTAGACATCTATTTGTTTGTTAGTATGTAGATTTGAAACATTTTATAACATATTAGCAACACTACATTTATTAAGTGAGTTAGATTCAAGACCCAGCTTTGAGAATTAAGACTTTAATCCAGGATAAACAGTATATACAAATCTGTCTGTTATATACCATTCAACATATGGTATAATGAGTGGACTGTAGGTCATGACCCAAGTAAAAAAAATGCATATTGCATTATAATAATGTCCAGACGACTTGCACACATTCCAGTGTCTGCTCTGGCTGTTATTGATTCACTGCCCAGTTTTTGCAAAGTGACTGGTTGAATGTGTGATCTTTATCTAGCATCTTTGCCTTTCAGTGCTTCTAGATTGACTCATGTTAGAGACCATTTATGAAGTATGTGATATCACATGTCCATGATATAGTAACTCGTTAGGACATGAGTGCTCCAAATACACTTCAATTAGGATCTACTAGTTTTAGGTTAGGCTTTTTTTTCCTATCCTGTGTACAGAGTGTCTGAGGCTGACACTAACATTATTTTGACTTAGATCACAATGCTGTTGAATTTTTGGTTCTGATTGATCAGAAGGTGTTGATTCATTTTCTATAAGAGCGTGGCCCGGACAGCATGGCTGGCTGCAGGTTTATATTAATGTACTCATTGTAGTACCTTTTTTTCTGTAGAGTTGTTATTCATCCAAGCAAAATGCGTAGTCATTGCTATGCTTAGGCTTTCTGTAAGAAGAACGCTTATTCTGTAAGAAGAACGCTTATCTAACTCTTATTTAACGCTTATTGTAGTGGAAGGAGACACTACATCAGCACTTTGATGAAAAGATGTTCTTTTAACTTTTCTGCCATGCGGGAGTTCAGGACAGAGGTCTCTGCACTTTCTGGTTTCTTGGTAACATGACAAGCTGCATCTTTTGTCTTATTAACTTCAAGAGAGAGAGAAAAGAGAGGCTGGTGAGGAAAGAACTGTTCGTAGCTGCAATATGGATATTCCACAACATTAACTTTAAAAAAGTATGATTTGTCAGTATTTACTAAATACAGTTTGTTGCATCTCCAAATTGCTGTGATTATAAGAGGAATAAAACACTGCATGATGTGATGTAGTAACGGCCCTCCTATTGTTGATTATTTTCCTACAATATCGCACAAATACCATTTTTTAATTCATCCAGGTTTTGTCTGATATTAATCCGTGATAGTACAAGTAGCAACTTATAAACACTCTTATCTCTGAGAGTGTGCTGTTATTTGAGGAATCCAGTAGTAGAGTGGATGTGCTTATAGTTCACATCCAGAAGGCTTAAGAGGAGATTTGACACCCTAACACACACAAACACACAAATATCTGATGTGTGTACACAATCACAAACATCGCATCTATGCTGAAATTCTGTGCTAGGGATTTTGGGGGTATGTCCCCCTGGGTGTGTGTCCTGTGTGTAGGTCTGTGTGGAGTGTGTAGCATGGCTGTGTGTTCGCTCTTCAGGCTAAGGCCTGATTCTGGATCAGATGAACAGACTTCACTGTATCTAGCTGCTTAATCCTGTAAGCTATTTCGGTAGCATCTGTGTGTGTGTGTGTGTATGTGTGATATCACAGCGTGCTAATACCTCCAGCCTGATGAACAGTAATCCACTCGACTTGCAGTGACCGTCTGTATGGCCTTCCCTCACTGTGGATCTGTCCGCCCTCTCATTCTGTTCTTTCCTCCTTCAATTGTTTTGTGTCTGGATATTGCTCAAAGGACTGCACTTGTCCACAAGCATACATGAGTGGACGGACTGTGACTCGAGCAACTGTCCAGGTAAGGATAACCCATTCTCCTGCAAAATACATAGGAATTCTAAAAAGCAACAGTGATATCAATAGATTTAATGTATATGAAGTTGCAATGATTGCTATTCCCATCTGTCATCCATATCATAGACATCATACATGAAATGGTTTGTGCAAATTCTTTTGAATTTGTAATCATGGGACCATGCTGGACAGAAACACTGGATAGATCACATATGCTTCTTTTCTTATTTCTGACATCCAGTGTCCATTAATGCAAATACATTATTCAGATTGAACAGATTGGTTCTAAATGAACATAAGTACAGATATGAATAGGAGGTGCTGTATTTTTTTCACATTGAGACTAGGTGTGTACATCAGGACTGGGATCCTGCAGGATGAAGTGAAAAAAGTTGTACAAGCACAAGGTTTTTACTTTCATTCAATGCTTGAAAGGCACAAGTATAAAGCTCACAGAGGCAGAAACACAGCTTGCTTACTCAGGCACATTAGATAGAAGAAGCTTCTTCAGGGTTTCTAGTTCAGGAATAGAATAAAGTTATGTTCTGCAAATTGCAATACTTTGTTATAATTTGAGAAAGAAAAAATACCAGCAGGCCTGTTTCCTCAGTGTTTTCCAGTTTCTGGGGCATAGTCGTGGGGTCCACATGAAAAAAAACCACTTCTGGTAGAGAACATCTGATTTGAATACAGATATGAATATTTGGACCACTAAACAAATACAGATACAGATTGGTTTAATTAAAAATGCATAGCATAATATGGGTTAAATTCATGCCTTTCTATTTAACATCTCAGTGCTTTGAGTTATTTATACAAGAAAAAGTTGCTGCAGTGAGTAGATCCGAAATGTGCATTGCTTACTGCGTGGTGTTGTAGATGTATCACACTAAACCACATCTGTTATTTAGAAATAAATATTTCAAAGATGTATCACCTGCATCTGCTGTTTTTCTTTCCCTTGAGTTTTTGGTGGCAGTAACTATTTAACTGCCATTAATTATATTTGTGGCTTTGTGAATTCTGATCTTCAGCAGCAGTGTGGGGGTTTTAGCTGACGAGCCACTTTTCCAGTCCAGTGTGCCTGCCTTCCTTTGGCTGAAATCGTTAATTAAACAAACAACAGCCAAAAAGAGCAGTGAAAAGCACGCGAGTTGGCGGGTCCTAATGCGACCACCGGATTAACTCTAATCCCTGTTCTAATCGAGCCCCTTATTTCAGTTGTCAGCACTGCCAATAATTAAAGGACACAGTCTTCTTTTGTGGAAGAACTGGTCTCTGTTTTGCTTTCAAACAGGATTCATGTGTGATGAATTATAGTGTGTATTCATTCATTGTTTGTGATTTGTTTCTTTACCGTGCACCAGAGACTACAGAGCATGGGGTATCTGAACATTTCAGTACACCATCTTTATACAAAACAAGCTCTCCGGTTTAAGATTAATATATCAATATAATCAGTATAATTAAACAGTCTGTTTAAACATTGTGCTTCCAAGAACCTGTGTTGTTCAAACAATCTTTGTGCAGCTGAAGTGCATTCAATACAAAACAGAGCAAGTATGTGTGTACGTGTGTGTGTGTGTGTGTTTGTTCACAAGCCAGGTACTCAGGCGATGAATGAGATCATCGATGTAGGTGGGATTTTAAGGGATTTTTTATATTTGGCTGTGACTGAAGGTTCTTTCTTTATCCCTGTCTCTCTCTCTCTCTCTTTCAGATGCATACACACACACACACAAACATCTTTGTGGGGTATTGCCATTCACATGTGTAATTGAAGCTAAATAATGCTATTCCTATACCTAAATATAAACCTAAGAGGCCCTTTTAGATTTGAAAATAAAATAATATAAAATAATCAACTGTTTCATTTTTTAAATAAAAGCTGCTGTTTTTTTTTTTTTCTAGAAAAAGCAGATTTCCTTATGGGGAAGCCAAAACTGTCACATATTCCTATCATTAAGGGGATATTTGACCAACACCCTGCCCCTTCCAACACACGCACACACACACACACACACACACATACAAAACGATGATGTGTCTCTTACTTTTTCTCTACTGCATTCAGCTGTGAATTGATTGGCTCATGCCCTGAAACTCTA
This sequence comes from Pangasianodon gigas, assembly GCA_022758105.1. Taxonomy (NCBI): domain Eukaryota; kingdom Metazoa; phylum Chordata; class Actinopteri; order Siluriformes; family Pangasiidae; genus Pangasianodon; species Pangasianodon gigas. Next base: position 20,934,740 of record CM040457.1, on the reverse strand, counting down.
GGGACTTCCAGTCAGGATGAAAATGCACGGAGGGCCGCTCGTCTCCTTTGGTAACGCCTCGGCTTTGTTTCCATGGGGACTCAAAGCTGCAAACAGCGAAGGAGGAAGCAGTGCTTAAAATAGACCAAGTTCTACTACCATCACACTGCTAATCTGAACAGCGTTCATTGCTTCTTTATTAAATCTTGCAAGAATTGTGAGTGTAGGATAATGATAGTAGTGCCTTTATTATTTTTATTCTTATTATGGGTTAATATGGTATGACTCTATTAAATGAATAAAAACAGCAAACCAGTCATATAATTGAGAAAAAAATATTTGCTATATATTGTATTTATTTGTATTTTAGTAGAAATAATGCTTGATTTTGCTCTAATTAGCCAGAGTTCCACTTATTTGCTATCTATGTCTGGTAGCTTAAATATCACTGTGCTGAAAAAAAAACCTGACATTTGATGCTGCTGAAGCTTGCTGTGGTGCTTACAGGTCATGCAGGATGAGACTAAAAGATACACCAAAATTCCATGTGACACCACAAACCTATCAGGAGGATTTGAGACTTTATTGACTGCAATTTATTTCAGTTAGAGAAATCAATGCTCATGAATATAACCGAACCTATGGGTTGGGCTGGACTTTGTGATATTAGAATTGTTTCCATTCGTGTGTGTGTTTGTGTGTGTGTATGTGTGTGTGTGTGTCTGTGCATGTATCCATACATGACAGAAGAGTTTTGGGGAACCAGTGAGCCAATCTAACCTGTATCAAACCTTTGAGAATGTATCTCCCTGCCATCATCTGAATCATTTTTTCTTGGCTCGCATGATACTGCCATGATTTCAGGATGTGCCAAAAAGGAAAGCCATCTGCTCTCTTTCTCTCTCTCTCTCTCTCTCTCTCTTAAGTATGTCTGAGTGATTCTTAGAACTAGCGAGAAACATTTCATGGTGTATATGTATGAACATACACTCCTTGTTGTGTCTTTAGCTCTGTATGTGTGTGTGTGGGTGGGTGCACATGTACGTGTGTATATGGCTGAGGTTTTTAGAACTGCATGTGTTGGACCAGCCACGCCTTTGTATCCTGCCGTTTATCCTAGGGTCATCAGTGACCTGTTCTTCCCTGAAAATAAAAAGGTAGAATCCATATACAAATAGATTTTAGAGACGTACTCATTAGACAGCTATATAACTAACATAGGGCATATACTTGCATTAATTTTTATGTTTTTAAAGTTTTTTTTTCATCACTATATCAGCACGTGTACAGTATGTGGAGAATCCACCATAGAAGTTCCTTTGTAAGTTGTTACTATTGAAACAATAACATTAGAACAAGCACATTACTATAAACCTGTGATTTAGCTGATGTCTGGCGCTACTGTTAGAGCTGCTGTTATAGAAAACCCCTTATCGCAAATCAGAATTGAGAATTTAACAGCTCTGTGGAAAAATGTATAATAATTAAACTAATTTAAATATATTTCCACTATCCACATTTTCTGATTCATTAGTAATAGCATATGCTATATTATTCACAGTATTATAATATTAACATTCATTAACAAAATGAGTTAACAAGATGTCAGTACTTAGAAATCATCGTTACTAATGATATTTATATATGACTTAGTGGCTGTTTATGTATACACATCATTATTTCCTGATGTGCTAAGGATTATTTCATGTAGTAGTCATACATGATTAGTTCAGGTACTATAGTCATACCGTTGCTGCCACCTATCTTTTATATTCCTTACATTATATTTATGTATTTTCCATTTCTACCTGTATACAAGTAAATTCTGGTTTATGTAAATTCTATTTTATGTCACCGACGGTCGAAAAGAGCATTTCACTGCACGTCGTATTGTGTATGGTTGTGTGTGTGACCAATAAAATTTGAATTCGAATACTAAGTCTAATGCATAATAAATGCATTAGTTAAGTATTAATATAGTCTCATTTGTGGACTTTATAGTAAAGTGTTATTGTAATAGCTATTGATTATTTTAAAAGCATGTCTGAAGAGGGCCTGTGTGTGTTACTGATTTCTTTTCTAGTGTTTAATGTATGAAGAGGAATCAGCCAGCAGATGGCACCATAGTGAAACAAACCCAGGTGTGTGATGTGCTGAAGCTCCTTGCCAAAATTGTTTGTTTTTGCTACACTGATATCACTGTTTTACTGTTCACATCCCTTTATATGGCTGCTGAAAAGGGTTTATTAAATATTTATTATTTATGAATTTGTTTGCATAGCTTTTAATAAATAATTTATTTTTAGCTTAAAATAAATGTAAATTTTATAGGTGAACAGAGGCTTGGCCATTTCATGGGTTGCTTTGTTATTATTAAAATACTTTTATTAATCATTATTCAGACTGTAGACTGTAGATTGTATTCATTATATAAAGAATGAACGAATGCTATGGATGCAGTGGTATACACACACACACACACACACACACACGTTCTTTGATGTGGCTTCTGGAGCCTCTTTAACATGAGGAAAGACAGAAATATATCAGAGGAGGATCCCACATTCTGTATGTGTTGGGATTTTACAAGCTCGGTTTGACTTCATGTGAAAGTAGACTGCACCATTCTCTCCTCCTGACGGGTGGGAAGGAAATTTACAGACATGGTGAGGGATGATGGGGAAGGTGCTTGCTTTTAATATTTCATCTCCCTCCCCCCTCTGTTTTTTCATGCATGGTTGCTTCCATTTGTCCCAGCGAGTGGGTACAGTGTGGAAGTGAGAAATGTGATTGGTCGCATCGTCATGTTTTTCTGATGACTGTTAATGGCAATGTAGTGCTAAAGCGGCGCAGTGTGGCCACAGAGGGATGGGTCACCCCCTCACTCTGTCTCTCTCGGGATTACTTATTGAGCTTCTCCCATCTCTGTACACCATCCTTTATCTCACACATTTGGCGTCACCTATCTTACGCTGTTACCCAGAGAGACGAGACTGATCTGGACTAGTCTATTCAGAGAACTGTCGTGGGAGGACTACAGCTTCTCTCGCTCTCTCTCTGGTTTACTTCTGATCTTATCCTATACCCCTCCCTTCTTGCATTGTTTCTCTCACATACACTCCGTCACCTGTGTTGGACGCTGTTACCCAGATTGAGGAGGCTGATCTTGAGCCTGGACTAGTCTATTCAGAGAGCTCTTGTGTCTGTCTCATTCTCTCTCTGCGCCTTTGCAAAGAGAGCAGGTGGTCCTTCTCTGCCCTTGGGCAGTCAAGTCACCTGCCGTTGCCAATCGGACTCCTCTCCTCTCAACTCGTATTTTTTTCTTCTTGTGGAGAACGTGTATCCATTATGGCGCACGCAGCGGCGCATCTCAAAAAGGCCCGGTTGGAGATGGACCAGCAGCCCGACACGAAGGTGCTGGAGAAGGCACGTGAGAGAAGGAGACGCTCTCGAGAACGGGCTGAGCGCAAACGCAAGGTACGCCACACGGCAAGCTGGCTTTTTTCATGCCACCTTCATCAGCAACATGGGCACTGATGCTTCCTAGAGTCCCTGAATTTCATTCCACCCTTACCATCTCACTTCCAGTTACATCAGCTCCATCTGCGTTTTTTTTTTAAATCAAGGGATTTCCAGGATTCTTCCACCACTTTCATATTCTTTTTCACCTCCCCACTAAACATTTTCTCAGTCTTCAGTCATATACACCTCTTTATGCAGCTCTTATGCAGCTGTTACGTTTTGTTGTCATAAGGGGAAGCCTTCTTTCTGATGATGCATCAGGATATTTGAATTAACCTAATTTTGCAGCACAGATACCGTCCTGATGCCACTATTTGGTTCATCGCCCCTTATTTATTCATATCTTAACATCAAGCCCTTGCCAGTTTCTCTTCATGCGTATATGTTTCTGCTCTATCACACTGTTCCTCTGGCTCACACTGTAGCAAAGCACCCTTTCAGCACCTCTTTGATGAAAATCGACCACATTCAGCATTTTGTCAGCATCTCTGTCTTGTCTTGCTTCATTAATCTCCTCATAACATGGTGACCAGTGTCACACTGAGCCTGGTTTGAGTCCTACTGCAGCATCACATTTGCGTGCAGTACATTTGCTGCTATGCGACTGTGTATTTGGGAATCCACTGATTGTACACAGGAATGTGAGATCAAGGGCATATCTTAGAGAAGCAGTAGAATGCAGCATGTCTAACACTGCATTCCTAATATTTGATGAAAGGCTGTTTTGTATAAAGATGTGTTTGGGATGCACGACATGCACAAAGGCATGTGAGTTACAGTGATTCCCATATGATCACTCTCCATGTTTTGTTTCCAAGGAGATTGAACAGCGTTCAAAATTGTCTTGCCTCATTCTCTCGAAAGAGAAGCTCATTCATTGTGTATGAAAAACTGAAAACAGCACAAAGTTGTCATGGTTTTCAGTCAGCATTAAAATAAGCCAACCAAAAAATCTCAACATTCACTTAATTATACCTTTCCTGCAGTTTTATTGCATGGCATTTGTTTGTGTCTGTTATTTGCTGAGGCGCTTATTGCTTAAATGACTATAATCATGAACTGTTGAAGACAGCTTTGTAAAAAAAATATTTAGACTTTCTAATCTGAAACAGAAAACAAGCTGTTGAAATGGCAATTTACTCAGCACAGAGATTGATGATTATGTAACATCAATACTTTGCAGCAGTTGGACAGAAACTAAACCGCACTTTAAATAGTGGGTTGCAGGGGAAAACATTGAATGTTTCACAGATTGAACATTTCACAAGACATTGAACGTTTCACAAATTATTGACTTGTCACATTAAGGAACAAGGAGGTACCATTTAGGTCACTGATTCATGTTCAGTAGTTATTTTGCCGTGTCAGTACCTAGTAAAGCAAATTAAAGCAGCATTCTATTAGGATTTGTTACTTTTGTAGTATTGAAATGTAAAATGTTGTAGATTGACTGTGGGGCCTGAGTTTGCTGCCAATAATGACCGTAGTAAGCTCCGCGGAGAAAAAAATTAGTGACATTCACCATGTCTTATTGTACAAATGTCAGTAGGTTGTGCACCTGGATAAAACAGAATTGTCAGTTGTTGGCCTGACTCTGAAGAGCAGTGTTGTGTAAAGTGGGTTTAATGGTGGTCTGATATTTATAAAATGGCTTTGGTGGGAACAACATCCACAGAGCCAAAAGATGCGAACAGCCAAAAATGATATTGTTAGCTATTAACAATGTAGGATGAGTGCTGTAATGCCAAGTTTCTGGAAAAATAAATGAGGAATGAGAAAGTAAGTGAGTAAGCATTGGTACTAAAATGCAGTGGCAGATCAGTTTTAAAAAGATGATCTTAGTCCCGAGTTATGTATAACACGTGTCCAGGAGCGGTAGCTTAAATATTATAAGAGTAGTTTCAATGGCGATTACGTTTTAATCTTACTGAAGTAAATATGGAAGGAACACACAAATGCACTTTTATTGCATTACATTTTGCTTTGTTATGGCTGAATATCAACCTGGGTTGAAATTTATTTATTTATTAATTTATTTTAGTGTGTGGGTGTGATGTGTGTAATCCAAATTTTATTAAGAATTTGCCCCTAAGTAAAATTTCACTGATGCTCCCTCTAAAAAGTAAGAGCTGCAGTAGCAGACAGATAATCACCTCCCTTCCTCTCCTTTCTTTTTGCATTTCTGAAGCGCTCTAGACTCTTCATGAATTTACATGAGAAGCTGGAATATGTGGAAGCTCACGCATTGTGGATGAAAACTGCAAAGTGAGGAGCCATTTTAATGCTTTACAAAACAAATGAGAATAAGCTCTCGGGCTTGCTAACCTCTGCCAGACAGAGTCCACGTCCTTCTGTGCAGTTTGCTCCTGTTTATTTATAAATCTGCTGAATAATTGACAAGCATGGAGGACCTGTGTGGTTATAGTTTTCCCTCACTGGATACAGCACATTTCTCCAAATTAAGTTCAGTGCTGTCAAAAGAATTGACACCCATCTGAACAGCTAATCATTTTGCTGAAAATATTAAACAAACACTATACATAAAACACCAAAAACCAAGTGTCCATATTTTCAAAACCAGTACTAAAATCTTTGATATAGTAATCAAAACCTAAACTGACTTTTTGTTGGTTTTAACACATAATAACAATATGAATGGACTGTATATGTTCACGTGTCATTTGTGTCAAACTCGCAGTCTTCACACCCTTGCATAACAAATTCATATTTACCTCTAGGTTTATGGGAGAGCAATTTGCTTAAATAGTTCACACGTCTATCAAAAAATTCCTGTGTATATAAAAAAGAATCCCATTTGAATGCCATGGAGCCTAAACAAACAATGAAAGAGCCTAGAAAAGAGTGGTAAGGAGTATAAGCAGCGTAAGAATGTGAGTCATTTTTAGAGAAACAGTAGAAAGGAAGAGGAGAAGGAGTAGAGGAGAAGAGAGGAAGGGCACAGAGAGCCACTCAAACATGGTCTCTCTCTCTCTCTCTGAGAGATGCTGGACAGGAACAATATAGAAAGACTCCTAATTTGAATGAATCAGCGATATCCTCATTCGACAAGAGCAAGACTGGGAACAACTGGAATTGTGTATGTTTGTGGTGGTTTGGGACGATGTCCTCTTCCATCATTCAGTGCTGGTGCACAAGTGGAACGAAACACATTCACGTGTCCTAATGGCATTTCTTTCATCATAGCCTCCTTTTCTGAATCGTATTGAAGAGTTCCTTTTACTGGAAAAAGAAAATATATGAAATGTGACAGAGTAACATTTCTACAGGCTATGGATGAAGCTTATGGAGGCAAATGCTTGTCAATCAGGACTTTCAATATGGATTTGCTTTTTTCAGCAGGTGCCCAGAAATAAACTCAAAACTAAACTAAACTCACTTCAACTACTGTTTCTTGCTCCTGATATCTAGTAATCTATCTATGTAGCCAGATAAATATTACACAATTATATTTTAAATTGAAAAAACCTGGCAAACCAGCCCTTTAAAGAACTGTAAAAATGTTTACCTGTTTCTAGACTATTTTATATACAGTAAAGTAAAACTAATGTATATGGGGGACAAGTTCATATAATAGACCCATAAAAACACACACACACACACACACACACACACACACACACACACATATATATATATATATATATATATATATATGACAGGACTGTAGTTTTGAGTATTTTTTGTTTTATAAACCGTATATGTTATGAGAAGAAATTACACAGTTCTGCTCAATTAAGACAGTGATAATTGTTTTTGAGAGCGTTGACTTTAGTTTGAAGAAATTTGTCATTGAGAAAAACTGTAATACACACAGACCGTATTGTACTGAGACATTTGAATGTGTTACCATCTAAATATCACAATTTTTAGTGCTGAAAGGACACACAAACCTCAGTGTGTACTAAAAATATGAATATTCTGAAGAGGGTGATGAAATCAAAAGATCAGCCAAGCACACAGAGAAACTGGAACATGTACTTGCTAAGTCATACTTTATTCAGAACAATGGTTTTCACCAGTTCTTTTTTTCTCTTCTTTATGGTTGTCAACTTTTCTGTTTCAGCCAATTGTAAAATAATGTTTTTGATGTGTTTTAAAAATCTAGTGTTTCCAGTTCTTTTTATTACATATTCAAATATTTGATGGACTCAGGTCATGTTTAGATGCATTTAAATGCATCTTTGGTAAACAGCCTGCCACAGTCAGGTCTAGAAGTACTCAAAAGCACAACACGTGTCGTGATACGAGTGACCGGATCAGCCTGCTGCTCAGCATGATCCTGTGTTATGAAGGGGGTAGAGCTATGTGTACTTCTCTGCTGGGTTTATTTTCTAAATCAACTGACTTAAAATACTCCACATCTGGCTCTGTGGACTGGTCTGATAATCCAGCTTTTTTAATTCTAAATGAATACACTTTCAATCCGTTTGTGCATTAGACAGTAATCTGGAGAGCATTATGCAAAACAGCAATTTGTGCATTTCTACACTCTATGTACATTTCTTGAAATACATTAGTACTCAATTTACAGTACAGAGTCTGAAAACCATTTTAATTCATTTAAATTATTTTTAAAAAAAATTGGACTATATATAAGATTAACTTATTTTCTTAAATGGCTTTATCCTCCTAAGTCGTATGTCATATGTTTCTTGTAAATTAGAAACAATATGTTTAGATTGTATTCTGCTCACTTATGGCTTTGGATAAATGTGTCTCCCAAATGAATTAATGCTAATTAATTATAGATTACTATCTACTGTCTACTCTCTCTCTCTCTATATATTTTTTTAAGGAAATTCTTTATAACCCATATCTGCTCAGGTGTCTGTCAGAGTCAGTCACGAACCCTATAATGTCTAACCAATGCCAAGCTATTATTTCCCCCTTTCATAAACATCATTTTAAAAGAGTTCTGTATATTTGGCTTTAATAATGCACCAGAGCACATGTGTCCTGCTTATTTAATCTTCTTCCACCATGCCACAGCTAGCCAGTATAGCCAGTGTAATACAGATTAAATGTGGAAAACAGAAAAACACACACCAAGCTCTGCAATAAACTCTTGCAGTCCAGCTGTCTGAGTTTCTATGGCAACATAGCCCCTGACTCCTTTCTTTTTTTTTCCATCCTTACTCTCCATCCTTACATCCTGCACTTCTGAAGCTACTGTAAATGATGAGGACTGCAGTACTCTTTGGGGTGTTTCAGATATTCAAGGCAAGAATATATAGTTGAAATGAATAAATTTGTGTCAAAGATGTTCCTAGTCCTTTGTAGACATAGACTAATCTTAAGAATTTAAGATTTAAAATTTTAAATGCACAATGCCTACTGACTGTTGTTTGCAAAACCATATGAGGGTTTCTAAAGAAGTAGAAATATAGATTATGATTTAGTGATTTATGACTTTTTTCCTCGAAAAGTAGGATTCCACAGAACAAACTCCAGCCCTGCATGCCTATTACACCACACCCCTGATGATTGTGTAATGAATGCTATACAGTTGTGTAATCATAGACGTTTATTCATTAGCACAGATGTTTTTTTTTTCCCTCAGCAGAAGAGTACACCTTTTTTCAGTGCTCCACCCCCACCCAACCCTGCATGTGGTTTACCACAGATTAAACATGTTTGTGTTCTGCACCTACCAAAGGATTAAACTGCAATTTGGTTGTAGTGTGGGTAAAACTGAAAGAAAATCTGCTCTCAGGATTAATCAGTGCTCAGACTAATTGATGGAGTGGTCATTATGGTCATTTGTGAGGAACATGTGGAAGAGTCATGTGAGTGATTGGTGTTTTTGATTGTTTTGTTTTTGTGTCCAAGTGCTAGCATAACACAATTATAGCATGCTTCCTCTATCCAAATGTTACTAGTGGTTACTGCTGCATAAGAGGGAGTGTTATTATGAACTGAAAGAAGATAAATGAATGTATGAAACATAAAAACTCTAATTAACTGACAGCTGTCACTTTTCTCATAATTTGATTTTTCCAGTGCCTAACCCTCCAGTGCACGCAACAAGTCACTTGTGTCTCTTGTAGTTTGTCTCTTTGGGGCTTGTATCATTAATTACTGTTGTCGCTTGTGGACAGTGTAAATTATTTAAGCAAGCTAGCTACAGTTAGTACAATCACCAGAGGCACCAATGATCTGTGCTACTTCCTTTCAAGGTATATTTTTCTTCCTAATGTCTATACACATTTAAAGACAGATTAAAATTCTATTTGACAGAATAAGAAGAAACCATGATTATATGTTTTTTTCTTCTGTTGAGCCTTAAACAGGAAAAGCAAACTAATTGCAAGTAGGAACTAAAGATGTGAGTGGGGAATTGAAGAAACATTGAACTACACATGTTATCAGATTGGTCCATGGTAATATTTGAGGCAGTTGTTGGATTTGTTGTTTTAATGTGACGTACCTAATTAGTATAGAATTGAATAAAAATCTCAATTTAAATGTTGGTTGTTGTGCTGTTGCTTTGTTGCTTACGAATGTTGCTGAAATTGTAGCTTTGTGTCTTGCACGTACAAATGAATAGACAATGAATGGTCGCCTGTTGCTTTGTCGTTTGCTGGAGGTTGAAAACAGTCTAAAAGACAATGACTGTTGCACCAGAGTATCAGTAGAAAAGAAAAAAATAAAAAAGAAATTTTTTAAAAGATTTTAATTTGCAGAAGAATTCTACCAAATTTGTCTACAAGTCTGGAAAAACGTACCAATTAATTTACTTATAAAACAGCCCTTTTTTTTCTGAAGGCATCTTTGCTTTACATAATTTCTTTAGATGTGCCTTAGACTTTGCACAGTAGCCTGTAGAGGTCACGACAGTTAGTGTAATGCTGGGTCATGTTTTTTAGTCTTTCTGTGTCTGTTAGGAAGAATGGGGACATTTAACTCTGCCTCCCACACATACCTACACGCCAGCGTGCTGCAGCTTTGATAAATCATACCACATCTCGAGGGACTACTTTATACATTAGACATGAGAAGAGTCGCTCTTGGGGTCGAAAGCTAAATGAGTTGCAAATTATTGATCATGAGAATAGGATCAATAGATGTGTTGGGGGATGTTTTTGGATTCTCCTGAATTAATATAATACTGCTAGCACAAGATCTCATAACATTAACTGGGTAGTGTGGGAACCATTGTAAGCATTTAATTTTACTTTTGCACAGAAAGGGAATTCTGGGCCACTTCTGCTTTGTGCTAGATAGCCAGGCTGCCCACTAAAGACTGTGGAGTAGGAGTTAGTAGTATAGTCATAGTAGAATAGTAGGGGTGAGATGGGAAGGTGGCGGGTGTGGAAACTTTACTAGTGTTGAGAATTTATAAGAAGTAAACTAGAAAGAAAGTGGAGCTTCAGGCATGGTCTTTCTCCCAAACTTAACTCCATTTCTAAAATAAAATTGTAGCATGGTAGTGAATGGGGTTTGACCAAAAACATCTTCCAAAAACATGCCATTAGGTTGACTGTCTACTCTAAGTTGACTCTAGATATGAATGAGTGTGTATGGGGTGCCCTGTGATGACCTGCTATCCCATCCATGGTATATTCCTGCCTCGCTACCAGCATTCCTGCTATAGGCCCCAGATCAACCACAACCCTGACCAGGATAAAGCGGTTACTGAAGATGATGCCGATGATTGTCATAAATTAGCATAACTTGGTATACCAGAGTAGTATCATGTAACCAGAGGGTACATCAGCCATGATCCATTATTATCTCAATGGACTGCATGAATGTCAAAAACAAACAAATATTTGTTTATAGCTAAATGCTGTAATCTCATCCTTCATCTTCACTAATCAAAAATACTTCAGGCTCAGCTCCACAGAGTCCACATGCATTACGCACAGTGGGCCTCATATCTCACGCTGGATACAAACAGATATATATATATATATTTTTTTTGTAGGAGCATTTACACAAGAAATATGGTATTCATGAGAATACAGTGGAAAAAAATGATCATATCCTACAAGAGCGTTTTAAGGAGACTCATTAATGTGAACTTCAATTCTTCGGCAAATCCTATACATGATTGCTGATGAGTTATTGCATTTTATATACAGATTACACTGTTGTGTTTAAATTGCTTATCTATTTCAACTATACACACAAATTTAATGAAGATTTTGTAAAAATGTAGTCATTTCATTTTAAAGTCTTCAAAGAAAGCAGTCCAAAAGAAATCCATACATGAAGACAAATAAAACAGAATAGAAAAATAAGACAATTAGTACAAAAAATGGCATGCTATAAAAGAGGAAGAGTGTGTCTCTTGTCTTTGGTGGCCAACACACTGCAATTACTGGAACATTGAGCACACGCTGTGATCAGGGGGTGCTCTTTCATGGTTTAGTCATCATTTTGTCATTTTCAGCTCTCTGTGAGCTTTGCCTCTTATGGAGCTCGATGAGCATCACTTTAATGTATATCAGCTGTGTCGTGAACACACTTTGCACACTTTGCGAACACACTTTGCACGTGTGATTTGCATTTATCAGCGTTACTGAAACTTTTATAAATCTGTTGTGGATTTGGTTTGTTCTGCAAAAACTGTACTAAAAGAATAATAAATAAGGCCCAGTGTATACATATAAATCATAATGATTTACTTTCCCATTACCAGGTATTCTAAGGACATGATTGCCTGAGTTGTCATGGTGTCATAGCATTGTTGTGGTCATTTAGAGTAGCTCCCATCTTCAGGCCTTTACACTAGTCCCTTGGTTGTATCATGATCCTGTACACTCTCTTGTTCCAAACATACCACTGACCCTCCATTCACATGCATAGCTGGTGGGTGTAAAAATAGCTGAGGCTCAAATGAACAGTGAGGAAGCCAACAGTAGAAGGTCTTTTCTGTTTATGGAAGAAACTGGATGTCACACTAGCAAATAAACAAGTGAGTAAAGTGGCGTGGTGCTCCCCAGTGGGAGACAAGACTGGAGCTTAAGGAATATTAGTTTAGTATTAGTTAGTATTCATTTTGCTTGAAACTTGTAATAACATGAAGTTCAATCGTAGTTGCCATGGGCAACACAGCAATGCATAAAATGCCCAAGGAAACGGAGGACAGCCCAGAACAGAATAATCCTGATTCCATTAGTGATGGTTCTAACCAGAGCTGGAGCACCGAACCCTTGGTAAGAATCTGCAGATTTGCATCTTAATGTCATTACTTGGTGTTTTGGACTTGAAATCACATCATTACGTTGCCCACTTGCAACCCAGCTGCACATAATATTCAACTTTAATCTTTAAACAAATCTTTAAGCATTTAACAGTGGCTCCTTGCTGAGTTTATCTTTAGCAAGACATGTTTGACATATTTTCATACTAATGTTGTGCAGATATGTTTTATGGCTGTTCTATTCTATTGCTATTTTTGCCAGCCTCTGTGAATTGGTTATGTGACTGAACAGTTGATCAGATCCATACAATTGCAAAATGGCACATCTTTATTTTTGTAAATTCATATTTCCTGCTTGAAAATCACAACTGCAGTGTACAGATTGAATGATCTGACTGTAGATTTATGCATGTCTGCAGCTTTCACTTAGTGATACTTGGGGATTCTCAGACTGCCAAACAGATTCCTTAGATACAATACTACAGTTACAGAACTGATTTGACCACTGGCTCATTTGCAACATACATAGAAATAAATATGAGATACATAGATGCACCAAATTCCTACATGACACTATACTTTCCTATCCTCAAAATAGAGCACTGTCTGACAGTATGGAAGTGATCTGACCGGATAGAGGTAGACAGAGGAAGTGTGTTTTATGGTATGTGCCTTATTTTAAGTGTCTAAAACTGTGTTTGTAGGTTAGGAAGTGTGAGCCACCTGGCTGAGCAGAGTAGGATGTTTTAATGTAAAGATTATTGTTTTATCCATTGAAGTTGTTTCTCACAATACACAAAATGTATGTGCTCTAAATATGTGCTATCGTGGTAATTATTTATTATTATTTATTACTTATTCAGAATCCTGTATTTTAATGCCTCTTTTCTGTCTACTTTTCTGCTACAAATGAAGGTTTTTCTTTGTAGAAATCTTTGGATTCTCTTAGGACATTGCATTGCTCACATACTCATCTGCATGCCTTTTGTACGTGTGGAAGGGTAAAAGTAATATCCCTTAGGGGGCAAGTCAGGGCTGAGGCATCCCTAGCTGCTGGATTTCCATATCAATGTGTGAAATGTTGGATTTTATGCAAATATTATTTGTCATTGTGGAGAGGCGTGGATATATTATACAAATGTGCACAAGTACACTGTGTAAACTCCTCTTCAAAACTGTACACAAGAATTAGATGGGGCCAAATTCTCACAGAGCAACCTCTTTATCCTGGTCAGGGTCTCAGTGGATCTGGAGTGTATGAATTCCTGGGAATACGGGACATGAGACAGGAATACACCCTGGATGGGGCAGCAGTACACACTACCCTATGTAGTGAACTACAAAAATGTGGTGGAAAACAGAGATGAATATAACATAGAAAAAGTACATCTCTGTCTTGGATCTGAGATCTTATCTTGTTTAAAACCAAAGTGCCAAACTCTAGCGTGAGATAGAATCCCCTAACTTTATACTCTTTTTAAAGAGTCTGAATAGTTTTTGTAACTGGAAAAATGTGTCAGAGGATTGCTGGGGTCAGAAAAAACTCGCAGGACCGCAGGACCTCCATTTTCATTCCTGATGCCATGCACTAACTAACGTAGTGACTGACTGCATGTGGGGGCCATCTTGTATGTTAATAAAATATGCTACCTTTAATATCCTTTATCTTAGACCTTGTTGCTGTCCAAAGACAAGGAAAGTGGAGTGAGTGCCAGGCTCCCTGCTCATCTCAACAGCCAAACTGTGCTTCAGCCTTCTGGCTGTGATGGGTAGTGACTCAGATAAACTGTCCTCTCATCACATCCTGTGTCCTTGAGGTTCGGGTATTGCTGAAGAGATGAAATCAAATCATGTCACATGGCTGAGTGGTGTAAATCAAACCAGGACAATCAATTCATCTTTAGCCAGATTGCTCCAGTTCTTTAGAAGTGTATTTCTATGTGTGTGGCATACAAAGCATTTCTCCGGTATAAGATGCTGACTACTGACAGAACTATTATAATCAAGTATAATTCACTGCTTCTTGCAGAGTGATGCCTTTCTATTGGGATTTTTTTTTTTTCTGATGCAGTTAGCCTAAGATTGATCAGTTAGTTGTATTTTTAAAAATATATTAAATACAAATATATATTTAAAAATTATTTATTTGCAGTGCTACTACAGAACTCTTTCTTAACTAGGCTTAATTAAATAACAGTTCACAAACTACAATACAACATTGCTGACATTTATCAGATAATGTCACAGCACGAGAATATTATCAAGTGCTCATGTCAACCAAATGAGACACTCAAACTAAGCATTGCAAGGTGAAGATATTTTGTACACTTCTTAACTATGTCTTATCTGTATTTCAAGCCCTGATTTGTTCAAATTCCAAACAGACAAATTCAAAATAAAAGCAAAATATAAATATATCTATGTCGCTAACTGACACTCTCCGATGCTAAATCCATTTAGCTTGCTGTGAGAGTACGCGAGGTGAAACATTTTCTGTGTGTAGAATCCAAAGCTTTGGGGTTGACTCTTAGGTTTTATTGTCCAGAATTAGTGATTTGACTCTTTTTGTTATCAACTTTGATGTGAACCAGAAGCACAATGGAGACTTGATGACACACAAGACATATTAAAAATATACAATATATTGTGTATGCTACGAATACACAATCATTTATCAGCACTACTGGGTTGGAGAAATAGTTTAACGTCTTACAAGCTAATTGATTCAAATAGCTTTGCTGCTTGCTGCTCAGCACTGCATGACATGAGTAGGGTTTTGAAGACTAATCATTGAATTGAGACAATGTTCATTTTCAAACCATTGACTTGTCATACAACAGCTCCCTATTTGTAGCACGAGAATCTATTTTCTGATAGGGCAGGAAAGTTAGATATATATATATATATATATAAAACCATAAATGTGCGATACAGCCAGAAAACTGGATGAGGTTGGAAAACTCAGTACAAGGCGGTTAGTGAGGATGGTTCAAGCATGCTTCCACTGTTTCTCATGTTCTCACAAAAGTATGACATAACTCACATTAAAATACAAGTTATGTCATGAGGCCAACAGGGTAGTGTACTGTAAAGAGTTTCCATACTGTAGAGAAGGTTCTGTTGTTTTCTCTGTCTGTGCCATTTCAATCAAATGTGTTTTTATGAGATGACGTAGCGTGTGCCACAGCGAGCTTCACAACTCGGTTCAACTAATCGATAATGAAATTCGTTGCCAACCATTTTTATTGTTGATTTTATTGATTTTGTTGATTAGTTGTTGCAGCCCTACCTAAGATGAAGACTTTATGATTGTTACTGGAGAGTGTTATTTTGTTTATGGGCACCCTGGGCACCCCAGAGGAACTTTGAATGTCATACAGATAGTTGCTGGGTGGCATGTGAACACACATGCTTTAGTGTGATGATAGGATTTCCAGAAATAGATTTTAATGATGCGCAGGTGCCACACACTGTGTGTGTGTGTGTGTGTGTGTGTATACTCAAGATTTTCTGGACATTTATCTTGCCTGATAAATGTAAGTAGTCCAATCAAAAACTCGGCAGTTGGATGCAGTGGCTATGGATAATGAACAACAGTCCAGGCTTACACAAGCTCCATTTTAAGATGACCGCAAATCTGGTTGGTGTAGAGACGGTTAATTTCACAGGGACATTTTTATGTGTGGCTTATTTATGTCTTCCAATTCTTCAGTCACTGTTCAAGTTTGACTGGTTCTATATATTCGTCTCTTTCAAATGAACCTTTTGTTATATAAGAGTATAAAATGTCACTGGGAAGCTGACTGTGATGTCGCCTATGGCAAGTTATACAGCACCTCCATGAAAAACCTTACTTCAGTATGATTCTGAAAATGATTCATGTTATTCATCTCTTAGGCAACAACACAACTTGAAATAAAAAACACTCATAACTGCTATAAGAGCATACTGTATCTGCCCAGTGAAAGGTTCTGCTGTCATGGTTTCTGAGACAGTGGTCTCTCTGGTCACTAGGCAGGGCTTGGATGTTTTCAGCAATGTTACTCAGGGAAATGCTGTATTATTCATAACTCCTTCTAATCAGTGGACTGATTAGAGCAGATACGCTCTCTGTGGATGAATGGTTTATGCAACACTAGTCACTCATTGGCCTTCAGGCTAAGATATAAGAGTGCACTCTCTGCAAGCTGAGAGTGCCGATATTTTTGTTCTTATGTATGAGTTTGTCTGTGTAACAATCTTACAGTACATTGCTAAGAGAACAGAGCAGACTCAAGGCAAGAGTACACATGAGCTTTTTTAATTTGTGCTCATGCACTTGGCACAGTAGATGGACAGTAATGTAAAAACAAGAAAACACGCCCCTGCCTCCTACATACCCCTACCAAATGATGCAGGCCAGAGGGGGAAAAAAGCCAGCCACTACCATATGCACACTCAGCCTGTGGACCACTGTGAAGTTAAAAGGTTGTAAGCCATTACCAGATACCAATGAGTAATCCGTGCATTGGCATCCTTCATGTAGTGGATCCACTGCAGGAGATTGTGGTCAGAACAGAGAGTGAAAGGACATCCCAATAAATAGTAGCAGAGAGTGATGGCTGATGTACAGCACTGGACGGTCCTCTCACCCCCCCACCATGTCTCACTGTATCACCTTCTTTTTGGTCTCCACCCAAGGGGCACCCCGTTGCTTGCCTCCATCTGGTCACAGTCACACGACGTACCAGGAAGTGCATCCACTGCACACCTCATATCACCCTACTTGTCAGTGTCCCCTGAGTCCTAAGTCAGCTAACTGAACAAACCACAGCCAATTGGTTCCCAAAATTACTCAACAGGAAATGTTGTTTTACGTTGTTGGCCCATACATTGAGTGGCACCATGAATACACCTCACCTTTACCTCCTAGGCTTTGGTGGGTCACAGTAAACCACACCCCTCGCCTTATAAAGTATAATAATATGAAAGCTATTTCGTTAGCTTGTATGGGTCAAGTATTAAATGATTTGTTTAATTTACATTTTACTGCTTAGCTCTCTATAAGAAGAGTGACTCATATAGCAGTCCTAGGTCTCTGTATTGGTTAAATTTTTTCTGTCATTCTTAGGAAAATTATTAAGCTTTCTTGGCTGTATAGAAAGACTACAAAAATGTTATGTAGGAGTTTAAGGACAATCAGCCATTTTTCCCTAGCTCATGCTTATGATCTGGGGCACAAAACCTTATTTGTTTGCAGATATTTTATCTGTAGTGCATATTGATGATTGGCTGAGGATAATGTATGACTTTGCAACATAATGGGGCTTTTACTGAATATTATCAGGGGGTTTTGCTGCTTTGTCACTGGTACTATTGTGAATTTGTAACAATTCTCTTCTATATTCCACACAGCTAATCTAATCTGATTTCATTTCATGAATGCAGAAAAAAAAGAAATCAGCCCACTCCCTTTTTGTCAGTAACAAGCTGTCTGATTTGTGTATAGAAACTCAGTGATTTGTTATGACACATAGAATCTATTTGTTCAACACGTGAACTGGAATTTTTTTTTTTTTTGGAAAGAACATATTTGAAAAAGATGAACATAATTTTTAACTAGTGAATTAAATAACTACAATGGAGTTGTGAAGAAGTATTTACACAAGGTGAGGCAGTATTTTATGGATAATGTTGAAGGAAGGTTTTGCTTTTCAGTGTGGAGCATTTTTCCATCATTTTATCATATACATCATGTTTTACCTAGATCTGTGAAGTTATAGCAGTTTTACATGTGCTTTACATGAAGTTATGTTACTTATACAGAGAGAGTCACTAATGTGCAAATCCAGTAAGGCATGAATAGGAATTAAATAGATTAGACTAATACAGGACTAACACAGACTCTATACACATGTTAAGACAAAGCAAGCTTAGGGGACATTTGAGGGCAAAGATGTGTAAGTTGGTTGAATATCACCCCACTTCCCTGGAGAGATACAGTAGTTAACTCTCCTGAGTGTTATCCTGGGATGCTCCTGTGTATATAGCAGGCACAGCAGGGTGTATCCATGCCCAGCTTGGATCCTGGCGCCTGCTGCCACCCCCTGAGGGAGTGGCACCACCAAAACAAACAGGTTGCGTCATTCTCAAAGAGAGAGTTCTTCTTATATGCATTTGGGCAACTCTTTTGTCTAAATTGACAATGAGAGCAGATAGTCATTAGAGTAAAAGGTCTTCAACATGTGGCTTGCTGCACTGAAAACCAGTACACCATTAAAGTTGTTTGAATTGTTGGTTTAAACCATGCCTGTGCTTCTCTCTCTCTCTCTCTCTCTCTCTCTCTCGCACACATACACACACACACCCACGCAGCTGTTTTCAGTAATATCTGTTTTCCTAGATATTTGAACTCATTTGGACTATGTTTTTTCATACATTTATTAATTCATATTTTTCATTTCATACATAAATTGCATATACATATATGGACAGGATTGAGAATAATGAAGCAATTTTGATCTATAGCTGGCTTCATGTGTCTTGAAGAAAAAGCACGATAGACTTCACACACACTGGCTGGTGGCTGTCATGTGAATTGGCAATGATTAAAAAAAACAAAACCAAAAACCTAACAACATGGCTTTGGTATGCTCAGATTTATGTCCTCCCTTTCAAGATGATCACACCAGATAGTCTATAGATGAAAATGATGAAAACCATAACTGCTGGTCCAATTTGCACACACACACTCAGCTTTGATTGTGTGCCCCTTAAATGAATAAGTGCTTTGTCTGAAGTGTTCTCACAGCATGTCTGTTGTTTTTGGAAATCATGGTTCATCTGCACGTACGCTATGTAGTACATATCTGCTGGTCTGGGAATCACATACTGAAATAAGAATGCTCAAATAAGACATAATTGGACCAAACATTATGTATTCACTAATATTTTGATGCATATTCTGAATAAATGAAAAAATAAAAAATGCAATTAAAACCCGTTTGCAATTTTTGCATCCAAAACATTTAAATGAACAGTTCAGTTCATTGTCATATTGTTACATTCACATTTAGGGGTCACAAATATTTGGCTATTGTGAAAATGCAGTCGCTGTAGACACTCTTCTGTTGAAAATGAAGACTGTTTAGTCCAGGCATCTCAAGGACAATCTTCATTTAGGGGCCATGTGTAGTCAGCTACACTACTCCCATCACCACAAATATAATACGCAGAAAAAATGGCTAAATACACATTGCTTTTGTTCATGGAGTTTTGAGACTGTCCTGCCGTGCTCCGATTTATAACATACTTTATCCTTTAGTCTATCAGGTGTTTTACACTGAAGTTAACCATAATATGTCTGCTTTTAAGCCTATGAGCTGAAAGCCAGGACATTTCTTGCAGCTTGGATATATGGCTAAGTATATGGCTTTGACATCATAGACTCCAAGCAGGAGGACACGTTTCAGCTTGAGGAGGGACATATGGAGAAATCACATAATTATATTTCATGTAACAATAAAGTAATGTAATTGTGTATCTTCACATACCTTCTCTAAAATGTCAGATTTTATTTTTGCTAGCAAACTTTTATCTCCCCAATGGCATAGCTAGGTAGCTAGCTAGCTAACTATCACAGTGATTTTTAGTTAACTATCTTTATATAATTGCAAAATACAGTAAGGTTATTCAAGCTTATGTTTCATATCCAGGTTGTTTTGTCTGAGGACATGCCTGACAGAATATCAGCTAATACATACTTTCTGTAAGAAAGCATAGGCTAGTCTAAACTTATTGTCCTGTCAAATTTGCATTATTAGAGAGATTAGAGAAAGGGGATTGATTGGAGAAGCTAGTGAGTTAACTAGATAGCTGGTGTAATTTCATAGCCAGTAGCACTTGGCTAGCTACATGCATTGTGTGAACAAAGCCAACTAGTTAATTTCATTTTTAACTTAAAAGTACATTTTTAAAGAGCTTAACTATCATTAGTCATGTTCCTATATATAATGTCCTGTCCACAATGTTCCATGTCCTGTCCTCTGGCTATTTATGCACTGCAACTTTACACAGCATTCATTTGGATTTTTGCTGCTACTAGGGAAATAACTATTAATGTGCTGACTATCATATTGATACTTGCATAGTCATGCGCTTTTATATATATCAGTGTCACCTTGTGTTTTTGGAAGCAGCTGATACAGTAAACCAAGTCCTGCTATTATAAGCAGTAATAAAGATTATTGTACAATACTGCAATTATGTCATGAAGGTATGTGATTAGAATTGTAATGAATGCATTTTTATCACTATCACAAAACACAGGAGTTAGGAAAAGGCTGCATTCCTTGTTGGTGAAATGTAGAAGGAATTAGTGAGGTCAGTTTTCATTTCCAGATGGCTCTACACTGCTGTACACTATTTAAATACAAGCAGTCTCTTCAGCAACACAGCATCTGAAATAGAACCAGGTGTGGTCACATCCATCCAAATGACTAAGCAAATTATTTTAAAATATTGTTAAAATCACTTGATATTGCTTATGTGGCATTATATTAAAAAGAAAAATCATTGTACCCCTACTGAGTTACATATGATATTAGTAAAGCATTGGGATGGTAAACTTAAGGAAGTGTGTCTTCATAATGAGCTGCCATCTCATTAAACTAAAAAAACACATTAAACTTTGATCCAGAATATTGAACATGATTGTGGCAGGATTTCTAACCCCTGATCATTGGTTAATTTCAATTGGCAGAATCCTCACTAATAATAACATTTTCTCTTTTCTATTATCCAGTCGGACAGCAACACCAGTTTCTTACGGGCTGCGAGAGCTGGGAACATCGATAAGGTTCTGGAGTACCTGAAGGGTGGTGTGGACATCGGCACTTGCAATCAGGTTAGTTTTCTCACAAAAATACACAGTATAATCCCTAACTAGATGAATTCATTAGTGTGATACTATAGTGTGATATAGAGTCTATCATTAGTAGACTCTATATTGTATTCCCCTGCCTGAATCCTGTGTTTTAGCTCAATAACTAATCATGCCTGAAGGTTTGCGACACAAGCATTAGTCCATCGGTCCTAAATGACACATGTGACCTTTCTAGTGAAGAGGGAAAAAGAAACATGTATCTAAATAGCTTCTTTGTCCTGATTCAGTCAGTTACCAAACTGTTTTTTTTTTTTTTGGTAAGGGGGTTGCTATGTAAGTGTTGTCTTAGCAGCATGTTAAACATAATTTATTTCCCAGAATCCAGTTGTGCCTGTCCTGTGATGGATGATGTAAAAATCTCCAGTTAACAAATGTGATTAGTACATCATTTATGTTGCTATCAGTGAAGCAGGGTGTTGCTTAGCAACAGGCTACAGTAACACTTTGAGCTAACTCCCAAAGGTCAGTATATCCCAAGGGCTTCCCTTGCTTACTTTTAAAGACTGCCAATATAATGCAAATTTGGAGGGAAATTAACCTGGCTCTTTACATGTATCCTTGCACTGACCTAGCATTTTGATATATTTAGACTTTAGCAACTTGGCAGATAAAATTGATTAAATGACTTCAATCACATAAAAATAATATATTAAAGGGCTCTTCTTAATAAAGTGGCTGTCACTGGATTTGCAAATCTGTAACATCCAGATGAATAAGACAATCGTAATCCATGTCCATTGCGGTGATCAAAACACAGGCGGGCAGCAATAAACAAGGATAATACATAATCAAGAACAGTAACACAGACGAGGGTCGGAACAAGGAAAGAAAGCTAGAAAACACAAGGTTCACAAATGCATGATACAACTGACAAGACTTCGTAGTGAGACATAGACACACTGGGGTATAAATCAAGTGTCAACACGAAACAAGCCAATGAGATGAGGAACAAGCCAATGACATGATGGAGCAGAGACAGGACCAAAACAAAGGCAAAACATAAACAGAAGCACATGCTGTGCTCCGAGAGAGAATTTTTGCAAAGTCTTTCAAAATCAAAAATCTCAGCGAATAAAATGTTTTGATGTGTGTTTGGAGCTGAATTAACTGCATAAAATGGTGCAAATTAAATGACCCACAATAGCACTGTTACTTCCAGTGCTTTTTTTTTTAAGGAGTATTTTTAGGAAAACCTCTAATGACCAGGCAAGTCCCACCACTTACTCACTCCATTACATCACCGCTGTGCTCATAGTGATGAGCTTAATGAAGAGCTTTTTACTATTCATTTATCATTAAGAAGGGTAGTGAATAAGCCCAAATTATTTTACAAACCTAAATTCATCTAGCCTTCTTGCCCAAGTGCTTAGACTGTGTGGACTTTCCAACATTTTAATGACAAATTCAGTAAGACCTAGAAATGAATATCCCCAGTCGTTCTACTGGTTCTTTCACAATAAAGCCCCACAAGTGTTTCAAAGCACTTGCTCAACAGCTTCCTTCTGAAAGACTCTTCTCCATCTGAATTAATCAGATACAGCTCCTCTCAGCTTGATCCTGTCCAATCTCCGGTATCAAAGCCTGCATATCAGACATTGCTTATCATATTTCCTATCACTCCTGTTACATCTATCCTTGTGAAACCTGGTGTTCATATATTCTTACTTGATCTCTATATCTGCTGACGTGATGGAAAGAGATATGTTACTGATAACTACCACCCTTGACAGCAAGTGTTTATGTCTATAGGATTACATAGCTGGTTAGATTTTCTAGCTAAATTCCTCAAAATTGCTGTGATCAAATAGGAGAAGTAGATCACACATGCTAAAATATTTCGCCACATGATTTTTTTTTTGCATTTAATTATATAAAAACCTTGCAAAAACAAAGCTTTTAATCTTTTTTATTGTAGCATTCATTTACTTATAAATGTATTACCATGTATTTCATCATCTGGTATTAACATGTGAAAATAGATAGCAAATTTCCAACGGCACCATAGAAACAGTGTGTATGCGGTAGTTAAAACCCAGTCACATGTCACATTCTGACGGGGGTGTTGAGTGTTCCCTCCTTACCCGCTGTCCAGGAGTAACCTGCAATCATGTCACTAATATTTTAAATCATTACAACCAAAATGGTAAGGGAAATTTAGAGAGTAGTTCGTTCATAGATGTGTAAAAGCACACGCATGCTGTTTGTCTTCATTTCTATCTTGCATATTTGTGTATGTATTTGACCTTTTGTCCTTTTTCATTCACTGTGTGGGTGGTGTCCTTGTTCTGGCCAGGCATTTGAAACACTAGAACCATGACCTATGTGGAGAGATAATTCAGTCTCTAGTGAGTGAAAGACTCACATGCTGCACTGCACCGGCTCAGTCAGTAGAGAATGTAATGATTAGTCATAAAAAAATAATTAAAAACATTAAATAAATGCAATTTACAGAGAGAAAGACATTTGCCTTGCACTGCTTTGAAGCTCTATAATGTTTTTAATCCCTAATGTAATCAAAACATAATTTTGATTTGCTTCATACTCACTTTTTTATTTCTAACTGCCATGTGCTAACCATTTTCTTTTAAATCTAACGGAGGAAATACTACTCCCCAGGACATAAATAAATTCATTGGTTTTCTCACCCCTCTTCATCATCTTCTGATGAAGATTTTGAAAAATACACAAAAGACCACAAATGAACACTTGTAAATATGTTTTTTTCCCCATTACTGTCATTCCTTCCTATGTGATTTAGGAGTCAATTCCTGTGACAGTGATCTGTCACACACCAGACATTATGATCAATAAATCCTCACATGTGCATCTAGCTGTGCTGCAGCAAATTAATCTCTGCTCATAAATCCAGTAAAGTATATGTCTTTACCTCAGGTTATTTTTGGGTTTAAGCATTACACAGGGACTGATGTCATGATTGCCAGAAACATATCACTCATTTCATCATTTACTGTTTCCCTGAAATTAAAATTAATCATTTCATTATTATAGCACAGTAGATATACATCTTACTTGCCATATTACATAAAGTTATTACATGTAATTACAGATTAATTAAGATATCCACTGTTGATTTGTTAGTGATTGCTGTAGTCAGAATAACAGTCAGTCATTCAGGGACTTTTTATCTCTCACAAATTACATTTCGTTCTTGTCCAACTGAACAAATGACTAGGAACACTGTGTTAAATCAGATCTCCGCAATTATGTAGCATAACAGAATAAGCTTTTGAGAGGACATGGTAATCAAATTTAGCTTTTCGGCAGGTGCTCTTCCATGCTTGGTCTGGTGTGATTAAACTGCTGTGTTGGTGCTGGTGGTTGAATGTAGGACAGAGTGGGGGTGTATGCAGAGAGATGGATTAAGTGCCTCTGAATGTGAGCAGCAGAGATCCTCATAAATTTTGCCCACCTGCAGTACAGCACCACTCTCAGAGGACAGTCATAGATTAGGAACATCATTTTTCACAGACTTACACAGACTGATACAGAGAGTAAGGTGCTCTGCCCAGTGATTGGATTCTGTCCCAAAGTGGAGGAAAGTATGTGTAATATATTATATGTTATGTTATATTTTGTGGCAAATATAAGATGTCTTAAACACAAGTAACAATATTGGTTTTAATTAAAAAAAATAAATAAATTATACCATGTTAAGGCATGCCACATGTTGAATATATTGTAATTTGCTGGTGATGTGACAGTTTTTCATTAACATAAAAAAGTATGTACATTATGCCATGAAAAAAATCTCATAATTTCTCCTAATATTGTTTTGATTTTAGCAAAACTTTGCCTCAGTACAGTACATGTGGTCAAAGTGTTGAGCTTATTACTTTTTGCTTTTTTGTTAGTAATGTGCTTTAGGGTTCATAGGTTGAATAATTTGGTCTTTTATCCTGTCTTTTTGTTTTCTGTTCTATTTTTCTGCTTCTAGCACCTCTGATGATGTGATCCTGTTTTTATGGATAAGAAATACTGTACATTATATGGCCAAAAGTATATAGACATCTGACCATTATATTCATATGTGCTTGTTGAACATCCCATTCCAGATTTAGTCCCCCTTTGCTGTTATAATAACCTCCATTCTTCTGGAAAGGTTTTCCACTAGATTTTGGAGCATGGCTGTGGGGATTTGTGCTCATTCAGCCACAAGAGCACTAGTGAGGTCAGACACTGATGTTTGGCGAGGAGCGTCTGGGGTGCAGTCAGTGTTCCAGTTCATCTTAAAGGTGTTCAGTGGGGTTGAGGTCAGGGCTCTATGCAGGATACTTGAGTTCTTCCACTCCAACCTTGGCAAACCATGTCTTCATGGACCTCGATTTGTGCACAGGGGCATTGTCATGCTGGAATATGTTTGGGTTTCTTAGTTCCAGTGAAGGGAAATTGTAATGCTACAGCACACAAAGACATTCTATACAATTGTGTGCTTCAATCTTTGTGGCAACGGTTTATGGACGGCCCACATACAGAATGGGTGTGATGTCCACATACTTTTGGACATATAGTGTAGCTTGATAATGACGTGTCATGAGGTCATGATAAAACTTTCACATCTGGATGTCAATTAAAGTTGCTGCAGACTGTTTTGTCTATAAACCCAGATGATTGTGCCCGACATGATCGTATGATCGTGTTTATTTATTTGGCAGCATCTAATGTTAGATGATTAATGAACCTACAGTGATAAAACTGCTCATTTATTAATTTCTAGAAACTGAAAGTTGTACATGTGAATATAAAGTGGCATTATACCTGCCTGTATTGTTGTATTATATTATAGCCTATTACAGCTGTCATTATAAAAGCACATTTAATGAACATTTGGTATTGTGCTTTGCTGATTGATTTTTATTTTATTTCTCCTGCTAATGGGATTCCAGTGTATGCAGCATAGAGATTAAATAATATGACCAATACAAAGTAAGCTGCTGAGTAACATCTCCAAAACATTCTGCTTTTTCTCATTTCGGGAAGATGTGCACTAGGCAACTTAATACAGTGAGCATCAGTGGTCAAGTGTTAGGCAAAAAACAGTATGTAATTTGGTCTGTATTTTTCTCAGGGGAGGAGGGAGAAAAACACGGACATAGCAAATCTGGATGGAAATAAAATCCCAGAAGAGCACCTGCAAATGATGGAATTACCTCAGCTCCCCATGGAAATATAATCCAGTCTGAATAGGGCTATGGTCTTTTGTTGCAACAAAAGAGGGAAGACACATCAATATTCTTAGTAGAATTGGATTAGCAGCAGTGTCTCTGATTTCCTGGGGCATACAGCTCATCTGCCATTTTATTCAGAGTAGTTGTTTTGGAGTGCACTAAAAGTTTTTTTTTATGGGTTTGCTAGTACATTTGTTTCTGTGGTGCATTTTAGGGTCTTTGCTTCTGTTAAATTAAAAAAAATAGTTTAAATGAAATTTGAAGGTCACATTTTGTGCTTGGCATCAGTGAAACTATGTATCAATCTTATATAAGGTACACTTATATTACTCAACTGAGTGTGGGGCTGCCAGATACATTGACATTGCCAGTATTATTAATATCTTGAATGAACCCTCAAAATCCTTTGGCACCTCCCTGTGCCAAAGTGACACAGCATAAACGGGATCATCCATATCTGCTTTGATATTTATATCAAACCTCTTGTGTGTAAAAGTGTTGTATAGTCTTCCAGTCAGGACAACCATTAGGGAATGGATAAGGAGGTACACAGAAACTTGGTTTGTTTTTGAGCCTCTATTTTTTTCAGATGATCATGGTTGATTCCTTGCTGTTTTTTGTCTCTACAGAATGGACTCAATGCTCTGCATTTGGCAGCTAAGGAGGGGCACATGGATCTTGTTCAGGAGCTGCTGGATAGAGGCGCCGCAGTGGATGCTGCAACGAAGGTGAATTCTTCCTGAAGAATAATAAATTGTAGTTGGATTAGTTGTGAGAGGAATGAGAAGAGACTACGGCTTGCTGTGCTTTTGCTGACAGGTTTGCAGTGTTATATACAGGTGGGCCCTTGAAGTAGCAGTGCTTTGACAGTTGGTAATATCTAGAACTGGCAACCACATGAACATACCGACTACTCACTAGCTATTATTGGGATGTGTCATCTGAGCACTGAGCCAATGGAGTGAAATGGACCTTAGGGAAATGGCATGATTCCTGGGCTAATGAACTATTGTGAGGTTTTACTCTGGCTTAATGTTACAGTATCACGTTAGTGACTTGACTTATCTAACCAGCTCAATTATTTCTGCCTCTACAGAGCTAATCTATTTCAGGACAAGATTGTTTATCTCATGTGCACAAGTAAGATATGTTCTTAATTGCTGGAACCCAAGATAGGATGTTACATAACATTTGCTTAAAACGATGATACACAAAAATTTGAAGACTCTAACTGCCTCACTTTCTTTTTAAGGTTAACTAACAAACTAAATAAATTTGGATTTTTTGGTTTTAAAATTAAAGTTTTTGGTTTTAAGGTTTTTTTTTTTTGTATTGTCTAAAAATTTCATATCAATACATCTCAGTTTATGTTTCTTGTATTTCAAAGTCTTAACACAAGGATTGTGAACATACAGGGCTTAAGTTCACTTAACTAATTGGTATGTTACCTCAGATGTGTTGGAATATAGCAGGCTTTGGAATGTATCTATCATGTATGTATCAGTGTGGTGCACTGATGTTAAAATCTCACATCATTAGTCACTGACAGAAACATTACCCTTACGATGAGTCATCGGAAAAGATCTGGAACATATTTTGGAGTAAATTCCAAACTGCTATAAATTGTTATGCCTTAGAAAATAAATGACAAAAGATCAGGTTTTTCTGCCTATAACATATTTTAACACCTCACCTTTAAGAAATCGACTTGGGAATCTTCCCATTTAGATCACATTGTGTAATTAGCCCGTTTAATAAATGCTGTGGTAAAAACAGTCAGTTTGCCTAACTAAACACTAACTACACACTAACTACAAACTAACTACACACTTGCTAGCTAAATGTGATTTCTTCATCCAGTGAACTTCACGCTCTGATCAAGGATGGGTTTCAACATACAACATTCTTTAATTAACGAGTTTTCCAGAAACTTTTCATAACTAACATAGTATATAACTCGTTCAGAATTTGACAAGTAACCTAACCTATTTGTTATTCACTAAGTACTTCGTTATTCAGTGCTTGTGTGCAGTTCTACCTCAAAAAGGCAGAGGTTGCTAATTTATATGCAAAAATCATCACAATTAGAGTGAGTATGATCCATTACCGTAGTGTTAACTTGACTAGTAGAGTCATCCACGGCACGGTGTAGCAGTGGGTTGCATGGCCACTTTGTAGGGGCAGTGTCTTAAATTTGAGCCTCAGCTTGCGTCACTGTGTGTGGGGTTACATATTGTTTTTATATAGCAGATTAGATATTTGTTTAAGTTAAATTTAGTGTAAGCAATTAGTGTGCATTCTAAACAAATGTAATTTCTGTTGTAAATTGTTGATTACGCTTGCCTCAATCATACGCTATTTGTAAGTACTGTCTGTCTGCATCTGTTTACGCTGTTTACGTCACTGATTTATCTATTAAATTTACCTATGGACTGTGAATCAATTGTTTGTCTATCGACTCGTACGGCTTTTCGTCAGACTCGGACTGGGCGGAGTCAACAAAGAACTACTTACAGCTTATTCATTAAATCTCTGATAATGAAGACTTTCAGGCAAAACAGTCTCAATAACGTACGTCCTTCTTTATGTTGTTTTTCTTTGCTAAGTTTAATCGTTATTGTGAAACCCATCCCAAGTTGTTGGTTACATTCCACATTTTTCCATCATAAAAAGAATAGGGACTTTATCTTGTCTGAGACTGCATGTTCAAAATACACTACCAGGCCTTTTATGTAAAAAAAAATAAAATTGCAGTTTCTAAAAATTCAATATTTAATAGCTTCTTTAGGAATAAAAGGAGTTTAAAGCAATTATATGGTTATTCCAGACAAGTGTAACGCACTGAACTTAATACACGTCACATGATCACACTCTGTCACTGCTCTGGAATGATGGAGCCAGACAGGATGGCCAGAGATCATAATTCAGAAATGACTTGCTATCTCAAGCATGGGAATCAGACACGCTTTACTCTCCTCAAGCTACCAAGGCACGAGAATTGCTTTTAGATGTCTAGTGATGAAACACAATCTCAAATAATCGTATACCGACAGTACATGCTCATGCATATAGCCATTAAGCTTAGTTTATAAAAATCATTAACCTTTAATACAGTCACACACACACACACACACACACACACACACTCAGTTAAATCCCTAATTGGATACTCCAGCCTCCCTCTGTTGGAATTGATAAATCATCACCATTCCTCTTGTTTTTGTCTCTCTATCATTACGAGCCTTTCTAATTAAGACCTTTTATAACTAAGACCTTTTATCTTTATTATGCTCCATCAGTGGGAGTGTGCTGATATGAACATTCAGCTTTAAATCACTCACATTGGATCACAAGTGCTGTCTAGCTATGAGCGCCACATAATCATGCAGTGATGCACTTTATTCCAGGGCGCTATTTCCAATCCCACTTTTGAATAAATATATTAAGCACATGCCATATATAAATAGTTAATGCAGTGTTTGTACATAGCATATTTGTGTACAGAAGGCCTGAAATGCAAGTTGTGAAAACAAATCTTGAAGTCAATATTTTTACTTAATAACTTGATATTTCAAGATATTCTAATAATTTTGACATATCTTCATATATTTTTAATTATTATATTGTTACTTTGCATATGATTTTGACTTAATATTTAACACTGTACAATCTATAAATAATACTAATTTGTTGAATATTAGCAGTGGATACATATATGTCTAATAATAGGTAATTCACTTAAATGAGCTCAGTTATGGTAAAGGTTTTGACTCCTAACACTTAAACTGATGTAATTCCATAATGGCCATCATGTTCATTTTTTACTTTTGACCACTTAAATTTGATATCAAATAATATACACTCACTAGCCACCGAATATGAGAGGTCATTGGAGAATGACCACACTGATTCAAGCTAACAGGAAGACTACAGTTACTCAAATAACCACTTTTTACAAAATTGGTGAGCAAAAAAGCATCTCAGAACGCACAACACTCTGAAACTTGTGGCAGATGGCTAAAACAGCTGAAGACCAAAAGATATTTAAATACTGGATAAAGACTAAGTGATGTTTTTTTTTCTTCCAATCTTCAACTGCACAGTTTCAGTGAGCCAATGCCCACTCTGGCCTCGGGATGTTTCTCTGTTCTGTTCTTGGCTGACAGGAGTGGAACCTGATGTGGTCTTCTGCTGCTTATTGATGTCCCTGTGATATACTAACAAATGTCATATTACATGAAACAGAAATGTTTTGGCTTATGTTTGATGATTATTGATATTACTACAAAGCAAGGGAAGATTTTGTAAGGGCTAATATGGGTGGTGCTAAGAAAATTTGAATTTAAATTTAGGCATCAACACTGGATTATTTTTTCTGTTTACTGGCTCTGGTGAAACAACGTGTGCTTTCCCTACAGAAAGGAAACACAGCTCTCCACATTGCCTCTCTAGCAGGCCAGGGGGATGTGGTAAAGATCCTGGTCAAACGTGGAGCGGACATCAATGCACAATCACAAGTGAGCCTAGTGTTTAGTGATTTTTCCTGGTGCTATTTGCTGATAGCTGTGCTAAAAGAAAGGTAATTACTGTGTGTCATTATGCTACAGAATGGCTTCACTCCCTTGTACATGGCTGCCCAAGAGAACCACTTGGATGTGGTTCGCTACCTTCTGGAAAATGGAGGAAACCAGAGCACAGCAACAGAGGTAAGCAACAAGAAGAAACAAGCAAGTGACTCCAAGTTTGCTGGTATATTGTTCAAACCATGCTAACCTCGCCAGAAATGTCTTTGGACATTTAGCAAAGGCTGCGTTTACATTGCCAACCCATTCAAATTTTTAATGATTTATGAAACAGATTATTACCTAAAGTATCCATACTTTTGCACAGCCGGTATGGACCACATATAAATGAGGTTCTAAATCCAAAACATATCTGATATCTGGTCATTTGACTCACATCTAAACATTCACAAAGACCATAGGCTAGGCCAAAATTCATTTGGCACTCAAACAACACGTGGATCATAAAGGGTAGTCAGTGGAGTCCAGATGAAATAAATGAACTTAGCAATTTATTGGGGGATACAAACATTAACTATCTTAGCAATCTCTTGGAGGATACAAACATTAAAAAACCCCACAGAGTAGCTACAGTAAGCAGGCTGTCTACAAGAACATTTCTCGGGCCATGTCAGAGCAAGCGTACAGTTGGTCCTGGCTTTAAGGCAAAATACTACATAATTACTGTGAAAACAACAGAACCACTATATGCAGAGTAAAAAAAATGCCATTTTCAGCCTAGTGCATTTTGGCAGCGGGAATGATGTAAACATGAGAAGTGGATTTGGTTCAAGTTTTACGTGTATGTAAACAAACAGGACAAAAATCAGATCTGTGTCAAAATATTAGAATTGTGTGTCAAGGCCCTCAATGTAAATGCAGTTAAAGATATCTTGGATATCCAACATGGATTTATATGCCTCAAAACTCATTTTATATTGGATTAAATGTGATTAACACTATATCGTATTTGCAGGATGGCTTCACTCCTTTGGCCATTGCTCTACAGCAGGGTCATAATCAGGTTGTCTCCATCCTCCTGGAGAATGACACTAAGGGGAAGGTGCGCCTCCCTGCCCTGCACATTGCCGCCCGTAAGGATGACACGAAATCAGCTGCCCTGCTGCTCCAGAATGACCACAATGCAGATGTCCAGTCCAAGGTAGAGGAACAGGGAACAAGAAATAAATGAGGCTAACCAATCACAGTGTATCTCTGTTTTGAATATAAGAGCAATAAAAATGTGCATGGTGTTACATTTAATCCTCTAACTGTTAGGTGCTTCTATACCATCTTGTCCATTTCTCTCTAAATCGCTCATGTTGCTGTTGGGTAGCTCTTGTGCGAATCTGATCTACAGTGCTACAGTTTTTTCATCATCGTTTCTATTGTGTATTCTATGTTGTACTGTTGCTCATTCGCTAGATTTTGTCTCCATTTCTCTTTGTCTCTCCTCTCCAGTCTCAGTGTGCCTGTGTGCTGTGTCTTCATCCTGATGCTATCCGGGTTCCTCTCTTTTCTCTATCATTCCATTTGTCTATATGACTATAACACTATATCAGTTTTAGTTGTGCACACTTTACTTTTGAGTAAATCCATATACATATTTAGTTTCAGCATGAGTTCTCTGTAAAGGTTACGTTTTTTTGGTTTTAAAAAGAATGTGTGCATGTGTTGATTTAGATGTACCCATTTTTCTCTGGAAATTACTACTGACTCATCTGAGGCCAAAGGTAATGGGTAATTAAGGCTAGAACTGTCTAATGCTTCTGTCTAAGCTTCTCTTTCTGTTCCTATTTACTATGTATAACTCTTCATTAAGTATGAGCTTTATGTATATACACTGTATGGCCAAAAATATGTGGAGACTTGACCAATCACACCATATGTGCTTGTTGAACATCCCATTCCCCTTTTTCCTGCTGTATCAGCCTCCAGTCTTCTGGAAAGACCAGATTTTGGAAAGTGGCTCTGGGAATTCCTGCCCACAAGAGCATTAGTGAGGTTGGGCAGTGATTTCGGGCAAGAAGGCCTGGTGCACAGTTGGCATTACAGTTCATCCAGAAGGTGTTCAGTGGGGTTGAGGTCAGCGCTCTGTGCAGGTCACTCCAACCTTGGCAAACCATGTCATTATGGAGCTTGCTTTGTGTACAGGGGCATTGTCATTGCTGGAACATATTTGGGCCCCTTAGTTCCATTGAAAGGAAATCTTAATGCTACAGCATACAAAGACATTCTATACAGTTATGTGCTTTCAACTTTGTGGCAACATATAGTGTACATCCCTTTAACACTATTAACACAAACAATTAACACAAGCAGTGAAAGCATCACGACACTTCTCTGCACTGTCTGCTGTACTGTCCCCTGGCTGTCCAAACAGACCAAACTTCCCAATTTCCCATTTTACAATCATTATGAACACTGAATATATTTTAAAAAAAATCCTAATTATTAGTATTAGCACTAGTGTACATTTACATACTTCTTAAATCAGTCATTGATACAATGCACAGTATGTGCAGTTATATATACAGTATGCTACACACTGGTGGCCTATTTGAAAATGAACAAAAATTTGTATATAAAAAGAATAAAAAAATGCATTAAGCAAGATTTTGAGCTTAAACATATGGGGATATTGTAAAGTTTTATTTTAACAGCATCAGTATTCCTGCATTTATTATCTGGAAAATCAGCACTGAATCTTGTACTGTAATGTATAACTAAATTGGAGACACTTGTAGAGGATCTTGGACTGCTCAGTGCACAACATTTCAAAGTCCTTTGTATTTAATTCAGACCACAGGTTTTCAATAGGGTTTAAATCCAGACAGAGAGATTATCATTGAAAAAAACTGATTTTGTTGAACGATTCATGATTTTGTTGAACGATTCATGTATAGCCTTTGACCGCAGCTAGGTCTGTTAAGCTATATCCTAGTACTTAGTGGAAACTAAAGATGCTATTAATCTTCACAACTGCCCACTAGTCAGTATTTGACCTGCTAATGCAATATCAAAACAAAGAAAGTGCAAATTATGTAAAGAAATAAGTATATCATTCCAAAGAAAAATGGAGAATTATGTGCATGCAGAACATGAATACATGTGTGTACTCTATGTATGTATGTGTGTGTGTGTATGTGTGTATGGGTGTGTGTAAAACATAACAATGCCTCTCCCTTCATATTCTTTGCTGCAACAGATGATGGTCAATAGGACTACTGAGGTAGAGATCTTCTCTAGTTATAAATATTTTTCAGCAGGTTATCTGCTTTTCTTTTTTTTTTTTTGCTGTTTAATTTTCACATTACACTTACTGGCATTGCATGTGGAATTTCCTTTGTTATTTTTTTTATGTTCTGGAATATTTTAACTTCTGTGTGGCTGGCTCTTTAACCATCTTATTTAAGTATCATTTGGATTTCTTTTGGGTTTGCTGAGTTGCAATATGTACATTATTTCTATCATCATAACTGTGCTTGCCTGAAACATTCCATTGTTTTTATGCTGCCATGGTTATGAATATTCATTTGCCAATATGGGTATGTTACAAACTGAGGATGCAAATCCAATAGATATTACAGTCTGCATCCTCCAAACGTCTATAATTTTCTCCCTCATGGATTAAGATTGCACTTTTTAAATTTAAAATTTAAAAACAAACAAACAAATAAACAAAACCCTACATACTTTACAACTTAACAATACACCCCTATTAACTGATTGAATGGTTGCGAATTTAAGTATCTAGTGCAAGTGAAAGTACAGGGCAAATACATGGCAAACATTTAATTTTAGTCTGATAATTGACACTTGGGTAATAGTTAATTGTCAAAATGTGCTTTCTTTGCTCAGCCAAGTACACAACACTGGGGATTTCTTTTTATTCTGCATGCTGCCTTTATTCAGTGCATAGTTATTCATATCAGTGGATTATAATTTATATCCTTATGGTGTAATATTAAAAATGTCCATTTTAAATGAAAAGTAATCTGTTAACATTTAAACTTTATCAACATCAATATCCCATATTGAAAAGTACAGCATGTATCTTTATCTGTAACATGTATAACGTATACGAATGTTAATAGCAAAATCACACACAAGAAGTACAAAATAAATGTGGATGAATATGGTTGAATTGTTTTAAATAGGCCATATTATGTCATGACTTATTGATTTGTTTTGCATGCTAAGCAAACATTTTTAAATATCTGCGAGCAGTTTGGTTGTGATTATCTGATTATTTTCAGATATTGCATAGCATGATACATCACATAGATTTTTTTGCACCAGCTTTGAATGTGTATCACATAGTCAATATATCCTTCACATTTTTGTAAATGATGTTTTCACATTACTTCGGACTGTGACTTTCAGAATGGAAAGGTAAGGCCAGAATTTCACATTCTTCAGATTGCTCAGCCAATCTCTATCTTCTCATATTCCTAACCTGATTCGGTTCCTGATATAAACTACTGTGGGATAATGCTCTTTTTTTGTTTTTTATTTTGGATATCTCATAATTCTGTGGATTCTTGTTTTTGTTCATTTCCTGTCCTCTGTTCTACAAAATAGTATATTTACCAAAAAATGTTCTGTATGCACTTGCTTTTATACTTTTTTGTTTTGCATGCCTGTGACCTCTGATGTTTCTGTGAATGTGTGTATCTGAGTTTTATATATGGGATCTTCGTAAGGTTTGCATTTTTTATGTTTCATTTTTTCTACTCCACATTTATAGGACAGAATAACTTTACTGAACTTCCTTTAGAAATGTATTTTCAGTTTCATCTTCTGATATGTGATGCCATGTTTGACTGTGCATGCCACTACAATAGATAGAAAGTGAAGTCAGGGATGCATTTCTTCATATCGAAGCCCATATTGTCAATAAGTGCAGGCTTGAGATCTAAGTTGTGGGTGTAAATTCATGATTATATAATGAATGTTGGGGACAGATAAGCTGTTCTCAGATCAGCACTTACTGACAGTGTGGCTTTGGAGCATGTGTTTACAGTGAAGTGTTAAGTGGTGTGTTCCTGTGTCGCTCTTTTTTATCCCCTGTGTTGCAGAGTGGATTTACACCACTGCATATTGCAGCTCACTATGGGAACGTGAATGTGGCGACGTTACTCCTAAATCGAGGAGCTGCTGTAGATTTTACTGCTAGGGTGTGTATCGGAATGTGGTGTGTGCACACACATACACACACAAACATAAACATGCACACACACTTTCTGACTAAAAAGAATATCAGATGTAAATGTAATGCTTCTTCAGCATGCCAGAGTGCCAGAGTCTGCACATTTTCTGTGAACATTCGGTCCTTTTTTTTCCACGGCCTCATCCTGAACTGAGCCACTGACCAAATCTACTGCCCTATTAAGGTCATTCTTGTGTCGAGAGCCACATTTTCTTCATTCATTCATATTTAGTAAATGCTTTATCCTGGTCAGGGTCACGGTGGATCTGGAGTCTATCCCTGGAGTCGCTGTGCGTGAGGTGGGAATAAACCCTGGATATGATGCCAGTCTATTGCAGGGCACCATGCACATGCACATTCACACACTCATTCACATCTACAGGGCAATTTAGACTAGCCAATCCATGTACTGGCATATTTAATGAGGTGGGAAGAAACCAGGGAACCCAGAGGAAAGCTACACAGGCACAGAGAGAACAAGCAAAACTCCACACAGACATAAACCCAAGCTGAGGGGACCTGCCACTGTGCCACCCTGCTTATTTAATATTTTCTGATTTAAAAAATGAAAGTGAAAATGAAGTGAAAATTGTTAGAAGTTAATCATCCCTTTTTCAGGTTGTTAAACCTACTTGTCTGCTGAGCAACTATGGATAAAAAACAAATAGCTACTGATCTGTCCACCCCTATGTTTGCAGATGATTTGCAGTTTGATTCAAGATTCAAGAAAGTTATATAGAAAGTGCTTTCTTTTACACTGAAATTCTGTGTCTGCAGATGATTTTGGTTTGCAGATGATGTAGGTTTCATAAATGTAACTGCTATTCTTTTAAATAACCCCCGAGTCAGTATAGCTGTATTTAAATCAATTGACTGTGCACCTTTTTTACACTAATCATTGTGAACAGTGAATATAAGTGGGTTGGACATTGACAGAAGCAGGCAGTGTCCCTGTTTAAGATGGAGCATTTTAATTTGCACAAAGAGAAGTTAATGAACCACACCTTTGGAATGCTCCATTACGTTGTTCAAATTGTTTTATGTAACTTCCTTTGCAGACCTTCAGTAAGGTTATCTCTCTGTTTATTTATATCTTATTTCTTGCAGAATGGAATCACACCATTACACGTGGCGTCTAAGAGGGGAAATACAAACATGGTCCGGCTGTTGTTGGACAGAGGGGCGAAGATTGATGCCAAAACAAGGGTGCGTTGCTTTAGTAGAGCTGATGTGTCTGGTATTTGTCTACCTTTCAACTACACATTTATAGATCCCTTTTTATGTGACTCAGTTTATTTCTCATGGCATAATTGGTGCTTACCATCGCAATGTGCCAATTACAATGCTGAGCTAACACACTGTTTCACAATTACAACATACATTACGGAAAAATACACAAAGCGGGTCAATATATTTGCTGTTTTGGCTCTGAATCATAACTGGATCTGAACTGAAACCCTGACTAAAGTGCAGTGAGCTTAATTTAAAGGGGATGTATATCCATATCAGATGAACTGTGTAGAAATCACAGCCCTTTTTATATACAGTTGTCTATTTCATGGCACAGTGGGTAATTCAACATTGGCTGCTCAGTTCTGTTTTGCCCAGTTCTGTGTGTTGCTACCTCATTAGTTCATTCACAAAAATAAGTGAAACAACAACAAAAACTGTTTTCTGTCAGCTTTAAGGTGAAGTGTCAGTGCCAGGATTGAAAATGAGAACAAATGTACATTATGATACATTGTTAAGGAACAAGAGGTCTTAGCAAGAACAAACTGACTACTGAAGACCATGCTGAATGAGTACATCATCCAGATGAAAAAAAAACAACAACTACTGAATAGATAAAGTGTACACACCCTGTAAAATTGGCAGGTTTTTTTGAGGTTAAAAAAATGAAACCAAGATAAATCATGTCCAAAATTTTTCCACCCTCAATGTGAAATTACAATGTTGATTGATCTTCTTTTGGTTAAGCCATTCCTTTGTTGATTTGGATGTATGCTTTGGGTCATTGTTGTGCTAAAAGGGGAAATTCCTGTTCATCTTCAGCTTACTAGCAGTCACCTGAAGGTTTTGCGCTAAAATTGACTGGTATTTGTAGCTATTTATGATTCCCTCCACCTTCATAAAAACCCCACTTCTGGCTGAAGAAAAGCAGCCCTAAAGCCTAATGCTGCCATCACCATGCTTCACTGTATGGTGTTCTTTTGGTGATGTGCTTTTTTTTTGCACCAAACATACCTTTTGGAATTATGGAATTATTTTACCTTTTGGAATTGGTCTCATCAGACCATAACACATTTTGCCACATAGTTTGGGGTGATTTAGTTGAGCTTGGATGTTTTTTGTGAGAAAGGGCTTCCATCTAGCCACCTTACCCTATAGCCCAGACATGTGAAGAATATGAGAGATTGTCACATGCAGAGAGTAATCAGTACTTGTCAGATATTCATGCAGCACCTTTAATGTTGCCGTAGGTCTCTTGGCGGCCTCCCTGTTAAGTTTTTGTTTTGTCCTTTTGTAAATTTTGGAGGGACTTCCTCGTGATGTCACTGTGGTGCTCCATTTTCTCCACTTGTTGATGATGGCCTTCACAGTGTTCCATGGTACATCTAATGTTTTTGAATTTTTTTGTACCTCTCTCGATCGATACCTTTCGACAGTGGGACCCTGTACAGGCTTTGTAAGCTCTTTGTGGACCATGGCTTCAGAAGTCAGATGAAACCAAGAAGATGTGAAGAAAATCCTACAGGAACAGCTGGTCTTTATTTGGGGTTAATCAGAATAATTTCATTGATAACAGCTGTATGATAATTACTTTTGAACTTGAAATTAAATGTGATTGGTTCATTCTGAACACAGCCACATACACAATTGTAAAAGGGTGTGCACACTTATGCAACCAGGTTGTTGTAAGTTTTTTATTTTTCCTATTTTTCTCTAAAATCTTTCTGATTGTTTTTCACTTAATTTTTATACATTGTAATTTCACACTGAGGGTGGAAAAAGTTCTTACATGATTTATCTTGGTTTCATTTTTTTACATCACAAAAACCTGCCATTTTAACAGGGGTGTGTAGACTTTATACCCACTGTAGGTATAAATGTGTTAGAGACCACCAGAGAGAGCTTCTAATTACTACTAAAGAAAAACAACAACCAAACCTCACTGTAATAAAACAGTCGGAAACCTAACACACTCTGTGAGATATTTTTACATGACACTGACGACAGAGGTAGTTTAGAATGTCCAAGGGCATGGCATAGGGTGTGTGTGTGTGTGTGTGTGTGTATATAGAGAGAGAAAGAGAGAGAGAGGGAGAGAGAGAGAGAGAGAGAGAGAGAGAGGGTGCTGGCAAGTGGGTCATATCCAGTGGTGTATTGAAATGAAAATGCTTATTTGAACTGTGTGTGTGTGTGTGTGTCTACAGGATGGCCTCACACCTCTGCACTGTGCGGCAAGGAGTGGACATGACACAGCAGTGGAGCTCTTGCTGGAAAGAGGAGCTCCCATTCTGGCCAGAACCAAGGTATATATACACACACACACACACAGAGCTACATTAGCATAATTTTAATATTATTATCCCAGTTATTCCTGGGGTTATTCCTGTTGACTTATGTATAACTGTAGCTGTATATTGCAAGAGTCAACTCTAAACTTAATCTCCTTAACCAAGATGAAATATTTTGTATCTCTTAGTTTTTCAAATAACACTTTTTTTTAAAAAAAAAAACAAGATTTTTTTTTTCTACCAAATGTCTTTGCAATGTTATTGGCCCCCAACAAACAAAACCCCTCTGACACACATAGGGCATTTTAAGTTTATTCTCCAGCTCATACATGAATACATAAATACCTGTGCATTATAGTATGATGCGAGTGTGTGATGATGCGAGTGTGTGACTCATTCTCTCTTCCTCTCACTTCTTGTCTCCAACCAGAATGGCCTGTCTCCTTTGCACATGGCAGCACAGGGTGACCATGTCGAGTGTGTTAAACACCTGCTGCAGCATAAGGCGCCGGTGGATGATGTTACACTGGACTACCTGACCGCACTCCATGTTGCCGCCCACTGTGGCCACTACAGAGTCACGAAGCTTCTGCTCGACAAAAGGGCCAATCCCAACGCTCGGGCACTGGTACCATTCCTATTCCCCTCACTCTCAGCCCTATTTTATGTATTACAATACAGAAGACAGGATTCTATTCCTTCAGGATTTTGATTTATTGATTTAGATACTGAATTGCTAGTTGAATTCTTAGCTTATAGTATTGGTGCACATCGGTGTCTTGACAATGGTGCACACTGGTGTCTTGCCTACTTCTCGAACCTGTCTTTGTGCTTCACAGAATGGCTTCACACCTCTTCATATCGCCTGTAAGAAGAACAGAGTGAAGGTGATGGAGCTTCTTGTCAAGTATGGAGCTTCCATTCAGGCTATCACTGAGGTATGCACACACAGATACACCGACAAATATACAGTGCCATCAAGAATTATTGACACTATTCATGAAAATGAGAAAAAAATGAA
Organism: Pangasianodon gigas; assembly: GCA_022758105.1. Classification (NCBI taxonomy): domain Eukaryota; kingdom Metazoa; phylum Chordata; class Actinopteri; order Siluriformes; family Pangasiidae; genus Pangasianodon; species Pangasianodon gigas. The sequence continues at coordinate 20,893,648 of CM040457.1, read as the reverse complement.
AAAAACAAGTGTAAGTAGTGCAATTCTTTCTACATAACACAGGTTTCAAAATCATCAGCGGTTTTGCAAATAATGTTTTGTGTCTCTTCCTATAATGTCTAACAAGTTGGAAGACACCCTGCATTTTAAACATTTTAAATTCCTTCACATTCTTAGGTTTGTCCATCAATTCACACCACAGTTTATCAGTAGGATTCAAATCCAGAGACTGAAATGGTCATTGCAAAACATTGATTTTTGTGTGTCTTTACCATTTCTACATTGATTTGGAAGTAAGTTTCACTCATCGTCTTGCTGAAAGCTCTATCTATGGTCAAGTCTTAACCTCCTAGCAGAGCAACCAGGTTTTGGGCTGAAATATTTTGGTACGTGTTGAATTTCATGAAATTTCCCCTAAATCATCAGTCACAAATTATCCCCAACCCATCAGTGATCTACCCATATATTTTACAGTGGGATATCAGATGCGTTTCCTTGTATGCAGTCCCCTTATAACACCAAACATGCTGGTGATGTGCATGACCATAAAGTTTGATTTTGGGCTCAAATCACCACAGTACAAAATGCCATAGTTCTCATAACACTTGGTGAAGGTCAGGTGTTGTGTATTGTGAGATGAGCTCAGGAAGTTACAGTTGCAAGAAACAGTTTTTGTTATGAAAGTGGCATTCAACAGTTTACTTAGGAACCAGACATCCACAAGAATCAATTAAACTGTGCAATTCTAAAATTGTGATATATGGACTCTTTTGCTTCATCACTATATGTACTCATGGGTCCACATTGGCAAATTCCCAACTGTTTCAGACATGTGGAAATTTTTGTTATGGTCTTGCTTGTGCTTAATGGTATTGTGAACTGCTTTTGTGTTTTTTATGTCCATTGTCTTATATGTGCAGGTCAACAACTATCTGTGTCTTTTAAAGTTGAAAGGTCTTTGTTTTTTCCCACTGTAAAGAATGACGAGGTTACATGTGTGTAACCTCTAATTTATACCCCTGGGACACAGGACATGGCTAAAGGCAAAAACATAGTTCCTGGTGACTGAGAACAAATGAAAATATGTTTACAATTGTTTGATTTTTTATTTTAAATATTATATAGGCATGTTAATTATTTTGCCACATATTTTTGAAAAAGCAAAACTATTATTCAAATGAAGTAGGTCTAATGAGAGTTTGAAAATAGTTTCTCCTATTTGACTGGAAAATATATATTTTTTTATGAAGGGTGCCAATAATTCTGGATGATATTGAAATGATATTATATTCATTTGACCTTTCCCTTATGCTGCCTTTTGCTTTCTTTGCCCCAGTCTGGCCTCACCCCTATACATGTGGCAGCTTTCATGGGCCACCTCAGCATTGTTCTCCTGCTGCTTCAGAATGGAGCTTCTCCTGATGTCAGCAACATAGTGAGTACTGTTAGTGTGTGTGTGTCTGTGTGTGTGTGTGTGTGTGTGTAATTGACTCATACCTTTTTTAATTCTAGCGTGGAGAGACAGCACTGCATATGGCTGCTCGAGCTGGCCAGGTGGAAGTGGTGCGCTGCCTGCTAAGAAATGGAGCAATGGTAGATGCAAGAGCCAGAGTAAGAGACTCAACAGACACACACATTTACCAATGAAGTTGCAATTATGAAATTATAAGAGCTGTTATCTGACCTGAAGATGCATATACAGTTTCTCTGGTTTCTAAACCCTTGAAAGAATGCCAGATCCTTCTAAAGATGACACATTTTTACAAATTTGAATTTTCTTTGCTATATTGATGTATTAATTTTGTCATTTATATCAGTACTTCTATTTGGCTGTGTCACTGATCTCCAAATCTCCTCCACTCTAATAGGAGGACCAGACTCCACTCCACATCGCTTCTCGGTTGGGGAAAACAGAGATTGTTCAGCTTCTGCTGCAGCATATGGCTCATCCAGATGCCTCTACAACCAATGGCTACACACCTCTGCACATCTCTGCTCGAGAGGGGCAGCTGGACGTAGCGTCAGTACTGCTTGAGGCTGGAGCTTCTCATTCCCTACCAACTAAGGTGAGACATGAACAGCGTGTAACTCAAGCCAGGAATGTTCTATCCTTACATCCTTACCCTATGTTTAATATGCTCTTGCCCTCACTATCTTTACTGTTTCTAAGGTACTCATGAACACTCATGTTTGATCTATAACTGTTGTTAAGCACTGGAAGTGAAGATATTTATTCAGTATTTAGTTTATTGAGTAGTAATCTTGGGAGGTAGAAAAGATTAAAATGTGTTATAACACCTAAGAATCTGACAATAGTGCAGATGTAATTCAAATCACAGGTTAATATTAATGCATATGTTCTAATACGCTATAATTTCTATAGTAACAGCTCATTCATAGGGACTTGTATGGCAGGTGCTCCACATAATTCTACGCACATAATATAATAATAAACTGATTAAATACCATGTTGGTATGTAACAAAGAAAAAACATTTAACTGTTGATAGGGTGAAACTCTCTGTAAAGAGATGTTTATGTAACATTTATGGATGCAGTCTCCAGTGTGAGCGCTTTGTAACAGTTAGTAAGTTTTCCACAACAGGAAAGACACGGGAAGGACAGACTTTGGGGTATCCCGTTTCTCAGTAACATGCCAGGGTGTTTTTTTAAAAAATTATTATTAAAAACTTAAAGTGAGAGAGAAAAGAGAGGCTGGTGAGGGAAGAACATAACGGGAACTAACCTGTCTCGTGGTTGTTTCACACCTTTAAATGTAGCTATAAATGGTTAAAAAGCACAATGTGTCATTCATTAATTAATTAAAAATTGTTATTTTTGTCAATTTGCTGTGGTATAAGAGGTTTAAAACACTTCAGGCTGCAGCACATTACTGCAGCACAGTAATTAGCTATTATTAATAAATTCATCTGCATTGACTTGGATGCTCTTCCACTTCCGTTCCTCATTAGTATTTAAATCATAGTGAATGGGAATGGCAGTATTATTTAGGGGATCTTTTTCTGTCAGAACTGGGCCAAACATGATGATCATGTGACTTCATGGACACACCTTTTTCAGAGATAAGTCACTGACTAACTAGCACCCCCTGCTGTGTGTATCTGAGAACTTGTATTTTCATTGTGGTGATAGAAAGGTGACTGCAGCACATTGCATCAGCATTTTATTTTTTATGGTGCACAGCTTATATAAAGGAAATTATGAAAATGAAATTATGTTTACCTACCTACAAAGCAGGTCAAAACTCGTTATAGGTATTAATTGAACATTTAATAAATAGATGTGATCACTTAGCACATGCTTAAATCACCCTGTACAGCCTTAGGCCTTGAAATCTATAGCACAAAAAGTCATAAGTAGCACATAGTTCCCATAGACAAATAATTCTGTCAAAGAAATTACTTTGTTGTGTTTTTTTTACCGCTTCCAGAAAGGATTTACTCCCTTGCATGTTGCATCTAAGTATGGAAGCCTTGATGTGGCAAAGCTCCTGCTGCAGCGTCGAGCCCCTGCAGATGCATCAGGGAAAGTAAGAACAACATTCTCATGCTATCGTCTACATGAAATGGACCAAAAAGTAATAAATGCATTTCCAAAACCTGTTTAGGGCTGACAAACTATCAGCTTAGCATTTGAGATATACAAAATTTTTTAAATCCATCACTTCTTTACTTCTTTGTAATTTTGACTAAATGTTTGAGACAAACAGCTCTTGAAACACAGACTTGCTATATAATATACATTACAATGTTATTGTGCATAGTCAGTAGAGCCTAATTCACAGACTCTTTTGGACTGTTGTTTAAAAGAAAGCCATAGAGACAATGTTGACTGCAAGAGCCCTGGTAAGCATAGTTTCATTTGGTGATAATACGATCTTTTATAAAATAATAAACCAAATATTTCTGTTTCTTTTCTTTAATAAGAAACCAGATAATAGCTCCTGCCCAGCTTGCACATTAATCTAAACAATAACATGTTGCCATAAGATTAACACATTAACAATCTCTAGTAACACAGCTCTCTTATATACGCATTTGTGTGTATGTGTATTTTATTGACTTTGCACTTCTAACAGCTTCTTCTAAACTGTATGCACTGACCCTCATTCTTATAGAACGGTCTCACGCCTCTCCATGTCGCTGCACATTATGATAACCAGAAGGTGGCACTGCTGCTTTTGGACAAAGGGGCTTCACCCCACGCAACGGCCAAGGTGAGAGTGCACCATCATGGGCTTTTTTGCCTAATGTTGGGTGGTGGTATGCCTTCTGCAATTCTCTATCTCTGGCGCTCACTCATTGTAAACTCTCTCAAGTTTCTGTCTCTAATTCCATCTCCATGTTCTCCTTTTTGCAGAACGGATATACTCCCCTTCACATAGCTGCAAAGAAGAACCAGATGGAGATTGCCACTACTCTGCTGCAGTATGGAGCAGAAACCAACATCCAGACCAAGCAGGGGGTGACGCCGCTTCACCTGGCCTCTCAGGAAGGCCACAGTGACATGGTGGCTCTGCTGCTGGAGAAAGGGGCCCACGTCAATGTGCCCACTAAGGTAACTTGATATGAGTACAGTACAATACAGTATATAAAAAAATAGCTGCTGTCCAAACAACAGCATAGAAATTTTGATTCTGGGTTTGTGTAAAATTGAAGTTTGGAACCTTATACTGTATCAAGCTGAATTGTAAGCAAAACATTAGTTAACATTATACTACAGTACTGTTGAATTCTCGAATCTGATTGGTCAGTAGGTGTTGATTAATTTTTTTTTATTAATTTTTTTTTATAACAGCACGACTCTAACAGTAGTGCCAAATGTAGTTCAAATCACAGATTTCTATGAATACACTCATTCAATTATGTTAATTTTTCTGTAGTAACATCTCATTCACAGGGACTTGTGAATGAGATGTTACTCATATGGCACTCCACATAACATAAACCTAATCATTTTTGTTAGTAGACATTTAATTAACATTTATAAAAGGAGTCTCAGGTGTTAGTGTTTTGTAATAGCCAGTAAGTTTTCCATCACAGGAAAGTCTAAAGGCCAGAGGACGTTGTATGTTTGTCTGTAACATGACACACTGCTTTTTTTTGGGCTCATTAATTTCAAGAGAGAGACGAAAGACAGGCTGGTGAGGAAACGACTTTTTATAGCTACTGTTTATAGTAAGTGATAACAGGAACTAACTTTAATTCACAGCATTATAACTAACTTTAGTCCACAACATTATAAACTGTTAAAAGTACACTTTCAAAAGTATGACAGAAAAAATTACAACATTCACTGGCAAATTGCGGTATAAGTGGAATAAAACGCTTATTTGGACGTGCTGTATGATATGTTCCAATGTTTATGCACAGAGACCTGAGTTCAGTTATTCATATTCATGAAAATGCTGTCATTTAATAAATGCTAATTTCTGTGAACTTATTTTTTAGGCATGGAGGCAATTAATATAATCTTATTTATTAATACATGTTAAATTGTTGCTTTGTTAACATGGTTTATTAGTGGTGAAGTTTATAGTTTTTTAATGTTAATTTGGTAATGCACATCATTACCAAACGGGCTATCAGTAAACACAGCTCTGGATTAATTACCATTCAACATTTCTAAAAGAGAAAAACAAACCTATAACCCACTATGAGTAATATGTGCCTGTCAGTGCAACCTGAATGGATGCTGTTGATGTTTTTAAACTAGTTAAGTGTGAGTTTTAGTCATACTGAAATACACATAGTGTGTATATACAGTCATTAATATTGCCAATGGACAGATGAGCAGCTGAGTCAAGAAGCATCTCAGATATGTAAGTATTTCGGTTCTTTCTAATTAGTTCAATATAAAGGAAAGAAGGAATCAAATCATGAGATGGATTAACCTTAATGAATAAATATAGTGCATTTAAGTGAATTTTCCATTAATTTATCATTGGGGATTTTGAATGACACCATCATTCAGAATATTCAAGACTCATTTGTGCAACATGCAAACTCTTATTGAACCATCAACCGCTATACTAACTTTTTTCTATGCTAATTTTTTGTAGAGTTTTGTAAATAATTTCTCTGTAGTTATTGTTATTGAACTCTGTATGACAATTAATAATTCAGAAGGCTACTGAACTATATAAGTAGTATACAGTATAATATATAGTAGTATCGGTTCAGTAGTAGTTTCTATCTTATTGATCACGTTGTCGCTTGTTTATTTTCTCCACAGAGTGGACTTACAGCTCTTCATCTTGCTGCCCAGGAAGACAAAGTCAGTGTTGCTGAAATCTTAGTTAAACATGGTACCAACCTCGACCAGCAAACTAAAGTAAGAGAATTATTGCAGTGCAATCACTTTAAAAGCCCAAGGAAATAATGTAAATCTGATAGAAAACATAATATTATATATGATTTAGACATATCACAGTGCAGGGGCAAAGCAAAGGTGCATATTTAAAAATAATAAAACCACTAGAGACCAACTGGAAGGTTGTAAGTTCAAATCCTAGGGCTGTCAGAGAGGCACTTTTGGCCCGCAACCAAGACTTGTACCTTGTTTAAATTATATCCTATCCCCATTGTAAGCCACTTTAGATAAAAGCAGCTTTTTACCATAGATGTAATACTCGATTATAAGCATAATATTATAAATGACTTAGGCTTTTTTTTTAACCAAACTTCATAGAATTCATATTGGATTCATGTTCAACATCTTCATATATCGCATATCTTTAGTTGACAACTGTATTGCCTATTAGCTCAAAAATGTTTAAAAAAAAAAAAAAGATGACTCATCTCTCTTCTAGTTGGGGTACACACCGCTAATCGTCGCCTGCCACTATGGAAATGCCAAGATGGTCAACTTCCTTTTGAAGAATAATGCCAGTGTGAATGCCAAGACAAAGGTATATTAGTCCTAAACAGCATAAAGAAACATAATTAACACATTCTGAAGGTGACATTTCTGTGTCCTGTGTTCAGAATGGATACACACCTCTCCACCAAGCTGCACAACAGGGCAACACACATATCATCAACGTTTTGCTGCAGTATGGAGCCAAACCCAATGCTACCACTGCGGTGAGTGGCCGCAGACGACAAACAGACATACATACATACATACACACACACACACACACAGCAGATTTGCGCTAATTCTTGAAAGCTGTTTTTTCAGAATGGAAACACGGCCCTTGCCATTGCTCGTCGTCTGGGTTACATCTCAGTGGTGGACACATTAAAAGTGGTTACAGAGGAGGTCATTACTACAACAACAGTGAGTCTAATTTGAAAATCAGCACATTATGAAGTCTTACAGATACTGTTTATTGTGGCTATGTGGTAAAGAGACGATTGTGTTTTTATGCAGACCGTGACTGAGAAACACAAGCTGAATGTGCCAGAGACCATGACTGAGGTCCTTGACGTGTCTGATGAGGAAGGTATGATTCAAAGTCAGCAAAACATTTTGTTCCTTTTAAAATATAATCTGCAGGTCTGTTTTCCTAAATAGATTTTACTCATTATTACTGATATGACATGTCATGTAGCACTCAAGCAGGCTGCTGATGGTGCTATGTCTGATGACTCCTTTGATGAAGGTACAAGGCACTACTGTACTAGTGCTTGATTGCTATGCAGAATTGTTTAAAAAAATGTGTGCAATAATTAACTGAATACTTGGTTAATTGTTTAAACACTGTTCACATACTAAGTGTGCTTTGCATGGAGTTGGAAACTTTTTTCCCTTAAACTTATAACACAGCAACAGTTTTACAGTATGCTGAATATCCTATTATCATAATGGGTTTGAGAATAATTTATTGATTTATTTATGTGTCAAATTATTCATAAATTATCTATTTATTTGTAATGCAGCATAGATTGCAGTATAGTCTTACTTAAGATTCTAGATATTTATGGTGTAGTGCTAGCTCCATAATTAGAACCTGTATCAGATTCATTTATTGAAATGCCCTAGTGTCTGTTGCCATGGCCATAACTAGCTATGAGGACACTGAAGTCTGGACTTCAGAAGTTTAGGAAGGGTAGTTTCAGTAGGTTATTTATTTTATTTTATTTTTTTGCTTCTCATTTAAAAACCTCTCTGGTTTTCATATTCAATATGGAAACAGTGAAGTGCTGATAATGTGGTGGCAGAGTGTAGTCTACTACGTGGAAAAACTATCCAAGGCCCAATCAGCAATGATGATTGGTTCTCAACTGACCTCAGAGCAGCTGAGGAGGATGCATAATGTTTGCCCAGTGACTGAATAACTCTCATGAGTCACTATGCTGTGGATTTTAACTTTTTGCTGAGATATATTCAGTGCACATATTACAGGCTACCATCTGGCATAGCTATGATATACGTAAATGTGTGAGAATATGTGACAAAATATATAAATGAGAGTGTTTATGCAGGCAATTGGTGGTTTGTAAAATGCAACCTCAATTTGACACCAAATCAGGTTGCTAGTTGCAGTAATTTTAGCTGATTGGGTTAGGCTACAAGCTTCTTTTATGGCTATATACAGTATAAACACTTAATGTTATTTCAAGTTTAAGTTGTTGTATTGTGTAACGTTGTTGTATTAGATATTAGCAATTGATGTAGTACACATTCAGCATTGTGATATATCAACTGTGACACATTTCTGCAATGTGGCCTCACAAAAATGTAGATCCTGGTTGTAGGCATGTTAGTTGTTTTAGATAAGTTGAAAAATTTTAACTGATATTTTTGTGGCATTTGTGGTTAGAGTATAAGACTGAAACAGCCTTATTCAATGCCAAACTACTATTTTAGACACTTATCTCTCTAGTGGGTGCCTTATACTACAGTACAATTATTCTCTTATAAATATCCATTCTTGTTCTACCCTGTAGGCAGCCACTATGCTTTTGACAACAGAAGTCCACTCTCAGGCTTCAGTATGTTTGATTTTTACTGTCAATATTCCCTGCTGCTTTTTGCCAGTCCTAGAAGTCCTATCCCTGCTGGTCAGATCTGGCAACAGGAGCAATGATGCTTTATTATTTTTACTGATTGTGTCAGCACTGAGCTGTTGAAGCAATATGCCATGTAGAGCATTTCTTGATGCCAGAAAAAAGAGGAAATGTGTGCTTTCAGTTTAGTGTTGCTGAGTGTCAGTACCTTAATGCTAAATTCTAGAGGCAGTAACCCCTATTGTAAGCACACATACCTTTTGTTTGTGTGTATGGTGCATTGCATAACGTGTGTTGTTTACAATGACGACAGCTCAATATGTATGCGTTTTAGTTGTGTTAGTTAGACATTCAAATATAATAATATAATAACATATCAAAATTTTATTTGTGAGGACCTTCAGGTAATGGCTTCTCATATGTCTGTGCCTATGTCACAGGTGAGGACACTATGACAGGCGACGGTGGAGAATATCTGAGAGCGGAGGACCTGAGGGAGTTGGGAGACGACTCTCTGCCTGGTCAATACTTGGATGGCATGAATTACCTCAGGTTCAGTCTAGAAGGCAGCCAGTCCGAAAGGTACCACATGCATCATTGAAATATGTAACAAAAATTGAATTATTTGCAAGATGGCAAATAAGACATTGATATGAGCATATATACAGTACTGTGCAAAACTCATGCTGTAGAGCAAAGATGCCTTCAAAAATAATGAAATTAAATGTTTCTGTATTAAATAACTACTGTAAAGAGCAGTAAACAGTAATAAATGGAACAAAGTCAATATTTCATGTGATGACCCTATGCTTTAAAAAAAAATTATTAGTCTCAGGTACAATTTGTGCAGTTTTTTAAGGAAATTAGCTGGTAAGTTTTACTGAGCATCTTGCAGAACCAGCCACAGTTCTTCTGAAGACTTTGACTGTCACACTTGCTTCTTATTTTTGCAACAAAACTCAGCAGCCTTTATTATGTTTTTTGTCTGAAAAGTGTCTCTTATGTAATATGCTGCTTTATTTACTGACATACAACCATTTTTCTGTAACATTTAATTTTGTGCTGGAAATCGAAAATGTTTTTGTACTGACTCGATAATGTAGAAGTCATAAAATAAAAATCTATAACGAAGTTTGTCCTAAAAAAAATAGGGTGCCTAAGACTTTTGCACAGTACTGTATATTTTTAGGTACTACTTTTAGTTGTACTTTTCAGTGTTTTCAGTATTCCTACTGCAAACAGCTTCAGATTACACAACACTGCTTGTTGACTCACATCTCTTTTTAATAGATCCTGTAATAGACAATTTATGCTAACTTCTAATTCTTTTGATTCTTCTAATGCTCACATAGTCGGTTCCAAAGGTATGAGGGCAATAATTTTGAAATTTTAATCTTGGCATTGTCAGCATTTGGTAGAATCCCTAACTCATTGGTTGTTCTGTGTGTCATTGCAGTATGGACAGGTCCTATATGTCTAATCGTCATGGCTATTACTCCCCAAAGCATGATGGGATGGTGGATAATACAATCCATAGTTACCAGGTAAAATCACACAGTTACAAATTTTTGCAATATGGCATTACTGTTAATGAACATCTGTTTATTGTCACTTGTGCCCTGTGAGGTCCACTATTGTGTTTTCTTTAAAATAATTGAGTTATGACTTAGAGCGTTAACTGGAGTTCATATACCATCTTCACCAACTGTGTCCAGATGTCATCTCTTGCTAATGAGAAGGACCCATTTAGACTGAACTGGGAAATGGAAAACCTGGACAATATTGCACTCTCCTCCAGTGCTGCTCAATCTGGGTATGGCATATAGACCACACACTCTAATATCCGAAAATGTGATTGTGACTTATTCATTGATTGTTACCATACAGAATTCTAGCTGGAAAATGACTGAACTTCATAAAAGAGGCTTTAGCACCATTATTATCAATAGTCACGTTTACATGGACACTTTTTGTTTAAATCGGAATGAAATCAATCAGATTGATAAATCCGATCGCAGTGTTTACAAGAACGCTGAATAAAGTAATCGGGTTGATATGCGCATTTACATGACAGAATCGGATTTGATCTTCTGACATGCGCACAGTGCATGAATACACGTTTCCCGCCGTTCCAACATGCAGATACTAGCAGCCACTCTCTTGCCATTGCTTCTTTTTTCGTTTTAAAAAGCAGACTTAACATTTGCCTATTTCAGCTGCTAATTAGAAGATGACGAGAGCATGATGTTTTGTGCGGTACTGCGTGTATTTATCAAGCAATTAAAATGCCCCTTCCCGAGCCCAGAACAAGGCGTCTGTGGATGAGGGTCCGAAGCAACGTCGTCTTGTACCACTTCATAGACGAGGAGCGTCATACGTCATTACGTGATTTGTACGTCATTGCACATGCGCAGAACTATCTGGTTTCATTTTCAATCCGATGAAGTGTTTACATGTCCTCTCCATCGGATTAGAAAAGGTTTAAACCACCCCTTACGATCCGAATGAAATTTTAATCGGTTTTGGCCAATTCATTCCGATTGACGTGTTTACATGTGACTTTTTAA
>CM040457.1:20814651-20876116 GCA_022758105.1 Pangasianodon gigas | reverse complement strand
ATATATATATATATATATATATATATATATATATATATATATATATATATATATATATATATATATATATATATACATATTCAGTCCTCAAGATGAGTATTGTCTCCAATTAAGATGCCACATTTTTAATAAGATTGCAATAAGAGAAGCACATAATATACATGCATAACTCTGAATATGGCCCTGAAACATTTTCTTATGGATAAAAAAATTAGGATTTAAATTACGACAAACAACAACACAATTCAAAACATTTTTGAAGCAACTTTATGAAAGGGGGTTATAATTAACCCACAATTCGGGAGGCCTAGATAGAAAATGTCACTGAAGATGGGAATTCAGCCCCAAACTGTTTGTGCTCTCTTTTTCCTCCGCTGCTGTTGGATGACAGTAAGCTCCATCTCCCTACTGCCCCGCCCCCTCTGAATGAGGGTGAGAGTTTGGTTAGCCGCATCCTTCAGCTGGGGCCACCAGGGACCAAATTCCTGGGGTAGGAGTGACACATATGAAACAATCCATGGATGCTGGTCCCATATCCCTTTTTTTCTGTCTTTCTTTTATTAAAAGTCTCTTCCCTCACAAATTAGTGTGTGTGTTGATAGTAGACTGTAATAATTTGTTTTTTAATGGTTTTTTTTAGTTTACATTGGTGTTTTTTCCATTTCATTTTTTTGGCCTTGCATCATGATTTATGTCTAACCCTGTTGCAGAAAAGTGGGAGTTCTGCACAGCATGGCAGGCTTCTTAAACATGCATTGAAATGGTTTGTGTTGTTGCCATAGATATAGAAACAGTAGATGCTGCAGTAGCCACTGTTGCTAGCTACAGTAATACGCCAGTGCATCCACCAAATTGGAGAGTTAGATTTGCTATCCATTAAAATTCTGGAGAGATGCATTATGTTTAACTGATTGCCACAAAATTTCTCTTAGACCCTGTACTGTTTTAGGTACATTTAAATCTATCAAACCAATTATTAATATGACTTTGATATTAGCCTAATAATAATAATAATAATAATAAAAAATCAGAGTAAAGAATGCAAGGCAGTCATTTATTTCATATAACAAGAATATCAGCAATAACAAAATCATGGAATTAAAGCAATTAAAAAATGTTAATGAATTAATAAACTTGTAACATAAAGTCAATTAAAAGAAGCTAGGTGACCCCAGCTTTAATTCCCACATAACGTCCCATAAATGAAGACAGATATTACCTATGAAAAATTGCATCTTGTTATATTCATATAACAAGCTGCACAATTCATGGCATTTTTCTGAAAATTGAGTGTGAGATACAAAGCCCAATTAAAACCAATGAGCTGTTTTAAAGGTCTGGCTCAGGCTAATGAGGCATCTAACATGTTTATATCTATGGTTATAGTCCTTGTAGTCATTGTGTTTCAAAATATACATAACTACACTCTGTGCCATTAAAGTTGCATATTTTTTCGCCTAGACTTATTTTGTTGTTGGACTGCCTTCAGATGATTCTGTATGCTTTTACGTCAGCACTAAAACATCTGGAATGAACACTACAATCAGCTCCAGTTCTATCTGTATATGTGCTACATGTGTGTTATATCTTCAGTTTGACACGTGTGGTAACTTGTGTTTCAGTACATGAACAACCAAGTAATATATAGCTGGCATATAATTAAGACACATACTAATACCTTTTGCAGAATGTATTTTTAATTAAACCCATTTTCATGTAATTTTTACAGACCAGTGATTGTTGAGATTCCGCATTTTGCTGCTCTGAGGGGGAAGGAGAGAGAACTGGTGATCCTGCGCAGTGAGACAGGAGAAAGCTGGAAAGAGCATCAGTGTGAATATACAGAGGAGGAGCTCAATCAAATCCTTAATGGCATGGATGAAGGTGGGCTTCTGACATGAAAAATGCAGTTCTATTTTATGGATACATTCTTGTGCACATATGTACACATGCATGACAATAACATTTAACAAAGTCACAAAGTATTTGTAATAAATACAACTGTCATACAGCCATTATTCCATTCCTTCCTCATGTCATCTCAGGTGGTTTTTCCTGGCCACTGTTGCCTCTGGCTTGCTCATTAGGTATCTAAATCTAAATCCATATCTGGATTTCTGTAGCATTGTGATAATGTCCATTGTTAAAAACACTATATAAATAAATTGAATTGAAAATTGAAAATATTTTTGCAAACAGTGCAGTGAGTGATGCTAATAAGGCCATCAATGCTAATGAGGGAAAGCCAACTTGAAGCTAGCAGGCACCACAGACTTACATAGCGTATCACTAGAAAGGCATAATGTATAAAATATACACTCATTGAGGCAGATGAAATGAGAGGACGCTATCAGACAGGATACCTGTCTGACTATAGTGACAAGATGATAAACAGATAACTCCATATGGTGTGCTTTAAGTATCTAAGTGAAGTTATCCACTGAATAATGAATGAGACATGGTGAGTGAGTGTAGAGTGTTTTCAGTAAGTGCAATCTTTAGACTATCCAAGTGAGACCATCCACGACAATGTTTAGGGTATTCATGTGGTACCATCTATAGCAGTCTCATGGCAAAATTTAGACTATCCATGTGGGGCCATCGTCAGAAGCAGCAAGTGATTCTCAGGTGAAGGAAGCTCCAAAGAGAGTTGGAAGAAGATGAATCAGACAGATCAGGAAGGCAGTAAGATTCAGGATCGCTGGCATCTCATCAGGCCACAAGAGCAACATGTGCAACTTGATAGACAGAGAGAGACAGAGAGAGAGAGAGAGAGAGAGAGAGGCAGAGAGTGAAAAGAGAGAAAAGGGAAAGGTTTGAGAACAGATTATTAGGTATGCTCTTCTTCTATAGTGGTTTAAGAGGATGTACATTGTGCACAAATTGCAAGCAGGGACTCCAGCCGGACAAGCTATGACAGCATAACTAAAAGGGAGAGCCAGAACACAGGCATTAGGGCATCCTGGGACATAAAGAGGTCCACCACTCCTCCATCAACAAACCTGAGTGAATGCTTGAGAGTGAGGGTGAGACAGCATCCAAACATCCCAGTTTGCCAAAACACTCTATGACCATGAAGTCTCCAGATCTGCAACTTTACCTAAGAGAAAAGCTTATTAACAAAAGGCTTGACTAAACAAATAGGATTTCAGCCTAGACCTAAAGACTGAGACTGTGCCTGAGTCCTGAACACTAATTGGAAGGCTGTTCCACAACTGGGGGGCTTTGTAAGGAAAGGCTCTGCTCTTTGCTGTAGTCTTCATTATTCTAGATACTAATGAAGAGCCTGCACCTTATTAATCAAAGTAGGTGTGGCAGATCATAAAAGACCAAAAGTTTTCTCAGGTACTGTGGTGCAAGACCATTAAGTGCTTTAGAGGTCATTAGAGGTATTTTATAAACAATGATAAATTTAACTGGGAGCCACTGCAGTGTGGATAAGATAGGGATGATGTGATCAATTCTTCTGATTCTAGTAAGGACTAAGTGGAGCTTGTTTATGCCAACCTAGATATGAGCCTAGATCCAACCTGAAGATAACAAAGACATGAACTGGTTTTTCTGCATCATGTAGTGACATTATATTTCTTACATGTATGTAGCTGTATCCCGGGGACTAGTTCATTCAATGCTACATACACATTAGGTGTATTTTAGCCTTTTAGTCTGCCGCCTGGCCTTGCCTCTGGATTGTCACTGATTAACTCAGCCTGTTCTGAGACTATGAGCAATGCTGCTTATCTCTACAAATCTGATCTGTGTTGATGCTCTGTAGTGGCACTTCTCCCCACTGGGTCAGTTTCTCCCTCAGTGCTCTCTCCTTCAAATATTTCACATCCTGCAACATCTAGCTGACTAGTGGGCCTGTGACTCTGTGTCACTACCATGGTTCCCTTGCCATACCTTGGACTTTCAATACTGAGCTGGCTAAGTTAGCTACATTCCTCTAACATGCAACACTGGGGCTGAAATACAGATTCCCTTAATCCATCGTACCAGTTCCTGTTGAAGATGCTAGCTGTTCCTTGAAAGGCATGCACCCTGTAGGCTAATGTAAGTGGATGCCATCTCAGCATACCACAGCAATGAGGATAATACCTCTGTGGGGTCTCAAATTTATTACAACCTTACTGTAATAAGATAAATAAGAGGCATTTTCCTAATGCCTGTATTCACCCCATAATAACTCTAAACACAGGTGTGGGATCTTCCTCTTGTGCTGGAGTAGCTTAATGCCACTTTTTAGGAGCCTACGAAAGATGCCAATATGAATATTTTTTCAACAAAAATAGTAGGAGAACTGCATGCTATGGCAACAGGATTTCCATGCATGGATTGTTGGCCAGATTACTCTAGGGAGTCATTGTGGTTGAACCCAGGATTTCTGTCTAAGGTCACATCACCCAATTTTGTAAGGTAAACGTGTGTCCGGTATACATCCTACAGTACTATTTAGACTGGATGACAGCCATCCCATCTTCAGAGCAATTGTTCATCTGTCATAGAGCAGAAACACAGGATACTTACCCTAACCCTTGTTTAGGCAAAGACTTGCCCACTGGGTGGTGCCATCATCAAATGGCCTATAGACTGGCTGGACATGCCACTCTACAAGGAGCGCCTCCTGGTCATGCAGATTATTTAGAGGAATGTCACTGCAGGAAGCCTGCGCTGCTGGTACCTCGGTATCACTGTACACCTTTTCCAGGTTCTGCAACATTAACATCTCCCATCCCAGTGGCCTGAGTGTGGCAATTATTGCCAAACACGTTTTCAGTTAGTCTGAATATGTGTTGGTTCCTTTTGACATTGCATACATTATCTGGGTGATTGTCACTAACCTTGTTGGTCAGGAAGGATAAAATAAAATCTTTTGAATCTGAGGATAGAATTATGAAATTAAGTTCTGCTTTATGGAAAAGAATATAATGATATTCAACATGGAGTATAATCTATTTACTTCTCATCCTCTCAGATTTCAATAAATTGCTCATTGTTTAAGCTTGTGGTTGGCTTTTATTTGACCTACAAAATATTTTCATTTCTTATTCCATATCTCATAATAATTGTATGGCATTGTCCTGTATCATCAGACCTGGACCCTCCAGAAGAGCTGGAGAGGAAGCGTGTTTGCCGCATAATAACCCGGGACTTCCCACAGTACTTTGCGGTGGTCTCACGGATCAAACAGGACAGTAATTTGATTGGGCCAGAGGGTGGGATTTTGAGCAGCACAGTGGTACCACAAGTCCAGGCTGTCTTCCCAGAAGGAGCACTTACAAAACGTATTCGAGTTGGATTACAGGTATTGCAGTTCATTTTTACATTCCTTTTTCAAGAAGTAGTGTTATTCTTACTTTCAGTATTTCAATAGTTATTGCCTTATTGGTTTCAGGTCAGGAAACTAGAAAGTACTCTCTCTATTCAGCTGCAATACCACTGTATTTTACAACAAAAGTCCTGGTATTTGGTTTACTTATTTCTCTTAATTAGGCTCAGCCTGTGAATGTAGACATGGTGAGAAAGATCTTGGGGAACAAAGCTACATTTAGTCCTATAGTCACCCTGGAGCCCCGTAGGCGGAAGTTCCATAAACCCATCACCATGACCATTCCTGTCCCCAAGACTTCCACTGACCCTATACACAATGGCTTTGGAGGAGATACACCAACACTGCGCTTACTATGCAGTATCACAGGTGAGGGAGCAAAACTGTATAAACAAATGAACAACAGCTTATCAATCCAATTTTAAATTTTCATTATATTAAATTGAATTTCTCAAATGAATTTCTCTAATAAATTAAATATTATTAAAAAAGCATATTTATAGTACAGAAGTTGTCACGTGATCTCCATCTTTCATGTGCCTCTCCAATCAGGAGGATCATGCAAAGAGCTTTGTCTGTGTCTGTTTTCCTAAATGTCTGATAATTGAGATAGATTTAGTATGTTATATTTAACCAAATGTTAAATATATTTTTGAATTATATTGCTTTAAAATCAAGAGAGGTGTCTGGGTCAACAGTATATCTGTTGCTAAACAATGAACAGAACATATTTTTATGTTTTTATGGACAAATAAATAATTGTGAACAGGAGGGACCTGTGATTAAGAATTCAGTTCTAAGTTTTCTCCACTGCTCTGTGTTCAACCAGGTGGAACGACACCAGCTCAGTGGGAGGATATTACTGGAACCACACCTTTAACTTTTATCAATGACTGTGTGTCATTCACCACAAATGTCTCTGCAAGGTAGGTTCTGATTGGTAGTTTTATGTAATTCTGTT
The DNA here is from genome assembly GCA_022758105.1 of Pangasianodon gigas. Classification (NCBI taxonomy): domain Eukaryota; kingdom Metazoa; phylum Chordata; class Actinopteri; order Siluriformes; family Pangasiidae; genus Pangasianodon; species Pangasianodon gigas. The sequence goes on along the minus strand of CM040457.1, from coordinate 20,869,826 downwards.
TAATATCAATCCATGTTACATTTTTTTAATCACAGGACAATCAAAGCACTTGTGTTTTCTAACTCTCACTTTTTAGATTCTGGCTAATAGATTGTCGACAGGCCCACGAGTCAGTCAACTTCGCCACGCAGGTGTATCGGGAGATAATCTGTGTGCCGTACATGGCCAAGTTTGTCATCTTTGCCAAAACCCATGATCCAATAGAGGCACGCCTGCGCTGTTTCTGCATGACTGATGACAAGATAGATAAAACTCTGGAGCAGCAGGAGAACTTCACAGAGGTGGCTCGAAGTCGGGATGTAGAGGTAAGGTAGAGGTTCATGTGATCAAAAGTACTTGGTAACATGAAATGCTATTTACTAAATTGTTCACCAGGCTAAATTATGTGTTTGGTCTTTTAGAAATTCATCCCAGGTGTTCTCTGTAAGATCTGTAATGTGAAACTCACTATGTCTTAGTTTATTAACTAGACAGAGAGACCAACAGACAGACAGACAGACAGGCAGGCAGATAGATAGATAGATAGATAGATAGATAGATAGATCACTTTATTAATCCCAGAAGGAAAGTCACAAATTTTCTAAATTAAATTAGCTGTTTTCTCTTTACAAGTATTGTAGAGCATAAAGAGGCTTTTTGGCACATTTCTAAAAGCACCATCTCACTGGTTGTATATTGTAGAGCTCACCATCTTTTAAAAAATACTTTGGGTCTCCACAGTACTGTACATATCCATTCATTCATTATCTGTCTGTTCTACTGAAATAAAAACTAATACCCAATAAAAAAACAAAAACAAATTAAAATGTCTTAAAACTCTCATTTTACATTTTAGCAACACTGTTAAAATTGTCTTAATTTCTGAAAAATTAAATGTTTAAGTAAGCTATTGAAGCCTGTATAATAAGGGCTAGATCTTAATGGTATAATCCTTGTGATGTTCCATTGAAGGTATTAGAAGGAAAACCCATCTATGCAGACTGCTTTGGGAATCTAGTCCCCCTCACCAAGAGCGGCCAACATCATATCTTCAGCTTTTTTGCCTTTAAAGAAAACCGACTCGCCCTCTTTATAAAGGTAAGCTCCCTAACATATTCATGCTGTGTGTATTTCTTTTGAAAACATTTACTTCCTTGTAGGAGCAAGTTAAGAGGTATTTTGTTCTGAGTAACATTTTTGTTGCTAAAATGTTTTGGTTATTTGTTGGAAATCTTCCAGATACGAGATAACACTCAGGAGCCTTGTGGTCGATTGTCCTTCATGAAAGAACCGAGATCATATAGGAGTTTGGCCCACAATGCTATATGCAACCTAAATATTACTCTACCAGCTTATGCTAAGGTAATTTAACCACCACTCACTTTATAATGCATGGTAATGATACTGTATAAAAACCAAAAACACACCTGTGACCCCAACAAATCTGATGTCTGATGTCTCTTGAATGCTTTCTGGCTTCTCTATTTTATTACATTTAACGAATGCATGAATTCTTATAATATTTATGCTTGTACTTCACTATTTCTATCAAATGAAATACTGATTTCACAGGTTAATCTTCTGGAATATCTACTTCACACTGTTACATTAAGCTATGTTTCAGTTTAGTCTAACTGAAATTAACACAATGGAGACTTTAAAACATAATATTACACAATTTTAACATCATGCTCAGTTATGGTCTACAAGCCTATACCTTTCACTTTTAAGATGCAGTAATGCTAGGGTTAGGATTCTGATTAGATTAGGGATTTAGGATTTGGTTAAAATTATATTAATTATAATTATGTAATGTATGTTTTAGTTATGATTAGGTGAATAACTATTTGCAAATAAGTCATTTTACAAATAATCACTAATCAGTAACGGTAACAAAAACAGTATCTGTTAGAGCATTTTAGGCTGTGTATGTCCTCCACAAATACCCCCTCTCATACTATGCCTCAAAGGCTGGCTCAAGAGTTCTGTTGCTATGGTAACTGCTTTGCATGCTCTCTCTTTTTTCTTCTCTCTATCCTGTCCTCTGTCTCCCTTTCAACCTCTCTCCCCCTCTCTCTCTCTCTCTACTCCTTCTCTTTTACTGCTTCTTGCTCCTCAAAGGAATCAGATTCAGACCAAGAGCCTGATGAGGAGGTAACAGTGGAGATATTTTCCTCTATTCTCTTAACATCCACACTTTTGGATGTTCTATTTCCTCTGTAGTATAAAGATTGAACAATAGTTCCCTTTTTTATTTAATTTTTTTTCCAAATATTATTATTTTCAATTACTTCGCTTATATTATACTACATATATTCAAATAATTGTCATGGCCAGGTGAAAAATGCATAGTCCTCAGGAATAATAGAAATTTATAGTGTGTAGCTATTATATAGCTTAATTCTATAATTGTAGACAGTTAAGGTCCGCCAATGTAATTACTAAATAATACATTTTGCCTCTAGCTCGGATTGTTACAAAATGTTTTACATATTCACAGATTGTCAAATTATTATATTTTTCTAAAACGGAGCACATGTTGATCACCGGATCTTCAGTGACTGAGCTTTAAAAAGCAGCATGTGTAATTTACTCTTTAGTCATTTGTATGAAGCTTTTATCTAAAGCAACTTACAGTTGAGAAAGGATACAACTGAGCAATTTAGGGATTATGGGCCTTGCTCAAGTGCACAACAGTGGCAACTTGGTGATGCTAGGATTTCCAATGAGTAGCCTGACGCCTTAACCACTGAGCTACCACTGTATACTGTATAAAGTATATTTGTAGTGACATATATACAGAATTCATATTTTATTTGTAGCAAAATGTGTTTGTTGTTTGCCCAATGAGTTCCTCCCTGTCCAAACCTAATAGGATCATGGCTGTTTCTGTTCTCTTTTATTGATGTTTCCATCCAGTCAGTAGTTTACAACTAATCACAATTATTTTACTTGCTTATCTTTGCAGACTAGCCGAACACTTGAAAGATGTAAGACATTTCTCTTTTCTAGTTCTAATCTGTCATTCATTAAACAAGTTTGCTTTTAACCAACTCACATACAGATTAACTACTAAAGAATGTGCTGCATAATTTGCCATTTATAATTTAGCAATTATAACAATGGTAACGAGGTGCTGCACAGCATCCCATTTAACCCACCTCTAGCTTGTCACGACTTAAGTAAGACAGTATAATCTTTTGAAGCTTTCGCTCATTTTCCATTATGTTCCCTCCAAGGATGTGGGAGGTCAGGGTGTTGCAGCACCCCGGTGTTTTAGGATTCCTTTAACTGAAAATGCTAAAATAATAATAATATATAGATAAACGAATAAAAAAATATGCTAACTTTAAAATTTAGTATTTTGAGTACTTTTTGAGTTTGTATGTCAGATATAGTATTCCTAAGAGATTATAACTAAGAGATTTGCCAGTGATTACAATTTTTAATTTATTAAAGAAAAAGACACATTGCACTTTTCAACTGCTCATAGTTACATTTACATCCATGAGATTCGAGTCTTCAGGACAGAGGAGTTTGCACTTTTTGGTTTCTCAGTAAAATGACAAGTAGCATGTTTATAGGGAATAACTGTATATAGCTGCTATATTGTAAGTGTTAACAGGAACTAACTCCTGTGTCAGGAAATTTACTGAATTTTTCAAAGTGCTGATACCCAAGGCTCCTTCTATAAATGCTCAATAATTGTCTCTTAATGGAAAGGTTCACCATATCAATGAGTATACACCTTTTTTTTTATTTTTTTTATATAACATGTTTATTAGGCTTCGATTATCTGGCGTGTCTGTCATACAAGTCCCTGTAAATGAGCTGTTATAGGAATAATATGTTGTACTAGAAAGAGTGCATTTATATATACATATCATCTTTCATATTACAGTTGCAAATATTCAGTTATAAAATACATGCATACATAGTTATAAAAAAAATTAATCAACACCTTCAGATTCGAGAATTCAACCGCTCTGTGGTATATAATATTTGACTACACTTGGATGTGACATCATAGAACACACCATGTGTATGCTGCTTAAAATTCCAGCACCTCCAATGTAAAATGCCTTCCCACATCCCTGGTTCCCTCAATTCTTGGGCAAGTTTTAAAAAAAGATACTGTCCCTGTATGAACATGCAACATGAAATTCAATTCATAATGTGATATTTGTGTCATTAAATAGCTTTCCATCTACCATCAAATTTTATAACAAACTGCAAAGCAAAGTAGTTTCCTCTTTCCTGTGTTTAGTATCTCTTATCTATCTATCCATCCATCCATCCATCCATTTATGGCCAAATGTCTACATACACCTAGATTAAAGAAAATAAATATCAGTCTTTCACAGCTCCACTGAATTCACGTTACCATACATTTTATTTGGCAAGTCAATTACGGTTGAGTTTTTTTTAAGTCAATTGATTTTGAATGTCATTAGCCAAGGTGTATGTAAACTTTGGCCTCAACTATATCTATCAAACTAACATCAAATTAGTATGTAATTAAAGTAATTAATATGCATGCATGTGCACATAAGTGTGTGCTTGACAGAAAGTAAAAATGGTGACATGATCTTGAATTCATATGGAATTAATTTACATCCATTTGCATAGATTGATTAAGGCATGTGATCTCTTTTATTACCACACTATTTAATATAATGAAGTGTCTAATAGTTTATATGGGCTGGAATCAGTACCTACTAGATACTTACCTATTAGAAGTTAATAAGCTTTGCATGGAAATAACTTGACTTACATAAAGTGTGTGTGAATGTTGTTGGGAATGGGTGCAAACAGTATGATCATCTTTATGTTTGACAGCTTGCTTAACATTACCTTCTGCATTGCATGTTGTTCTAGTTATATCTACTGATATTTTATTTATTTATTATTATTTTTATTAGATCTTAATTTAAGCTTGACTAGTTCACAGACATAAGAAGCAATTTATCATTACTTCCATCACTTTATTCCTGAAAAACAAACACTACTGATATATCACTGGCTTTCTTTTGGAAAGTAAAAGTTTTTGAACACATTGTTTATTTCTCTCATTCACCCTAATTAATTTCTGTAGTAAACCTGAGTTTATTTGTGAGTTAACTTGAGCAAATGGTTATCTGTGTTGGCCCTCCACTGTATGAGAACCTATGTTTGTTTTTATTTATTTTTATTTATTTAAATTGGTATTTTAGTTGATTTTTTTCCATTGTCTTGAATGTGTGAATGTGCTTTTGTGCGGACTTCAGATAAGCAAGTTATTTCCTGCTTATTCCCCTAAGGTCTATAAGATTTGCCTATAATTTGCTTTGCAGTTGTTATTCATCCCTGTAAGTCTGTTGTCTGTCCTTCTAGTCTTTACTTCACTCTTACAACATTCAGTCCTGTTGTGTTCCTTGAAACTTTGTGCCAATCCAAACCTGATCTCTTTTTCAAATCTTTGTTCCCTTTAATTTAAATTTTTGTTTAATTTGCTCCTTAAATGTCCTCCTTGTAAATGGAAGATGATGAAGATACTGAAAATTCTACAGAGACATCCATCCTGAAAACTCAATTGATTCGAGATTCTCCTGCCCTTGCAAGCCCAGATTTACTCTCTGAGGTGTCAGAGATGAAACAAGATCTGATCAAAATGACTGCCATTCTGACCACTGATCCCTCTGAGAAGTCAAACTCTATGCATGGGGGTAGTCTAGAGAAAGGGGTGGAGGAGGTGTCAGGGGAGCCTTTTGAAATAATGGAAAAGGTAAAAGAGGATTTGGAGAAAGTTAATGAAATTCTAAGGAGTGGGACATATGAAGATAAGGTTGTTGAAGAATCAGCAGAAGCAGAAAGTCATCCATATAGAAAGGATGAGGAGTGGGTTCTTCTTTCAGACTGTGAAATTGAGGAGGCCAAAATGATGGCAGCTTTTGAGACCCAAGAAGCACTTCTTAAGGATATTCGAGGCAGCCGAGGTTCACAGACACAAAAGGGTGATGGAGACCATAAAGAATACTTTCTAGATGTACCTGTGACTTCTGGAGCTACAGTGCAGAAGAGTGTGGTACAGGAAAAGTTCACTGAAGTTGTTTTGCGCAAAGGTGGCAAAAAAATTGTACCGACTCTGATCAAAGATACGAAAATACATGTGGCTGAAGTGAAAAAGCCCATTCGAAGAAAAGGGCCTCATGGACAGAGTGACGAATACAATGTGCCCACTTCAAAAACAGGTTCTGTTATTGAGAGAACAGAAAAAACACATCGAGATGATGGCCTCTTACATGCCCCCTCAAACCAAAAAATGTCACCTGTATCTCCAGTAGTTGAAGAAACACCCATTGGCTCAATTAAAGATAAAGTTAAAGCTCTTCAAAAGAAGGTGGAGGAGGAACAAAGAGGCCGCAAGCAGACTATCAGCAAACCCTCTCCTGGGTCTTCAGAAAAAAAATCATCTCCTGTTATTAAAGAGCAAAAAACACCAACCACGAAAAAAACACAAGCTCCCATAAAATCACCAAAAATTGAGTCAGAGAGACTAGAAGAGACTATGTCAGTAAGGGAACTCATGCGGGCTTTTCAGACAGGACAAGACCCTTCGAAGGGAAAGTCTGGACTTTTTGAACATAAAGCAAGTTCTGGACCAAAGCACACAAAAACAGTTCAAATAAAGGAGACTCTGTCCACACAGTCCCAGTCTCAAGCATCATCACTTGGACAAGAAGTGTCACTTGAAACTATAAAATGTGTTGACCCACAGAAAATAAAAGCACTTCAGATTTGCACAGAGATACAACATTCTCAAGACGTAAGTTCCAATGTAAGAGCAGAACCAGAAGACAGTGTTCAGTATCAAGAACTTAAAATGCCAAAAACACAAGATGAGGTCACTTCTGCCTTACAATCAGCAGAGCCTACAGTCCAGAGAAATTTGGCTACTCCAGTAACCCAAGATTTGTCTAAGGATACTAGAGTGTCTGAACTTTATAGTGGCCCAGATGCACTTGATGACAGCTCTGACAGACACAAAATTGAAGGGCTAGCTGTTTCCCCTTGTGCCAGCATAGGTGAAGGCGAAGTTCACATGAGCTCAGAGGACAGTGACAAACATGAAGGCATGGCAGAAACTCTGGATACAAGTCCTGAAAGCCTTTCATCATCACCCAAACGGCCAGGTCAATATATAGATGGAGAGCTCTCAAACGTAGAAACAGTTACAGCCAAAGATGAGACAAGTAAACTATCTGACTCCTCTTCCGCTGGTGCAAAGACAGCTGATGATCAGGCATCTACAGCAACTCTTGGATGCTTATCTGTGAAAAATGCAGTGGATTATCCTTCAAAAAGTGAGTCTGTGTCTGCTTCTCAGGGCAAAACTGTTAAATTTGTTGATGAAAAATTCTCTCTTGATGAGGACATTCTTTTGACATCAACTAAACCACCAAAATCTCAAAAACTAATGAAAAGGGGTTCTGAAACAATAGACAGTTTTTTGAGTGATGAAGAACCATCAGATGGTCAACAACTGTCAACTTCAGCTGACTACCTGGCTACAAGGGCTGATACACAGGGTCATAGTGGTTTAGTATTGCCTCTTAGACATCAAGATTCAGAGACCATTAGTCCAGTAGCTGATGATTCTATAACCATTAGTCATAAGGACTCATTAGAAGGTAGTCCCCTTATGGAAGACAACTCCTCCCATAAATCCCCAGACTCAATTGAACCTAGTCCAACTAAAGACTCCCCATGCTGTGACTCTCTAGAAGGCAGCCCTATAGAACAAAAAAACATCATCGCCTTGCCTGCTACAGTAGAGCAACCCAGTGTGACTGCAGGGCACCCGACATCCTCCAAAGCTCCTGAGTTACCCCCAGAAAATTTGCATAGACTCCCCAGAGACCAGAAGTGTAGTGTCGACGATGACAGTTGCGAGCAGACATCCCAGCTGATGAGTTCGGGTAAGAGTCCTTTTTCCCCTGACACCCCAAGTTCTGAAGAGGTAAGTTATGAGCTCAATCCCAAAACCCCAGACCCTATGGTCCTTTCCAAGTTCCTAATTCCATCTGTCATACCTGAGGATGCAGAGGGAGATGTGTTGGAGTGTGTCATTACCCAGAGGAAATTCACCCCTGAGGAAGAGATGTTTAAAATGGCTGCAAAAATAAAAACATTTGATGAGATGGAGCAAGATGAAAAAGACAGAAAGGGCAATAGCAAAGATATCTTCTCTCAGACCATGAATGAGTCTGAAAGAGGACATGAAAGCATCATATTGATTGGGCCTGAATCCAAAGTTGAAACAGCCTCAGTGGATGGCCTTGGGCCTACTGAGACAAAACAAGGGTCAGAGGTAGCACAGTCTATTGAACTTACTATTAAAGTACAACCTCCCTCTCCTTTTCCAGCAGGTGTGCATGAGATCCCTCAAACATCTGAGGACATGGCCCACACTGCAGCATCAACAGATGAATCCACAATGGAGGGACCTCAGTCTGTCTCAGAAAAGCACACAGCAAAAGCCCATCAGATTCTTCTACAAAAAGAAATGCATTCGCTTAGTATGAAAGAGTTAGAACAGACCAACAAACAATTATTAAGCAATGAAGGGATGGTCAATATACCTCCTGAAGTAAAAGAGGAAAGCCATAGAAAGTCAAGGGAAAGCAAATATGATGATAAGGGTGAAAAGCAAAAAGATGCATCAGACTACCAGGAAGTTTATAGCAAATCACATAGTCAGATAGAATGTAAAATAACAGATGATGTTAAAGGCGATCACTTAAGGCCTGCAGGGACATCTGATCTAGGTTTAAGCAGGGAAAGTTTAAGGGCTGAAAGTGATTCTAGTATTATTGGGCAAGCTAGGGAAACATTTAAACCACAAATATGTATTTATGATGACACTGAAGAAGATGATTTAGAGGAAGAACTTCCTAAAACAAAGTCTAGAGGGGTAACTGCAAAAACTCTGGCAGACAACTGGAATGCTATACGGGAAGATGATGATGCCTTTGCAGCAAGAGTCAAAGAAGAGGAGCAAAAGATTTTGGGTCTGGCAGTAGATCGACAGTCCCAAGGTGCAACTCCAGACACCACACCGGGAAGGACGCCCACCGAGGAAGGCACGCCAACAAGTGAACAAAACCCTTTCCTTTTTCAAGAGGGTAAACTATTTGAAATGACTAGAAGTGGAGCAATAGACATGACCAAAAGGGGATATGAGGAGGAAGGTTTTGCTTATTTTCAAATAGGAGAGCAACCAGTTGAAGAGGCACTTATAGAAGAGATTAGGGAAGAATCTGGTGCAGAATTTACTAGAGCAGAAAGAGAGGTTGCCATAAACCTCACTGTGCAGATTAAACCAGAAGACACTGAGGAATTTTTAAATGAGGCTACAGACATATCCCTTCACTCCACAGCTAAGGATGATCAATCAAGTATAGCTTCTAAGTCAGATGCCTCAAAGTCTACAATCCCCTTTAATTTGGCTGTTTCTGCTTCACCCAAAACAAGTAAAAACCACATTGCAAAAGAAGCTGTAGAAATAAAAACAGACAAGTTACCTGAAGATAGTTCTTCAGGGACTGATCTTGGTTCTTCAGACACTATCATAACTGATGTCCAGACAGCAGTGTCAACAGTAACCCGATCAGTTTATTCCCAGCAGGACCAAGAGTCCTCAGATTCCTCCCCAGAGGATGAGCACTCAGTGATAGAACTACCCAAAGCCCCTGAAAAGACATACCAAACTTCCAAAATGATATCAAAGTCAAAACCAAAGCCTGACTCTAAAGGTAATACTGCATCTACTCAGAAAAAGTCCTTCTCTAAGGACGAGGAGAAGCCAAAATCAAGAATCCCTATAAAAGCTATATCCCACAAATTGGAGACAGAGCATGATTTATCTGTGAAATCTCCTAAGGAGAAAAAGTCTAAATTGCCTGTAAAACCTGAAACAAGGAGAAAATCTGAGACAGACACAGGTCCCTCTGTAAGCTCCAGAGTGACAAGGTCTATCAAAGCCAAGAGCTACTGTGAAAGTGATTCTACAAAGAAACCAGCAAAAAAGGACCAGGGTCGTCCAGCAGGTACTGAGTTGCCCAACAAGTATAAGACATTACCATCGAAGCTACCTGTCAGGGGAAAGCCTGGTCAACCAACTCAGACCACTACAACTGGCAAAAAAGATCAGCCATCCGAGAAGCGCAAGAAGTCTATTGATTTTTTTGAGGAGATTAGTGATGAGGCAGCTAAGCTAGTGGAGAGGTTGGCCCAAGCAGAAAAAGAGAAAGAGGAGGCAGATTCCATGTCGGACGATGAAAGCAGCACCATAGATGTCTCAGTAATAGAAAGTGAGCCTTTCCCTGACATGCAGATGCCTCTTCCTGAGGACCCATTGGTCATTAGGCCTCGATGGGACGACCCTGTTGAGACGCAGATGGAAAGAATCCCTGCTGATAAAGCCCAAGTCCAAAGTCAAGGTATCCCCATCATAAGGGGCCCATTCTCTCTCTCTCATCTGCCTCAGCACATTAGCAATGAAGGTGCTGCCTCTCTGTCTTGTAGCTAAAGCTTCAACTCTTTCTGGTGCTTTTGTGACGTTTGAATTGTGTTTGTGTCTGTCTCCTTTCCTTGTATGTGTTAGAGTATTTTCAAGAATGATTTTATAAATGCTATATGTATTAAAGTATTAAACTTCATAGCATGCTGAAATGGCTGCTGCCATACATCTATACATTTAGGGAGACACATATGGAATTAAGTTTACTGGTAAATTACAATATTTTCCCTGAAATTTCCTGCAGTGCATTATAATTCATAGTATACACCAGAACAAAAAACCTTTACAGTATTCTCAGAGAATATGTCTGACATGAAAATGCATACTGGAAATCCTGCCTAATCACAGCTAATCTAGCTAATCACAATACCTCTGATATTTAAATGTTTGATGATTTTTGGTTAGAATTCAAACATAATTCAAACACATTTAAAAACATATAGTAAAAGTAAAAGCAAGAGAAAGCCAGTGATTATATACAGATGGGTGACAAATTAAAGGAAAAACTGGTAGCTCTATTATTCTGTGGGAGATATTTTGCTAGTATGGTTTGTGTCCACTTGTCACCTTAGAGTGTAGAGTGGGATGGGATGAGATTGACCTCTTTCAGGATGGCAGTGCCCCATCTACAGGGCACAAGGGCTCACTGAATGTTTTAAAAATTATGTAAATATTATACTTCGATCTTTGCAGCCACCAGATCTCAATGTGTTAGACAGCGCTTTACACCACCATCATCAAAACACCAACTAAGCAATTATCTTTTTAAAACGTACCCCTCCATTCCTCCAGTACAGTCCCAGACACTTGTGTCAAGTCATATCAAAGCTATTCTGGCATCTTGCAGTGGCTCAACACTTTTCAGTACTTTTTTTTCCCTTATCATTTGTCACCTACCTGTATTTCATTTACATTTTGTGTACATTAGTGGTGGATATGATCTTTTTTTGTGACTGCTTCTATTCAAAATTATAGGGACCATTTTTTTTCTTAGTTCTTTAGTATGTGTTTTGGTGATGGCATCTTATGTGTCTTGACCATGGTATTTGCAGTGGATCCACAGGATGAGCTTGACAGGAAGGAAGGACGATTGGCTGTAATGGCTGATCATCTTGGTTTCAGCTGGACAGGTAAAAGCAGCATTAGTATTTGGTGATATCACAGGAACATTGACAGAAAGATTCATGGTCCAAAGATCCATACATCACCCATATCCTGTGTACCTCTAGCAGATTCTTAAAATCACACATTATATGTGTGCTCTGATGGGTTTATTACTTGCTTTCAGTAAGTTGGCAGATATGATAACACACAGTGGGTCGGATGGCTTTGTATTCATAAATACTGTATGTACAATTTAAACAGAACTCTGACATCAGTAAGTCATATTAGCTCTTACTCCCTTTAAAATTCAAACAATATTATTTGCTCTACAGTCTTTCAAACAGTCTTCTTTCAAACATTGCTGTGTTCTCTATTGTTCATCTAGAGCTGGCTCGTGAACTTGAATTTGATGAAGAGCAGGTCAGTCAGATAAGAGTAGAGAATCCAAACTCATTACAAGACCAAAGTCATGCACTCATAAGACTATGGACAAAAAGAGAGGGGACAAACGCTACAGGTAGGATTGTTAATCACGTTCTAAAAGTGAATAACAATGTCACAATTATTCCAAGTATTGTATTAAATACTCATTTAAATGATTAGCTCACTGGTTCTACTTTTTATTTGCCACAAATGGAAACCAAGACATTGTAGAATAGCACTGTATGTCATAATAAAAATATATCCACTTGACTTGTAGGTCATCAACACAAGATAATATGTCCTAAAAAGTGGATAATATTGTTATTAGACATTATGGGATCAGACATAACTATCTTTATTTATCTTAAATCTCAGATTGAATGGTCAAAAGGATCATAAACAAAATGCACGTTTAATTTGTTGAATCTTTTCAAAATCTCCACAGAAAGCATTTTAATCTCAAAGCTCACAAAGATTAACCGTATGGACATTGTACATCTCATCGAAGCAAAGATCGTACAGTCCACTCAGGACCACTCATCACATACCTATGCAGAAATGGAGCAGTCTATATCACTGGACCACAGTGAAGGTAACCATAACATCCACTTTGACAAATATGAAAATAAATAATATATAATTTAAAAGAAGAGAAGATAAGATTAGGCAGATATAATTGCAATTGTAACCCCAAGTTAAGATGAGGAACTATTGCTCAATTTGTAGCTCACAGTGTCTTGCCTTAATTTTTAAAGCCAGAATTACAACAGTGTTATATCCCCATCCAGGTTTCTCAGCTCTTCACGAGGACATCGACAGCCCTAGCCCAGTCCGCCACACAGAGCTCACTTCAAGAAGGCCAAAGTCTGGGCGTCAACCTCCATTAGTATCGGTCGAGGATCTCTCTTCTAGTGTATCTTCACTCAGTGATACCCAGAAAGAGAAGTTGCAGCTGCACATAGATAAAGCTGAAGAGTGAGTCATTTGAAGATCTCACTCAGTCATTTATCAAACCAATAGCTTTAGAACTACTTTATTTTTAAAATCATATTTATTTACAGGCTGGCTGCAGACTCAACACTGTCTGGTTTTGAGATGATTGGCCTAAGACAACAGTTCCCTGGCACTGTCAAAAAAGTAAGTCCTTTCTTTACCCTGTACAAAACTGCACCATGGAAGCTCCAGTCTCAACAATATGGCCCAGTTTACAAAAAGGGAGCTGTTTCCAAAGTACCATCACAGCAGTTCAAATCACATTCCAAAATTCCGTCACAGCAGTTAAATCCCATTTATGATGAGGCACTACAAGAGTTAGGAGCAGCTGGGGGTGAATCCGAGCACATCCCTATTAATGAGTATATTGGAGAGATCATTGCATCCACTGAACTACCCAGGGACTGCAGACAAAAGCAAAAAGAAATAATAATGACAGATTTTGAAGAGACCTTGTTGGAATCGGAGCATAGTGAAGCAGATTTCAGTGAGCTCTCTGTAGACCTCAAACAAGCACCTGAGGATTATGTTTCCCATTATGTGTCTCCTACGTCACTTCCATTCTTTCAGCCATCAAACAAAATGGTTTCTGACAGAGTTACACTAGCACAAGCTTCATCAGTACCAGAAAATCCACATTGTGAGATGGAAATTCCAATCCCAAAAGCTGAGGCAAAATCTGTGTGTGAGCTGCCATGTAACCAGAAGCCAAGTGATGAGTACATGAAGCACCATGTTGAGGAGATTTCTGATCAATTCTACAGAGCCCTCTTTGGTGAAGATTATGTTTATGCAAAGACTCTTGGCAAAGATATTAACATAGTTACAGAGAGTTTTGAATCATATGAACATGAGGACTTCACTGAGAACAAAGTGGATGAAGCAGAGGCCTTAAATGTTGATCAAGTTTGTTCTGTATCCTCAGAAACAACCGACACAAATATTTCCACCAAGGAGCAACTGCAAAATGTTAAGACAGTTTGTAGTTCACCCCCAAAACAGCTGTTGCCTTGGCATGAGGGTGAAATTGCAGCAAGTAATATTGACTCTACATGTACTCAGATGTCACTTGACTCAGCAACTGGGCAGACAAATTCTTTATCAAATCCGATCATGGATGAGTCAGAATCTCTAAAGTTCAGTACCGAATTTGAAGTACACATACCCCAGTCTAAACTTAGAGCAACAAATTCCCAGTACAAAACAAAATATTCTAGTGTCCTCTCTAAATCAGTTTCAGACTATAGACCTTTCATGCAAGATTATTTGATGTCTCCAACTGAGTGTAGATCATCATCACCAGTTTCTGTATCTGGATATGAAGGTGACTTGGAAATATCTTTGCATGAATATAGATCCTTATCGCCTGAATCTAACGTTTCACTACCACCAGACTCACCAGTTCCATTTGAGTACAGCTCAGGCTCACTAGACTCATGTATGCTGATAGATGAAATAAGAGCATGTTCACCTGAATCTGTAGCATCAGGTACTGAACATAAACTTCTCTCTCCTGATTCTCCTGTACCTGATTTTAGACCACATTCACCTCTACCACAAGTTTGTGAATACGCAGCACCAGAATTTACTATGCAAGTGGACACAAAAAGGATTTCTGCTGACTTGGATCAGTTGTACTCTTTTCATGTGCATGAGTCAAGCACTCAATTCAGTCCACAAAGATATTTTTTAATGGTTACTGATGAAATAGATAGACCAGTTTCACCAGGATCATGGACTGAATGTAGATCATTTACACCTGAATCAAATAGATCCTTTTCTCCTGGGTCCTTTACTATTGACAGGTTAGACAGAGAATTATCCCCCGAGACTCCCCTGGACTCTGAGCATGACCCTTGGATTTCTGATATCTTTGTGGATAGATCATCTGACCCTGGATCAACAGTATCATTGAATGAGTATAAGTCACTTTCCTGTGATTCACCAATACCCAGTTTTACACCAGAAGTATCTGACTATCTTACACAAGTGAAAGGATCTATATCATCATCGCCTCAATCTGAGATTTCAGATTTAGGGTATGAATTGTCTTCAGAATGGTTGTTTGCAGGTCGACCATCATCTCCTGAATCAGCAGCATCGGGCAATGAATGGAAACGCCTTTGCCCTGATTCACCTCTACCTAGATTTGTTCAAAATGTATATGAATTCATGCCTATAAAAGAATGTAGATCTTTATCTGTATCTGATCTTTCAGACAAAGAATGTGAGCTTATTTCACCTATACCATTTTCAGAGGAATGTCGACCTTTGTCACCTGATTCATTTTCATCTGTAAATGAACACATACCTCTTTCACCTGATTCCACAATACCCAGCTTTTCAGTACCAATTTGTGAATTGTATACATCTTTAGGATATCACTCTGAATCACTTGAGTCAGATCTTTCAGACAAAGCACACAAATTGATCACACCCACAAGAATACTGTTTGAGAATCGACCATCTTCACCAGATTCAGAATCATCACTAAATATCCCTGGACCACTTTCACCAGATTTAATATTACAGACAGAATTATCAAATATTCTTACACCAGAAGCTGAACCTAAGTTGTTGCAAAGCCATGGTTTCAGGCAGCAATCCCCTGATATTTTGGAAATTGATAACTGCTTAAATAAATGTGCTTTAGAACGTCCCTTACTTCCTGATTCTACCAAACTTTTAAGCAAACAGACAGCACACATGGAATCTGAAAAAGAGTTAACATCCAGTGGCTCCGAAAACATCAAAAAACCAATGAGTTTAGATTTATCTGCTAAGGTACCTGTTAAAAAATGTCAAAAGATAAAAAAGTTATCAAAAAATGAAACACAAGAAAAAGGGAATACCCAGCTACCTGAACAGGTTGAATCTACTTTGACACATAGACTTGGCAGTCAGAAAGACTGTAAATTAAGTATGCCATTAAAAGGAGCAGATGCTCAAACCTTAACCACAGATCCATGTGACTCTGTGTCCAATCATGAACCGAAAACAATCAGGTTGTCAGAAGGTAGGCCTAGTGTAACGGGGCAAATCCAAAACCCATTTAATCTTGAAACATTCTCGACCGAGGAAAGTGAAGTTGCAGCCACTAAGAGAAAAGCTCATAATCTTATGAGTAAAGTACATGATCCCCAGTACAAAGGTAAAACATTCTGCCCCAACACTACTGTTTTTGAATACAGTGTGAAAACAGCAGAGAATAGACCATTATCACCAGTTTTGCCTATACAGCAGTTCAGACCATTTTTTCGTGAGAGTAGTGTGCCAGTTTCTGCATACAGATCATGTTCACCTGAATCAATGTCTTCTAATTCAATAGAAATTGAATCATTTGCTGGAGACCTGTTTGATGTCGAGCAAAGGCCAGCGTCATCTGACTCATTTCAATCAGAATTTGAATCTAGACCCCTTAGCCCTGACTCCATCCCAGAGTACAGACCTATGTCACCCGAGTCAGTGTTATTACAATCTGATATTAGAGGATCTTCACCAGATTCAATTAGTGCATGTAGACCGCTGTCTCCAGATTCACCAATACCACAGTACTCAGCAATGTTCTTTGAACTAGTTCCAGTAACAGGATGTAGATCATCCTCACTTGAATCTTTAGCATCAGGTCCAGATTATGAATTAAATATTTTGAGTTCCATAAATTCTGATTGTAGAACCTCACCTCAATCTGTAGCATCATTAGTTGCTAATGAATGCTTACACCCAGACTCACCTATACCAGACTTTAGATCTTTGTTTCCTGAGCATGCACTTCCAGGTTTTGGGCATAGATCATGTTCACTTGAATCAATGTCTTCTAATTCAGTAGAAAATGAATCATTTTCTGGAGACCTATTTGATATCGAGCAAAGGCCAGAGTCACCTGACTCAATTCAATCAGAAATTGAAGCTAGACCCCTTAGCCCTGACTCCATCCCAGAGTACAGGCCTATTTCACCTGCATCTATGATCTTAGATTCAGATATTAGAGGATCTTCACCAGATTCATTTAGTGCATGTAGACCACTATCTCCAGATTCACCAATACCACAGTACTCAGCAGTGTTCTTTGAACTAGTTCCAGTAACAGGACGTAGATCATCCTCACTTGAATCTTTAGCGTCATGTCCAGATTATGAATTAAATATTTTGAGTTCCATAAGTTCTGATTGTAGAACCTCACCTCAATCTGTAGCATCATTTGTTGCTAATGAATGCTTACCCCCAGACTCACCTATACCAGATTTTAGATCTTTGTTTCCTGAGCAAGCACTTCCAGGTTTTGGGTATAGATCATGTTCGTCTGAATCAATATGTTCTTATTCAATAGAAAATGAATCATGTTCTGGAGACCTGTTTGGTGCCGAGCAAAGGCCAGAGTCACCTGACTCATTTCAATCAGAATTTGAAGCTAGACCCCTTAGCCCTGACTCCATCCCAGAGTACAGGCCTATTTCACCTGAATCTATGATCTTAGATTCAGATATTAGAGGATCTTCACCAGATTCATTTAGTGCATGTAGACCACTATCTCCAGATTCACCAATACCACAGTACTCAGGATTGTTCTGTGAGTTAATGCCAGTAACAGGACATAGACCGTCCTCTCCTGGGTCTATGGCTTCAGATAAAAATTATGATGAAGATGATGATTATGAGTTAAATGCTGTTACTTGGACAGTATCTAGAGCATCATCACCTGATTCCATGAAATCAGCAAAGGAAGACAGACCATTATCACCTGATTCACCCATACAGCAGTTTAGACCATTTTTTTCTGAGAGTAGTTTGCCAGTTTCTGGATACAGATCATGTTCGCCAGAATCAGTACATTCTAATTCAATAGAAACTGAATCATTTCCTGAAGGACTGTTTGTCATTGAGCAAAGGCCAGAGTCACCTGACTCATTTCAATCAGAATTTGAAGCTAGACCCCTTAGCCCTGACTCCATCCCAGAGTACAGGCCTATTTCACCTGAATCTATGATCCCAGAATCAGACATTAGAGGATCTTCACCAGATTCAATTAGTGCATGTAGACCACTATCTCCAGATTCACCAATACCACAGTACTCAGCAGTGTTCTTTGAACTGGTTCCAGTAACAGGACGTAGATCATCCTCACTTGAATCTTTAGCGTCAGGTCCAGATTATGAATTAACTATATTGAGTTCAATAAGTTCTGATTGTAGAACCTCACCTCAATCTGTAGCATCATTAGTTGCTAATGACTACTTACCCCCAGACTCACCTATACCAGATTTTAGATCTTTGTTTCCTGAGCATGCACTTCTAGGTTTTGGGTATAGATCATGTTCGCCTGAATCAATATGTTCTAATTCAATAGAAAACAAATCATTTTCTGGAGACCTGTTTGGTGCCGAGCAAAGGCCAGAGTCACCTGACTCATTTCAATCAGAATTTGAAGCTAGACCCCTTAGCCCTGACTCCATCCCAGAGTACAGGCCTATTTCACCTGCATCTATGATCTTAGATTCAGATATTAGAGGATCTTCACCAGATTCATTTAGTGCATGTAGACCACTATCTCCAGATTCACCAATACCACAGTACTCAGGATTGTCCTGTGAGTTAATGCCAGTAACAGGACATAGACCGTCCTCTCCTGGGTCTATGGCTTCAGATAAAAATTATGATGAAGATGATGATTATGAGTTAAATGCTGTTACTCGGACAGTATCTAGAGCATCATCACCTGATTCCATGAAATCAGCAAAGGAAAACAGACCATTATCACCTGATTCACCCATACAGCAGTTTAGACCATTTTTTTCTGAGAGTAGTTTGCCAGTTTCTGGATACAGATCATGTTCGCCAGAATCAGTACATTCTAATTCAATAGAAACTGAATCATTTCCTGAAGGACTGTTTGTCATCGAGCAAAGGCCAGAGTCACCTGACTCATTTCAATCAGAATTTGAAGCTAGACCCCTTAGCCCTGACTCCATCCCAGAGTACAGGCCTATTTCACCTGAATCTATGATTCCAGAATCAGACATTAGAGGTTCTTCACCAGATTCAAGTAGTGCATGTAGACCACTATCTCCAGATTCACCAATACCACAGTATTCAACAATGTTGGCTGAGTTACTGACAGTAACAGGACATAGATCACCCTCTCCTGAGTCTATGGCTTCAGATGAAGATTATGATTTTAATGTTCTGACTGCTGCAGATTCTGATCATAGACCTTCATCACCTGACTCAGTTGCATCAGTAGATGAGAACACACGATTATCACCTGACTCACCTATTGAAGCATTCACACCATCTTTCTGTGAGAGTGCTCTGCTAATTTCTGGATATAGACCATGTTCACCTGAATCAATATTTTCTAATTCTATACGATATGAATTGTTTCCTGGAGACTTGTTCGCAGTTGACCAGAGGTCAGTGTCACCTGAGTCATTTGTGTCAGACACTGTAGATAGGCCAGTCTCACCAGACTCTATACCTGAATACAGACCTATGTCACCCGAGTCAGTGTTATTACAATCTGATATTAGAGGATCTTCACCAGATTCAATTAGTGCATGTAGACCGCTGTCTCCAGATTCACCAATACCACAGTACTCAGCAATGTTCTTTGAACTAGTTCCAGTAACAGGATGTAGATCATCCTCACTTGAATCTTTAGCATCAGGTCCAGATTATGAATTAAATATTTTGAGTTCCATAAATTCTGATTGTAGAACCTCACCTCAATCTGTAGCATCATTAGTTGCTAATGAATGCTTACACCCAGACTCACCTATACCAGATTTTAGATCTTTGTTTCCTGAGCATGCACTTCCAGGTTTTGGGCATAGATCATGTTCACTTGAATCAATGTCTTCTAATTCAGTAGAAAATGAATCATTTTCTGGAGACCTATTTGATATCGAGCAAAGGCCAGAGTCACCTGACTCAATTCAATCAGAAATTGAAGCTAGACCCCTTAGCCCTGACTCCATCCCAGAGTACAGGCCTATTTCACCTGCATCTATGATCTTAGATTCAGATATTAGAGGATCTTCACCAGATTCATTTAGTGCATGTAGACCACTATCTCCAGATTCACCAATACCACAGTACTCAGGATTGTTCTGTGAGTTAATGCCAGTAACAGGACATAGACCGTCCTCTCTTGAGTCTATGGCTTCAGATAAAAATTATGATGAAGATGATGATAATGAGTCAAATGCTGTTACTGTCACAGTTTCTAGGGCATCATCACCTTATTCCATGAAATCAGCAGATGAGAATAGACCATTATCTCCTGACTCACCTATACAACAGTTCAGACCATTCTTTCCTGAGAGTAGTTTGCCAGTTTCTGGATATAGATCATGTTCACCTGAGTCAGTATGGTCCAATTCAATAGAACATGAATCATTTGCTGGAGACTTTTTTATTGTTGAGCAAAGGCCAGGGTCACCTGACTCAGTTCAGTCAGAATTTGAAGCTAGACCCCTTAGCCCTGACTCCGCCTCAGAGTACAGGCCTATTTCACCTGAATCTATGATCTTAGCTTCAGACTTTAGAGGATCCTCACCAGATTCAATTAGCTCATGTAGATCACTGTCTCCAGATTCACCAATACCACAGTACTCAGGATTGTTCTGTGAGTTAATGCCAGTAATAGGACATAGATCGGCCTCTCCTGAGTCTGTGGCTTCAGATAAAGATTATGAGGTTAACATTGTCAGTACTGCAGATTCTGATCATAGACCATCATCTCCTGACTCAATGGCATCAATAGATGAGAACACACGATTATCACCTGACTCGCCTATCCAAGCATTCAGACCATCTTTCTTTGAGAGTACTCTGCCAGTTTCTGGATATAGATCATGTTCACCTGAATCAGTATGTACTAATTCAATACAGTATGAATTATTTGCTATGTCACCACAGTCTATGATCTCGGCATCGGAGATTAGAGGATCTTCACCAGATTCAGTTACTGCATGTAGACCACTTTCTCCAGATTCACCAATACCAGAGTACTCAACAATGTTGGTTGATTTTTTGTCAGTAACAGGACATAGATCATCCTCTCCTGAATCTATGGTTTCACATGAAGATTATGAGTTTAATGTTTTCACTGCTGTTCCTTCTGATTATAGACCAGCTTCACCTGATTCAGTAGTATCAGCAGATGAAAATAGACCACTATCACCTGACTCACCTATTTCAGAATTTCAGACAATACTATTTGACAGCACTTGGCCAGTGTGTGGATATAAAACATATTCAGCTGAATCAGTACATTCAGAAACTATAGAATGTAAAGGTTATGAAGGAGATTTATTTACTGCTGAACAAAGTAGAGAGTCATTTGATTCATCTGGACCTACGTCATATCCTCAATTTCAAGAGACTATCAAAATGGTGCCTGAATACAAACTCGTATACAAAACTATTCCTTTGAACCTTATATCTCACATACATGACCCCCATTACAAGGGTGAAATGTTCAGTCCCAAAACAGGTGTGTTTGAGTATACTGGCTGTAGAATGGAAATTGTTCAGACTTGCAAAATGGATGAGTCTAATGGCATCACTGATCAAGGCAGTTATAAAATACCAGCTCTTACTCATGAGACTTCTCAAATTTCTAAGCAAGCCCACAAGATTTTGACTATACCTCTTTCTGAAAATCAAACAGCATTCTCAACTTTATCCTTAACACAGTCAAGGAAATATGATAGGGAATCTTTTGAATTTCCTGAAGAAAACTCTGCTGATTCTATGTCTCGGTATACACCTGAGGGGCATGAATATCTGGAAAGTTCAGATGACCTCAGAGCTTCATCACCAGAGTCTGTTAGATCTGTACATGAATTCAGACCTGTCACACCTGATTCGCCTATACCTGAGCATATGCCTTTATTACCTTATACAATGATTTTTCAGTATGGAAGTCGACCCCCTTCCCCAGAGTCTTTGTCATCTGTAAATGAATTTCAAAGACTTTCCCCAGACTCTCCTATACCCGAATTCTTAGCCCCTTCACCAGTTCCATATGAACATGACGTTCAATTTAGGCAATTGTCAGTGACAAATTTAATACATATATCACCAGTAATGTCTGATTTACAAAAATGTGATATAACTTGGATGTCTTCAGAATATGCATCACTTTGGACGGAGACTGAACAAAGGCCAGTATCACCTGGTTATGAATTATCAGAATGCGACTCAAGATCGTTATCATCCCACACTTTTTCCTTTGACTCTACATGCAGAGGTCCATCCCCTGAAGCACTGAGAGAGATAGAACCCACTGTATCTATTACACCTGACTCTCTGATATTTGATATTGTTTGCCGCCCAGAATCCCCTGAGTCAGTAACATCTCAAACACAGTGTAAAGACTCCATGCCAGACAACACATCTCACTGGGCAAGTGATGATGCATTGCTCCCTGTTATGACAGATGAACAGTGTAGAATTGAGATGATTTCTGAATCAGACTTGGCAACATCAGCACAGAGCCAGAGAAATTTCAATTATGTCCTAAATAGTGGTAGCAGAACACTGCCCTGTTGGCATGAATTTGTCTTGGAACCAGAACAAGAGGCCAAGCTTATTGAACCCAGAGAGGCATCCCCTCCAGCGATGAACAAAGTAAAGAAAATATCTGCAGATGATGGAGATGGTAGAAGTATTTTAAGCACCCAAGGAGATCATCAGAGAATTAAGATAGTTGAACAGGAGTTGGAGCTTCAGCACAAGCAGGGTCTTGAAGAAAGATCTGACAGCCCTACCTCCAAAATAGGCCAGCAGGAATTCAAAACAAGGGTAAGCAGCTTAGCATGCCACCGTGGTTTAGTTGCACTGTATGACACCTTGGAGAAATGTTTGGATAATGTTTGTGTCATGACAGAAAGATCTTTTTGATTCTTCTTGATCCACTAATTCACC
The DNA here is from genome assembly GCA_022758105.1 of Pangasianodon gigas. NCBI lineage: Eukaryota > Metazoa > Chordata > Actinopteri > Siluriformes > Pangasiidae > Pangasianodon > Pangasianodon gigas. The sequence continues at coordinate 20,846,836 of CM040457.1, read as the reverse complement.
CACAATGTGAATTCACCCTTAGGAGCTGTACAATTAGTGTAGTGAATTCTTTGAATGCAATCTAACATGTCCTGAGACCTTTCAAAAGGGTTTATATCTAATATCTGCATGGTTAATTGTGAAAGAATTCTCAATTGTAAAACAAGTCTTGTGTGATTTGGTGTTCTCAATACATAGTGCAGTTATCATGAGAGTGCATATGTCTGCATGAATCTGATGCGAATAATGTAGCTAAGTATATATCTGATTTCATGCTTATCCTCCCTTTCAGGCTCTGCAGGATAACGTTTCAGAAAAGGATATTAAGTCAAAAAAACATAATATAGAAATAAAAATTAAAAATACCAGTGGCAGTGAGGAAGACTCCTCACAAATCCAAAATCAAAGTGCCAGTGTGACCATTTTAGAACAAAAACCAATTGTATCTACTTTGACCAGTGAAGGTAACATACAACCAGGTGTAAGTGACCCAAAGTCACTACACTGTATACCTGAGGGAAGAACAGTTGTTAGTACTAATCTGGAAACTGGATGTCCCATGATACCACTCAAGCAGTCACTTGAGCAGCCAAAGGAAACATCTGGATTATGTCAAATACATACAACTCCTTTCCACTTCAATCATAGACAATCTCACAGGACAGTGACTCCTAATTTATCCTTTTCAAGTTCTCCCTCTTCTGATGGCAGAAATGTGATGTCAAGTTCTGCGAGAACACCATTTTTAGGCAGTAGAGTGTTACCCACTGGTCTGGGTTCTGTGACATCTGTGTCTAGTAAATTATGTTCTAACCAAGAGCTACCTACTAATTCACAATTATCCACTGAGAAGCAGTATTTTGACACTTTTCCTTATGTAATTTCTGAATTTGAGAAAACAGTGTCTGCACTTAGTACTGATGACCCAAAGTTAGTCTCCAGTGAAATATGTCCCATGGAAACTACTTTGGCTCCTAGTTCATCTGAGATATCCCAATCTACAGATGAGAGTTTGTTGGATGTTGACCTGAAAGCCAACCGAAGGCCTGTCCAAGCAGATAGTTTAGAGTCAGATACTGAGTTCTTTGATTGTCAACAAACATTTTCAGATGTATCTGAACCAGAGCTGAGATCAGAAAACCTTTTTGATTCTGAAACTGTTTACCATGTTGAAGAATCCTCATCCTTACCAAACACTCCAGCCTATGACTGTTTGTCGGCCACGCCCAAAATAACAGAAAAGTCAGAATTAGACAGTCAAGATAGCCCCTGCCCAGCATCCTGGGGAAGTGAGGAAACTGATTTGCCCATTGTTCTTGAACCAGAGGATGAGTGTGTAGGTGAACATGATGAAGAGATAGCATATCCTTATGGGTATGCAGATGAGCACTCCTATGCTGAAGAGCTACCTCCAAGGCAGGGAGGCCAATATGATGAAGATGATGATTCTCTAGGAAGGGTAAGCCTTTGAGCATAAGTGAAACTAGAGCTTGCACAGTTTGCTTCCCAGGTTGAGAGTAGCTGTTCCATGACTGAATCTAATATACTGACCTGATACTGATACTTGACATCTGAGAAGTGCAACACTGATGGATGACACATAACTACTCAGTACAGATAAAGTGCCCATGAAAATCCATGATTTTATTCCATATTATCCAAAGTATTTCCTTTTGAAACAGGAAGTCAGGGAGGGAACGGGGTTGAAGAGGTTGACTGATTTTCACAACAGCCAATTAGAGAAATGCCACACCTCATGCCAAATCAGCAAAGCAGCTAAATCAGAGGCCACATGTTTAAATAAAGCTTGTTTTCAACTGCATAGGATGCCACACTGCCAATTTGTCCACTGCGATTTTGTCATATTCTGTATCGTATAATTTCATGTAAACTGCAACCATATTTTCACAACAGCAAGGGATTATTTGGAAAGAGAATAACATGCAGGAGGCTGTGCAACCACAGCTACACAAATGATCATGTTTAATGTTACTTGTCCCACCCATCCAGTTTTTTATTTTTTATTTTTTTATTTTATTTTATTTTTTTTTTTACAAAGGGCGGGACAGATGTGTTCTAGAGAGCATTTGATTGGGTGCAAATTGGATGAGTACAGGGTGAATCATAGAGGATTTTCACAATTTCCTCAGAAATCATTATCCATAAAATTAAAAGAATATCTGTCAAACACATTTTTAAATATATAAATATATATGCTGTGTTATTTGTGTTTATAGCAGCAAGTGTCTCATACAAAAAAGCTCTAAAACACCAATTTTGATTTCATGGGGACTTTAAATGCAAATTGTGTGAATGACTTTCTAACCAAGCTCACCTTCTAAACTTGATTACTGCCTTTTTTTATTCTTTACCTGTTTTCTGCTTAACAGTTTAAAATTCCACAGTGTCTTCATGTAATGTATATTAACCTTAAACAGTCCTTATCCAGTATTTTGTCTAAAATAATGCTGATGAAAAGATAAAATACAAAAAATGGGCCTCATTTATCAATCTTTTGGTAAAGTTGTGTGTAAATATTTAAGCCAAACCAAACAAAAAAATTTCCACCGGATTTGTAAAAGTTTCAAAAAACAAAGATTTTGTTTGATCTAACAATCACCCATTTAGTGATGCCCAAAAACCCCATAAAAGACAAAGCAAACAGTACTGAAACAATAAATAAAAGGCAAAAAAGACTTTTACAGAGGTATATGTGAACGTTATTTTAACTCATGTTTAAGCCAATAAAAGGCCAAAATCTGGAGCCGAATTACAGAAATTGTGTGAAAGAAATGAGATAAAAAGAAAATGGTTTAACATCAAAATAAATATATAATATACCCAGGTGATCATGGATGCCAAGCACATCATGTAGGGAAACTATTACCTTATAAATGTATATATATATATATATATATATATATATATATATATATATATATATATATATATATATATATATATATATATATATATAATTTTATTTATTTATTTTTTTTTACTATTTTAACAATGTGCCCATGTGCCCTCCCTGAGGCTGTTTTCGGAAAGCAGGAGGGTATCATAGGAAGTCATGCAGCCTGTGTGTATCCTATATGTCATAGGAAGTCACGCAGTGTACTAGGCATTATACGGCACATTGCAGCATGAGACATACCAGATCGGTCACTTATTGGTCGCTTAGTGCTGGTTCTACTGAAGTGTTGCACAACATAAAAAGAAAATACCATTACAGCATGTCATTCTTTTATTCAGTGGCATTCTTATTTGAATGACTAGTCTTAATTTTCTTAATTTATGGATTTATATTGGCTTGCTTTCTTTTTTCATTTATATTTAATATTTCTTTATTAATATGCCATTAACATGAAACGGAGGAATTAACGGAAATACACAGCTATTTAAACTTGACAGCATAATCCCCATATAAAAGTGTAGTAATTCATCTCAAATGAAATGATTTGAACAAAAAATCTTCTTATATGTAAATTCACACACTCAGGAGCATGAGTTATATGAGTCTTCTTATATGTAAATTCACACACTCAGGAGCATGAGTAAGATATGAATGTTTTTCTGAAATTACAGGATTTTCATGAATACCAGACTTCTTTTGTAGATATAAATAAATCTTGTGTTATTCAAACAAATGATTTAAGAATAAATGTGTCTGTATCCAGCTTGATAAATGAGGCTCAGTGTGAGCAATCAGCTAACATGAAATGCAAAAAGTGGTAAAACAGAAGCTGTGTGGTGCATTGGCTTGGCTTGGTGTTACAAGTATTTAAGAATATATATAAAAAAATTTCTTATAACAATTACACATGTCGGGTTCTCAGGAAATAGCAGAGGAGCTAGGCTTGCTGTCTGATAGTTCAGAGGAAGAGGTGTTGACCACCCGAGTGGTTCGACGCAGAGTTATAATCCAGGTATTTGTTTAGGTGTGCGAAATATAACATTGTGATATTACTCACAACTGAAAATAATCTTTGTTAACTGTGTATGTACTGATTTTGCATTAAACTTGTTTAGAGATAACATGAGTCACACCTGTTTTGCACTTTATCTTGGCCATTCACTTCATTTTTGGTGTGCTTGCCACATAAGACATCACATTTTGTTACAGTATGTTAGCTGCATCTGGTGTTCTTGCATAATATTGCTCATGGTTTACATTGAGATAAGATAGATGTATACCTAGTTGGTGCAAATAGAGTACATTAGAGACACTGGAAGGTGGTAAATACTAACACTTACCGTATGTCAATAAAATAAAATAAAAATAATAAAAACAATAAAAATATTTTAGTTACATTCTCATTTTTTAAGTGTTTTTTTTTAATGACTCAAATGACTTACAGTGTTTTCAGCATCTTCACAATTATTACTAATTCACTGTGTGAATTTATAGTGTATCAGGCAGTCTGGGCTTTTCAAACATATACAACATTTCAAACTACACACAGACTCTGTTCTGTCTAGTATAATTTATATTTGGTGTTTTGCTTTTATCTAGGGAGATGAATTGCCGGAAATTTCCCCTCACAGAGTAACAGAGGAGCAATACACAGATGAGCATGGAAACATAGTTATCAAAAAGGTAAATTAATCGTTCTCATTTTAGGGTGGAGTAAAATGGTAATGCTTAATATTACGGCACCTTTATTCTGGTGAAACTACAATGTACTAATGCATGAATAAAGTGCAGTCATATAAAAAATATACAATTTTACAAATATACTGTATTGCATATAAGTAAAAAATAGAAACACAAATTCTGCCCCAAGATCTAACCATGTTTCTGAGTCCTATCAAATCAGTTCTGGTTTTGAGGGTGGTATTTTTTATGTTATTCACTTGTTATGTTATGTTATTTCCATATTTAATACTCCTTATTCATGTGTTGGTACGCTGAAGCTACATTGGTTATTATACTGGAATGAAGGTATGGTAATGTAAAGTGTACCATCCCATAGTGCATACAATCTGTTCTTTTTCCTGTACCATCCTTTTTTGTCTGTACTGATGCTTTTATGTCTTTTGTTGCATTCACACAGATCACAAGGAAAATTATCCGTAAGTATGTGTCCGCAGACGGAGTAGAGGGAGAGGAAATGATGGTGGAGGGAGCTCAGCAAGAAGCTATCAGTGTAGATGATGCTGATGGTTTTTCCAAAGTGGTGAAAAGGACAGTAGTGAGGAGTGCTGGAGACCAGACTGAGGTACGTGTGTGTTTTTAGAGCATATTTTCTGTCTTTGGAAAAAGCAAATTCCTAGACTTTGATAAGGTCTGCCATTTGAAATAAAATATGTTTTCAGGTGACGTTTTCTGAACCTGTACCTGTTGGCGAGGCAACAGCCTCCGAATTTGAAGGAGAGAATGCCCAAGGTCGTAAAGTAAGCAAGGTCATCAAAACCATGGTGGTGCAGGGTGAGAGGATGGAAAAGCAAATTGGCGACTCCTCATTGTCAGCAGACCTTCCTTCGGCAAAAGAAGACTTTGAAAAGGTTCACAGCTGAATTCTGTGGCATTTATTCAGATGCAGTCTGTAAAATGTGTTAAAACAACACAGATTTGCACTATGTGAAATAATTCTATGACTCATAATTTCAATCATCAATAATTTAGCATAGTACTGTTTTTTCCCCCAAAACTCAAAACTGGACGATATCAGAAAACATCATATATATGCACTCTAACAAAAAAGGAGTTAAATCTACAAGCCATAAACGTTCTTCACCTTGTCCCTCTGGTGCAGAGGTTCCCAACCATAGTCAAGGAGAACCCTGTTTTGCACAGTTTAGCTTTAGCAGAGCAGGGAAAACACTAAAATGTACAGTACAGGGGGTTCTCTAGGACCAGTGTTCTCGCTCTTCAGGGATCCTTAAAGATGCTATGTAGAGGGTTCCAGGATGAAACCCTTCAGAAAGCGAAGCAGCCTTAAAAAATCCTTTGAGGATCCCTCTAATCCAAGAGCATATCTATAATAAATATACTTTTTTTATTGTAAAAATTTACTATTATACTCTTTTTATACTCAATTGTATAGAGTGGTGTCTAGTGAGACCACTAGCGAAAATGCTTCTATTTTTGCATTCTTTTCTAATTTAATGCAACAATTTTAATTACAAATTATATTATTGACAACAACTTGAGCAAAAAGTAGAACCTTTGAAATATCTACATGAATTTCAGATTTTCGTAGTATTTGGTATGTCCCCTTTTTGCTTTAATGGCAGTGTGCACTTGAGCTGGCATGGACTCCACAAGTTTGTGCAAAACCTTATGATTTTAGACCAAATCCATCTGAGTGTCGTCTGAACACATGCTTCAAAAGAAGAGATTACCCATGAGGAAAAGCTGACCTTTTGTACAAAAGCAGTTAACAATGCCAATATCACAAATTTGTGTACATTTATAGGGACTTAGACATAGTGCAGAATCTTGAATATTAAAGATTCAAGATCTTGGAACATTTACTTTCTTTGTTTTAAATATTTCAATATTCTAAAACCTTCTGTTTATTTCCAATTTTAACTGAAAAAAAACAAAACAAAACAGATTTTCAATGTGGTCCCAGATTTTGGACCCCAATGTAAACACTTGCCTTTTTTGACTTACCCTCCTATCTCTGAACTGCTTTCTTTCACACTTGTCCTATAATGTCCAGGCTTTGAGTTATGCAGGGGGCTTTGACAAAGTGCTCTTGCCTCATTTAGTGGAGAAAGAGATCGTGAAGGAGGATGGATCTATGATCAGAAGGTTGGGATAGTGCTTTGGTGTGATTTATGAGAATAACATAACAATGAATGAATTTAAACTTGCAGAGTGTGGTGTGAAAGCAGATTGCAGACCTCAGTATAGCTTATAGCTCTTTAATACCTGCTAAGCATGCTTGCATATGTGTCAGTAAAGTACTTTTTAAAAGCTTCAATCAGGAAACAGCATTAGCTTTAGGTTTACTAATAGAAAGCCTAGTAAATGTAGATCTTATACATCAGAATTCAGGTCAGAAATAAAGTGAAAGCCCTGATAATATAAACGAATATATTTGTAACCTATTAACACCAGCATGACAAAATCAATCTAATATTGCTTGGCTTTTGTGAACTTACGAATGTGTATGTAATGATGTGCCTTATTAACTTCACTAGTATATTTTGTATGTTCTCAGATATATACAGGAAAAGGTCAGAATGGAGAGTGGAGGAATGGTGTTGAGATTAAATACTATCATGTAAATATATTCACTTTTCTTTGTGATGATCTATCTGCAGGACCCGCATGCGTAAGACACGCACTCAGAAGAAGACTGTGGTGAGGGACGGCCAGAGCAAACACATCCACCTGGAGCGACTGGAGGACACTCCGGAGTCCCTACAACCTGACAACCTGCAGCAGCACCTACACCAACTGCTCCAACGCTACTGTACACCAGAAGTGGAGGAGGAGGAGGCAGAGGAGGTGGAGGAGAGAGAGGAAAAGCAGGACACAGACGACTGATTTCTATTACCTTTTCATTTATTTGCGCTGTGGCAAGCCTCCCAAAATCCTTGGCAGAATAGATCAGATTGTCCTCTTTTGTCACTTTGTCTCTCACTATTACCATGACAGCAACTTCCCATGTACCTGGCCCTTCTTTTTGTTTATTTATATGTTAATTTTTTCCTCCGTTTCAAAAAAGGAAAGATTTGTGTGCTAGAATGTTTTTGTTGATGCGATGCTTTCCTATTTTTCTTACTTTGTGACCAAAGATAGCTTTACCTTATTTTAAATTAACATTTTGGCTAGAAAATAATCCTAAATATGGAAAAAAGCAACTAAACATCTTGGACATTACCCTCTTTCACAAACCCCTTTCTTTAAGAGCTGATAAACGAGATGTGTAAATATTAGAATGGAAATGGAAAAATATCCCAACATGCACTGCACTGTCTACATACATGCCATAAAACTGCACCAATGCACTACTGCGGTTAAACATGTTACGGTTCATTAGCTCAAATTCTGTCCACAGGCTTTGGATAACTGACTTTTTAATGTCTGTTACTGGGGCATGTTTACTGTGCACCACAAATGCAAGACATTTGGACAGTATTGAGATCATGTAAAAAACAGAACGAATGTCATAGTTCATCATGATACCCACAACGAGCTTGAGTAATTTGTATGCAGTATAAATGTAAAATCACAAAAAAAAAATTGCTAGATGCCAGCTTTTAATGTGCTTTTTGGGAGTCATATTGAATGAAAGCTTAGCACATTGTTCCTGCTCGTTTTCTGTTGGTCCTTCACATATTGTTATAAAAGGCAACAACAGCTTGGCACAGTGGATTCAGTCTGCCCTATTTACTCTGTGCGTGTGTGTGTGCGTGTGTGTGCGTGTGCGTGTGTTTCTTCACCATGTTAATCTCCAGTCACAACACTGCTACTCTTCGTCTGCACGTAAGAAATTAGCAATGATTAAAGGTAACTTTATCAATTTTGTTGCTCCCTCCAATTTTTCAACATGTTCACTAATATTTAAAGGATAGTTGTTATTAATGACTCAGTTCATAATCATAACTCTCAAAAAAATCCTAATGTGTTCGTAATCTTGATCTCACTCCCTTCCATACTAGTGGCACAAGAGCAAAATTAACCTTGAGAGTTTCACAGCATAGCAGATTAAGGAAGGCAAAAAAGATGTTTTTTCCATTTGTTATGTTGCAAGTGGTGTAAAATAAAAGAAACTGATCATCTAAAAATTCTTTAGTATTTCACTGTGGCTCCAACACTAAATTGATTCTCTTCTAATAAATACTAAGGGTGGTATAAATAATAACTGGTCAAGACAAAAATGTGTAGAATAAAAAGGGCAATTTCAAATGAAGTACATGAAATTTAAATGAAAAATACTATGGACTTTAAGTACAGAACACACCAAATATTTTGAAATATTTTCCCTTAAATTAACCACATTGCACATCATTTGAAAACGATTTTGTTGGGGTTTTTTTGTTTGTTTGTTTCTTAAGTAAGCGCCTCACGTAAGCTTCCATATGGCATAAAGAGACTAACTGTAAGTGCAGCAAATTTTCCATTCAACTCCAAAAACAGAAAAAAAAACCCCACCAAAAAAGAACATTATAAGCTGCAGTGCAGATACACTGACCTGCTTTTAGATTAACTCTGTAAACTAAAACAAAGCTTATAATCTCCTCTCTAGGTTGTAGTCAACTGAATCTGCTATGGCTATCACACTACCCTACAAACTTATAGCTAACGACGATCAATTCTGAATACTTTGAAATATCCATTAATAAAATCACAAAAAAAGAAATCCCTAAGGACTTTAAACGATTAAAACTTCACACACACACACAGTCACATAAAAAAACAACTAAATGGTTTTAAACACACTGTGAAATGTGATGAAAAAGTAAGGGAAAATCCTTTAAGGTCAGCAACTTTTATGGGTTCATATTGCCAATTCTCTTGCCTCACATATCAGGATCATAGCTACTCTGCTCGCTGCAAAGGTTTTAATATTACTGATAAGTAGACGGCTAAGAAGGGACTGTAAGAACTGTAAACTACAATCTCTCGCCTTTGGGTTGTGGTCAGTCTTCATCCTTTAATATACCTGTTTTTGCCTATAAACAACGGTTTTAGTGAATGCAGTGGTAGCAGTTTTATTCTCTTATCATGTTTTGTGAATCTGTCAAATTTGATGGTCTATTTACAAATGTTGGCCCTCATGGCCACAAAGGTACAACCTATCTCAACTAAGAAGGCATGAGTAACAAATAATAGCAAATGATACAAATTTTTGTTTACTCGACTTCTTAACTCCTACATTTTGTTCATTGCCCATAGAGAATGTGTGTATAAGTGTGTATGTGAAATTTTCAGTGGTCTTTATGAGTAGCAAGTTATCTTTTTATAATGGACATTTAGCATGTGTACTATAAAGCTATTCTTGAAATTTATTTCAAGCTTCAAATGAAAATCCTGTGTAATTCATCTGGGAGATCTGGGGGGTGCAGCCAGACTCTGAATATCTGATTAATAATTAACGCAGCGCAGGACATTTACTGTTTGAAAACAACAGCTGTTTCATGAATAAGCTTGTTTCTAGGCTGATGAACATCTATAAAGGCATGTGTTCATGACTAATAAACAAAAAACAGCAGCTGCAGTGTGTAAATGACGGATAATAAATGATATCATGTAGATCACATGCTGGTGCCTGGGGCTTTTTATTTAACATGGGACACACCTTATAAAAATGTTTACCCAAAAAAAAAAAAAAAAAAAAGAAAGAAAAACCCTTACTTTATTTACTTATTCTTTTTTATGTACAGAAACAACAAAATTGATAACAGGTTTCCATTAGACCTGACTTTTAACCCAATTGAAGATTAACATAAAAAAAAAAAAAAAAAAAAAAAAATTTAGGCAGGAATATTTTATTCATGCACTGTGGTGGTAATATGTTTTTCTATGCACAGTAATATGTTGTTCTATGCATCCACATATACAAACTATTTACATCTCTTAATGTTCTTAATCTTAAAATGAATATTTATTAACTGACAAAAACAAGGATGTTTTCACAGTTTATTTATTTACTTTATTGTGTCCTTTTTAACTGCTTGAGTATTTGTACTTCTGTTTAGTGTACAGGTTTATGTAACTGGGGATTTTTTTCTAGTTACAGCAATAAAAGCTCAAAGGGAACAAAAAAAATAACGAAAATAACAAAAATTAAAAAATAAAGCAAATAAAACGGAACAAAATAACAACTGATTTTCTTCATGTCTCAAACCGCTGACAGCATTTCAGACACTGAATCTAAATTCAACATTGATTAATAATCAGTCTCAAATTCAGGTTTTCTCCCTATGGTTTTCACAAACTGATGTTATAAAGCATTAGGTCTTAATCAAGAGTAAACAAACTCAAGCTTTATTTAAATCCAATACTTATCAAACCAAATAATATCAACTGTGCTTATATTAATCTGTGAAATGTTTCTACTTACAAATTTTCCTATTTTGCATTCTTTTTTTGCAATTCTGCATTGATAATAGTAATAGGTTTTGCAACCACTTTATGGGAGTAACTACTCATCTCTCATTCAGTTTAAATGGACAGTCTGGAATATAAAGTATAAACCATTTATTCTACTTCACCCTTGAGCAGGGAACCATCACAAGAGCATACACATGACACTGAGGAACAAAGAAGTACATAAAAGTAAAATGAGTTGGTAAAAGATGTTTCATACTTTACATGATAACAGCTAATGCTAATTAATTAAAGAAGGAGTGGAAAAAATACAGAAAACATTTTTTTTTTTCAGAATACCCCATCAAGTGTTAGTAAACAATATAAAAATGAAAACAGAAGCATAAAACTCACAATAAGTGAATGAAATAAAATAGTTTGATTTACCGGTTATTCGTGTTGATTGGTAAAGTACATTCTTTAACTGAAATTTTTCAATTTTTCTACTGTGTTAATGTGATGAGGTTGAAAGCATCAGAATAAAATAGCGAACTGTAGGCTAATGTGCTTCCTTTGTCAGTTTTACACATTACTGATGCTAAACCCATTTGGCCATAGCAGCCCTAAAACAGAACAAAGCTCGCAGAACTAAGATTACGGTCAACTGTCAATTCTCTAAAAGATAAAGCAGGAATAGCACTTCACACAACTTCACAAAAACATCACCAAAAAAACAAAAGCAAGCTCATTTGTCATATTCATAATTATTTTTTTTCTGCCATATTGCACTTAAGATAGAAAAGCACTGAAACAAGACTGAAGTGGCTGTGATTTGCTGTTAATCATATCCTCAAGATCAGTGATGGATATTGTGCCTAGATTAATAATCACTCTAATATGATCATGTCATCCGTGCACCCAGATTTGTCTGTGTACTGTTTGACTTTGTATGTGATTGTGTACAGAGATCAAACATTTCATTTCCTGATGTACCCACACACCCAAAGATATATCAGCAAGTGTGACTCCCTACTTTCACACCACAGAAAATGGAAACATTAAATTAAAAAAAAAAGAAAAAAAAAGTATACATTTTCAACATCAATGGTTTATGAGGAGAGCGTGCGAGTAGCACACATACACACGTCCTAATACAAAATGATATTAATTCCCCACCTGTATGTAGGCTAAAGTCCAGCAGTGATGATATGTAAACAAGACTGACAGGGTAGAGAAGTCATAAAGGTGGGGTTTGAATAAAGCAGACACTCAGTGGCCATCTAACATGAAGTCCCTTACACTGAGCTGCGTGGCTCAGGACGCCTCGTTAACTGTGAAACAGTGAAATATGTGTTACAGTCATACTGTAGTCACACCTACACACGTGCACAAATATACACACACACACATACATATATACACACATTTTATATATATATATATATATACATATACACACCCACACACACACCCACACACCAACGGTTGTATGCAAACGTTTGGGCACCCCTGGCCAAATTACATATTTTGTTGATTTTTGAAATGAAAAGATGTAAACACCTCTGCAACAAATTATTTTAAAAAAATTAAATTTTTCAGCAAATATTAATGTAGAGTTCCTCTATATTTCATAAATAGAAAAAATAGAAAAATTAACTGTAATTGGGCACAAAAGTTTGGAAATTAGTTTTGGCAATTAGTGCAATTAGTGCAATTAGTAAAAATGGAAATCTTTGGCCACAATCACCAAAGGTATGTTTGGAGAAAAAAAGTAGCAGCACTTGATTGAGGTTGTGTGGCAGCCAGTGGCAAAGGAAACATTACACAGGTAGATGAAAGAATGGATTCCAGTAAATATCAGCAAATTCTAGAAACAAATATGACATTGTCAGTAAAGAAACTGAAGCTGAAAAAATACTGGGTTCTACAACAGAACAATGATCCAAAACATACCATGGGCATTAATATTGAGTTCCTCCACTCTGAGAAGACTTTCCACTAGATTTTGGAGCGTGGCTGTGGGGATTTGTGCTCATTCAATCACAAGAGCTTTAGTGAGGTCAGGTACTGATGCTGGGCGAGGAGGCCTGGTGCGCAGCCGATATTCCAGTTCACCCCAAAGGTGTTCAGTGGGGTTGAGGTCAGGGCTCTGTGCAGGCCACTCCAGATCTTCCACACCAGCCTTGGCACACCATGTCTTCATGGTCCTCGCTTTGTGCACAGGGGTATTGTCATGCTGGAACACGTTTTGGCTAGGACCTTTAGTTCCAGTGAAAAGACATTCTAGACAATTGTATGCATCCAATTTTGAGGCAACAGTTTGGGGAAGGCCCACATGGTTGTGGGTGTTCACATACTTTTGGCACATATAGTGTATGTAAGAGATCTTAAATATTCTGTGCATGTAAGATGGCCCAAGAATAGAATGGCCCTAGAAATTCCTAAAACAAGAATAGAAAGACTCAAAGCTGGCTACAAAAAGCATCTGCAAGCTGTGATAGCAAAGGGGTGTTACTGAGTACTGACTTAGAAGGCTGTCAAAACTCATTTGCAGAAAATGTCTTTTTTTTTTTTAATAGTTTGTTGCAGAGGTAATTTGGTGAAGGATGTCCAAACATTTGCAACTGTATGCACATGCACACACAAATATTTAAACAATACACACCCACACACACACATACTCACTTGGTGGGCACGGTTGGCGAGCCTGAGCGGTGGAAGTGAATGTTCTGCCACTTGCCATCACGGCGATGCCACACCCGAGTCTCCTCTGACTGCATGGTGCGAGGCATGTTGTTAGCATCGATGTACTGTGTGAGTCTGATGTAGGCTATACAGGCAGCGTCTTCTCCCAGCAGGTGCACGTGAGGATTCAGCAAGATAGTGTGGATGGTACGTCTGTGGCTTTTGGAGAGAGCTGAAAACAGAAAAAGACAAAAAGAATGCTGAATTATTATCATTAGGTTATGCACTACAAAAATGATGAAACAACAAGACATTAAATGCTAAACATGTTAATCCTTCATTATCACAGACAATATACTAATAGTAGAACAGTCATAAAGATATTTTCATTCACTCATCTTTAGTAACTGGTTTATCCTAGTCAGAGTTTAAAATGTGATATAACCGTGAACTTTTATTCCATTTGCCACTAAACACCTTTTCTAAGCCTGGCACTTTTTTCACTCTTTGGAAATATTCTTTAAGACTGTATTTCTTAATTATGGTTTTCACCATTGATGGACACAGTGACATCTTTTTAACTCCTTCTCCAGCTCTGGGAAAGGTCGACATTTTTCTTGTGATGGCTGTTTTCCTGATTTCCACTGATTGTTCACAGCAAACAGTGATGTAACTGTGTGTGTAAACCCTCTGATAAAACTTATAAACATATTACATATAAAACTTAAAAGTAAAAAAACAGGGGTTTAAAAAAAATTAAAACAGCAAATAAGCAGAAGGGTTTAGAAATTTGAAAAAAAAAAAATTAAAACAAAGAAACGAAATGTTCACTGTTTCTAGGTCACAATTTAAAATTAAGCAAATTTGTGATAGTGGCCATGTTAACTCTTTTGTACAAAAGGACAGATTTTCCTTTTCACTCAAGTTACTGCTGATAGTCTCATTTGCAATAATAAAAAAATTAACTACAGCATATTACTGAGAATACAAACTCTTGAGCTTGCTAACCAAGACTTGCTAACTTAAAATAGCTATGTTGGAAATACTGTCACTGTTTTTAACAAAACACTACAACAGGTGACCTTTTGCACTCAACTGTACTTTGCTTTGGCACTTAATCTATTCAGTGATAGCTTACAGTTCTCGAAGTAGAACCTGTGGAAGTCTGTTCCCTCCACCAGGTTCCCCAAAGCCTCAGGTTCAAAAGAGGTCAGTCCAGGGTCACAGATCTTGCTGTCAAACATAAACAGGGCACAGAAACCGTTTTACTACATGATTGGACAGCTGTAATATCAGTGATCTGATGGAGAGAACATGCACTCACGTATAAGCTTCAAAATCTCCATTGTTGATGGCCTCGATCAGCTGCTCGGTCACTTTGATAATCTCCTGCTTCCGTGCTGAAGAGAAAACAAGTGACATGGTGTGAAAATGTCAAAATGGCTTTTAGGCATGAGGTAAAAAAAAATCAGACATATCCATGCATGTGAGGTTGGATCATGTAATTGCATACACAACAATGTGACTAATTGCTCTACAAAACAGACAAACACAGACACACACAAGCTTTATGTATTTAATTCCTGAATATATAAATTTTGTATATATTAATCATAACTTTTATGTTATGTTTTATGTATAAGGCTATTAATATAAATGAGGGATTAGTTAGACTCCTTGAGCATTATAAATAATTATGAATGTGGATCGCAAAAGTGTATTAGGAAAAGAAAAACCTTCCTGTAAACACTACACATTAAAAGAGTGATGTATGGTGAGTAAGACTAAGAATAAAGTAAAGGTAAAGGGAAAAGTAAAATACTAAAAGATAAAAGATACGAAAATACTAAAAGATTGCTCAGGAGCTCGCAACATGGTGGCCATACTAGGTGTTGTCTCAGAAAACGATTTGTGTGTCTGCTCAACTGTTTATATTTATTCTGCTTGTCATTAGGTCCTAATGATTATAATGAGAAAGAAACCTCATAATAACATTTAGCAGCACCATAAATGGCTGCTGTGATTCCTGGCCCATGGAGGCCCTAAGCACGTATATGGGCATGAGTTAAATCTAGGCAAACGACCCAAATTTGCACATTCAAAAACAACCAACAGAAGTCTATTGCAGAAGCACTCAAATAGAGCGAGTTTGTAGGAAAATGCTTGTTATTCAATACTATATTGATATTACTGATTAAGTAAGCAAATGCATGCCTATGCACATTCATGCACAGGAGAACCAACAGAGGGCATTCAAATTGAGGGGTTTCCAGAAGTTTCCTTAAAAGTCCTTTAAATCCTAAGCACAAGCATCTTAAACAAATGTGCTTCAACAAAAGATAAGCCTTATCTATGTACAGATAACAGCACATCAGTAAATTCTTAAGAAAGACTTTCACGAGCAGTACTAATATCACAAAAGAACCAGTAAAGTCTTCCACAGGCTTTAATGTTAAAAAGACAGATTCAAAAATAAATGAATACATTTACAAAAATGTATTCAAAAATACATTTCCAAAAAATGTATTTGTGTGCTAAAAAGCTTTAAGTCACCCTTAGCATTTACTCTAAATCTCTGAATCCCAACACACATATCGCTGAGCTCATTAGTGTGACACTGCACAGTGTACTAGACTGGGAATGGTGCGATTTTGACTTCCACCAGCAGAGAGCACTGCTAGAACACATTCATCTCCTGTCACCGCATTTGCTGTTTAGGTTATACAAATCTATAAAATAACAAACAACTCAAAATTTAAACTAATTTTATTCGTACATTCTTTCAACATGATCATGAGTGTTTTTGGTAAAATTTTAAATTGACCTTAAACCCAACAAAGAATCTTTACACTTAAAGATGATTATTAGTTATCATTACTCCAACTAATCTGCTCAGAGCTGTGTTAATTCTTGTGTACTCGTCTCTGCGACACTTACACTGGATGGCGATGTGGTTGTGAAGTGGCTGAGGCTGTTTGAGAGGGGGCTCGAGGTTAAAGCACTGACCACAACTTTCTACGCAGTTCATGTTGAGAAATGCCAGAAAGGCAGAGAGGGAGACTAACAAATAAACAACCAGGAGCAGTTTGAGTGTGTAGCTGCAGCACTCCTCTGCTCCTGGCAATGCATCAGGGAGGCACCAGACAGAGGAAGAGGAGGAAGAGCAGGAAGAGGAGGAACGGGAGAAAGAGCGCCTGTGCTTGTAGGTTCTAGTGACATCCAGCAGGTGGTGTACTTGTCAGACAAATGAGGAATGAGAAGGTGAAGTATGGGGTTGTGGTAGAAAGGTGTATAGGTCAGTGGATATATTTGCATATAATTGTACATTGAATAAAGGTGAAGGGATAAAACAACAGTAAAAGTGTAAGGAGAAAGAAAAAGAAAAACAAAAGGATATGAATAAGTGGAAATGTATCATTATATCATCATTAATATAGTTTACTTCCAAGGAACTTGCTGAAAACCTTGAAAGTCAGAAGGAACAGTGGAAAAATGCAAAAAGAGTATGGTAAGTTTTGCATACTTTGCTCCCTACAACGATCATTTCAGTCACAGCTTTTATCTTTTAGAATCTGTATGTAGTTAAAGGGATTTTTCTAACATTTTGGCATCAAGACTGACTTTCCAACTCTTAGAGTGTTTCCAGTGCTTTTGGATTAAAAAGGGAAATTTATAGTTTTAACTCAGGCTTTTCATGAGGATTATGGTTTGTTTTGCATGTAAATGTATTGTATGCACCCTAGTTTGGTGACTTCTCTTGGATTAACTGTTTATGTACAGCCAGGTAATTTGCAGGTGTATTAGCATGATGTTGTACTGGGAGTCTGCTGGACATCTGTGATCATGATTAAGGGATGCAATAACCAGAGGATACACAGTGCTAAATCTGCATCAAGTTCAAACTCTCCCCATATTTTATTACCCCATTTTCTCCCAGTCTAGTCATTTGTCTCAAAGCTGAGCTAGCACATGCTTCCAGCCAGCCACAGCATCTTTTTTTCCACTCAGGGCAGCTGAACACACTTGGAGAAAAGGGCTATGTGCCCTCTTCCACATACACAAGCTCACTGATGGCCACAAGTAGTTAGTGTCAGGCTGATTGTTAGTGGAAAGAGTAATGCCGTTCCTCCCACCCAGCGAGCACGGCCAGCTTTTGCTCTCTTACACTCTTTGCCAAGAATGGGTTTGCAATCTTCTGCTGCGCCACTTGGGAGCCAAAATCCAACCTGACATGGTTTTCCAGTCCACTAGTCTACTCGAGAAGTTACTATTTAAGTACTATTCACTATTCAGCTATTTAAGTGCATTACTATTTAAGCAACTCACCAAACAAAACAGACAATCCACCACTGAGAGTAACGCAGACCACAGACCACAGCAGACCTCAATCCTAAGACTAAAGATAGTTTCCCAACAAGATAAAGATAGGTAGAAAGATGGGTAGACAACCTTTTCAATAGCATTTTCACAAATATGTGCAGCAGCAAAGATTAATTTCACTGACCTCAGCTTTGCCAAAGACAAAAGCAGGAAAAAAGATATGATTCCAATTTTTTTTTTTTTTTTTTGCTCTCCTGTGAAAGGATCAGGCTGTAACCAGCAGTAGACAGTAATTGCTTTGTTGGACAGCACATTGCACAGACAATTCACTAATGAGCTGACAGAGATTAAGACCCTATGAACATCAGTCACTCCTACACACACACACACACTCACACACACATACACACATACACACATAGAGAAAATTGCTGCTTGGGGCTGATTTCAATACACCGTCTCATAATGACTGCAGGAGCAGCGAAAGGAAAACAAAAAGTATCAGACAGGGAGTGAGATAAGGACTGAACAGGGAACACTTCCGTGTTAATAAGCACCAGTAAGCCTGACGTTTCTTTAATAGGCTGCTTCACGATAAAGAGAAACAGTGGTATGCTTTCGATATGTCTGCTATTCACGCATGGTCATGCCACACAGCTACACAGATAACTTTTTTAGCATGGCACAAATAATTAAATTAAAAAAATCTTTTATATTTAAATCTTTTAGGTTAAATGTGTATGAGTTAAACAATGTTAAACAATGAATCCACCAACCAGCCACCAACCAACTGGCTTTGTAGACAGTTAAACATCAGTTTACACACTGAAATCAACTTGAATACTAAAATTACTACAACTTTAAATAGTAATACTCAACTTGTAACCTTCACTTAATCAGTCAGTCTAACTAATTTTTGCACAAAGGTGGCTAAATAGGGTCAGCTGTGATCACAGCCAAAAATAAGTCAGTGGTAACCTGATGAAGAAATAAACTGAGCTGATGAACAGGAAGATGGTTGTCAGTGATGGTTATTAAATGGAGCAAACAGAAGCATGAGTGAGCAGAATCAAAATCTGAAACTCCACACTGCTAACTAAAGTGTGTAACGTGTATAATTTACCTTTCACATCCTCATCTTCTATGGTGGTGTTGGCACTCTCTGAGGACTCCTGAAGAGGAATATTAATATGAATTTAACATGGATACATATAACATAAATTAACATTATGATTCAGAGGCATAGTAAGGATCATTTCAAAATATCATGTTGTTCAAATATACTTCAGTGCTCTTGATGCCGTTTGTCATTTTATCATGAGGAAACTTGGAGAGACATGTTTTATTAGTCTGCATTTTCCCCAAACATATTAACAACCCCTTTAAACAGCTTCCACACTGTCTGGAAAAGGTTTTCCCTATGAGGCATGCCACAAAATACACACCCCATGCACAACGCACAAAATGTACAGAAAGCATACGAACATGCAAGAAATGTGCTGAGAAGTTCCAGCGTACCACATAAGTACCACATAAGTACCACATAAGACTTAATAAAAAAGAAAACAAGATTTGCAACACAGGCATGCACAGCATCCTCTACACATTAGTGGATAATGATATACTTTGCAAGATGACATCTAATCCTATGTTCAAAATCTGTTGTTCTGCTCAGCAGCTTCTAATGAGGCGATGCTAATGGATTTAGGACAGAAAAAAGTCTTGCCAGCCCTTAAAGTCATTAAACCAGCTATCCCTTTAGGTAAAATTCACGATGGAGCAAGCTTGATCCTAGCAAACCCGTTTATATACATAATACCTTGTTTCCGTCAGTTGGATTGTGGATAACAGTAGTTTGAGGCTCCTGATCAAGAGGTGCAGAGAGAAAAGGAAGAGAGTCAAGAGGATCAGGGAGACAGACTGAGAAATTACATTCTCGTACATAGAATGTGAAAGTGTAAAGGTCACCAAGCATCATTTTGTTCTGGATTGAACTTGGGAAAAACATGTTTCATTTATCTTATCTTAAAAATACTTAATATAATTGAAATGTTAATTACAAATAAAACCCATTAAAGCATTATCCAAAAACACATTAGCAGCTATTTAACAGCAATTTAAAAAAAGTATATTACCAACGTGGAAATTTTTTGCCAACTCAAAATTATATTCAAGTATGCTTGATGGTCTTTAGGGAAAAAAAAAAAGACTACAGCAAAAGAATGATAAGAAAGCAGATATAGGTCATGACCACAATATGCTAAAATGAAGCCAGATGGACACTATATGATTTAAGGTAGTTTTTTTAAACCTGATTTAGTGGTCACTGGGCAATGATCAGAAGCTGTCTGATGTGCAGTGTGAAGGAGTCATAATGTCCAATGAACTGCTCAAATGATCTTTGACTGAGCTATCTGACAAGTAAATTGAATTGTCGGAAATTTTAGGCTAACCGTACAGTGTTAGCCTAAAATTAGTAGATTTATGTCATCCAGTAGAGGCAATTCAAACATGCAATTCCAACTGTCATCAAATACAATTTCTAAAATTGTACAATGTTTGCTTGGCTTTAAGGTTACAATATATGGCAGTCAAGGACACTGTTTAAGGCATGCTAACAATATTAAGGAACTACAGATCAGAACCTGAGTATTATTTAAACATCCCAAAATGACATCTAAACCTTAGTACAGCCTCTCTCTAAATGTTAGTGATGAGGTTAGAGGAAGCATTATAATCACAAGATGTACAAATCCTGTTTACAATAAAACAACATACAACTGGAACACACCAAGAGTGTGAAAAGTTGCTGTGCACTTCTTTTTATCTGTAACAAAAACTCAGGCATACTTCCTATTTACTAGAATTAAGTAACACAACACAGCACTGAGAAAGACTGTGGCATTTAGTGAGCGCATTGCCAGTAGTGCTAGCTGGAGCATACAAAGCACTGTAGGAAGGAGAAAAGTGTCACATAAAGTGACAGGAGATATTTAACCTAAATGAACCTCACTAAATAAATGTCACATGAACAGCTTCTGTGTGTGGTTGTCCAAAAACACTGGACTGTAAGTACTGTACAGTGGAAGGTTGTAGCCACACCATGATCAGAAAGATGTGTCTGTGTGGAAAACATGCAAACTGATGACTAAAAATACCTGAAGTTAATGAAAATAAATGATGAATGGCATTAATATACAGTTGTTCAGTTTCTAGTAGAGCTAGAGCTGGTAGCCAAAATACAGTGCAAAATACAGCCAAAAAAAACCCCCCAAAAAAAACGCAACAGCAAATCAAAAAACAGGACAACAATACAACAGCAACAATAACAGCAAAACCAAAAACACAACGACAAAACCAAAAACACCACAACAAATGTGAAAAAGCCACAGCAAAATCACAAACATCAATATTAACTCAAAACGGAAAAGGGAGGTCCTTATTGAACGTCACATGCTCGTTGCTGATTGGCTACTGAGAGACACTGGAAAGCGGAGATGGAGGATGTTTACAGTAAGAGGAAATATGAGCCTAAATGTATCTACGGATGCTTTTATTTATACAATAATAAAATAAGTAGCTTAGATAACAGACTGAAAAATTGTAATTCTTTTTCCCTGTCATAGTCATTTGCCGTGTCCAATCAGCAACGAACATGTGATGTTCAATCAGGACCTAACTTTTCTGTTTCAGTTAATGTTGACGTTGTGTTTTTGTTGTTGCGTTTTCCGATTCGCTGTTGTGTTTTAAGGTTTGTTAATGCACTTATGGCCCACTGTAATTTAATCCACACATAACAAAGCAGTTCCACCTTCAAGTGTAATAATTTGTTAGTGAGTAAACAGTGGCACAAAATTTACAGAGTAACACCATCATTAACAGAGAGCATGAGGGCAGCACAGAACAGTGTTCGTGAGCTTGCTTATATTCAAGTCTCAAAATTCATCTTGAATCGCTAGCTCTCTATTAATGATACTGTTTAAACACCATATAAATTACACTTTAAAAGGTATCACAAGCATAATTCATATTTTAACCGTGCCTTCCTGTTTTAATAATTAGTGTTTATAATTAGTGCTTCCTGTTTCAGTAATTACTCTTACTGTCGTGCCACTCATTATTACACAAGAAAGGGATGAAATGCTCAAACAAAGGCAGAAAACATGAGGCATAATGAGATCAGAGACACACAGACAAAGAGTACCAGAGCAGGAGAGGGGACTGGCTCTTTAGGGCTGGTGACTACGTTGCCTTTGTTGTTGATCTAAAAGGGGGAATGGACAGAAACAAGACACGCAAAGCTGTCCAATGAGGAAACAGGAAATGGTGCGACCCATTCTGCATATGTTAAATGTGTGGAGCTATTGATCAATAAGCAGTATGTACAGTAGCTGATTAGAAACTGTAAACTGTTCCAGCTAATTATCCCTTTAGTAATGTGATGTCACACAAGGTTATTGTTGACTATGACTAAATAAAATGTCTGACTATAAGAGTGCCTTTAACGGTGGAAAAAGGGTGAAAAAAGATGAAATTGACAACAGAGATGTTTTTGTAAGTTGTTCAGTTATTTCCTGAAGGAAGCAAAGAACCTGACTATTGTTAGAATTATTTTTTTTTCTTGATACAATACAGTCCATTTTCCAGGCTGCTGTTTCCTGCTGAGGTAGAATGAGGTCAGTCTGAATCGTTCCAAGAAAACCACAAAAGATTATGCACGCTGATCTTATTTAAGTGATTCAGTATTCATTATTTTATCCATTTTCTTTGACAAAAAGGACTTTCAGAACAGAGACAGAAACTGGAATTGAACATAATAAAGTATACCTTCTTAAAGAATAAATAATGATCCCATATCAAAATGATATCAGAATCTTTCACTTCAGTCTCAGCCCAGGTAAATTCACTTTCTATTAGAATAATAAATGGGGTTCTATGAGACACAAAAGTCAAGACAGTAAGTAAAATTTAAGTGAATTTTTATTCAGCCCTGACAAGCCACATGTTCTGGGCAAGGGCCTAGTCTCTATTTCAGCATGACAGCCACCTTACAGTTAACCTGGTCAACAGAAAGATAAAATTAATTATTTCATCACTGAGGCACAGATATGTCTAAAGAGACCCACTGCACACTTGTTTTATTGTTCTAAATACATAGACTTATTTCTACAGGAATTTCAAATACAACTGTCCTCTATGGATAAATTTATTTTATTAATCTACTGCTGTATAAACTTTTCTATTGGAGGACATTATACTACAAATTATTTTTAAAAACTATATTAAAGCTACTAGGAAGTACAGGGCCTTACACGTTCACCTCAGAATTCTCACCACTGCAAACTCTGCAAAAGACTTCCTTTTCTGCATTACAAAGTTGAGAAACAAAAACAACATGCTCATTCAGTAATCAGGAAATTGATTCTTGTGTGCATACTCATCAGATCTTTACAAATAGCACTAAAATAAACACAACTTTCCCATCCTTCATTCTATATGAAAATGGAGAAAACATTCTTTCATCCCTCTGGTATACCCTTGATTTTGTCTAAAATGCTTTCATTATCCAATCAAACTGAAAACTGGAGGAAAGAGGCTTCAGATCCTCCACACTCATCAGAAACTACTCTCACTGAATGGCACAGGCCTGGATTTTTCACACAGCAGATGTACAACCTTCTGCTACTCATCACAACATTGCACGTGGAGTTAGATGTAAATTTCCCACCATGAATGGAGTTCAAATAGCTGACTGGTATAGAGCAAAGAAAGACAAATGTCGGAGATCTGAGTACAGTTGCATGTCTGTCAGTATAACAGTTGCAATGTGCCGCATTGCAATGCAAGGAAAGAAAGGAAAGTAGGCTTTTGCAATCAAGCTTGAAAAATGCTATAAACTGAAGCCTCAAGGTTCAAAACCATGCATTATTTTACATCTTTATAAAGTTTTAAATGACTAATAGAAAGAGCACTCAACCTACCTTAACACTATCAGGCTTCTTGTATGGATTCCCTTCTGAATAAGAGAAAAGAGTCATATAAAAGTAAGTACTAAAGTAAGAGAGTGGATCATTAACATTATCAACCCTCTCATCTCAGTGACCCCAACACACATGCACACATACACACACACACACACACACACAGCTCCCTCTGTAGCAGGTGGCCAACTAGGAGTGTACTCTCTCACACTCTGAAGCGTGCGTAAGTGGAGGTGGTGACAGTGAGACAAAAGCGCTTATAAAAAGAGAAAAATAGCTTTTGATTGACAATGTAATTTATGTAATGCAACTATAATTATTCAATCTACTGTGTAATTATCTGTGGAAATCTGAGTTTCATGTAGTGCCCACACACACACACACAATCACACACAAACACACATGAGATCTTGAATATTTACATTCACTTAAAAAAGAAAATCACAAAGGAATATAGATGATTTAGTGACAAGTAAAAGTTTTTTTGTATTAATAAAAATTTGTTTTTTTGGCTACAGAGAGCTATGCCAAAGGTATCAGAAATACAGCTGCATTAACACACTAACAGCACAACAAATTATTAAAGCAATAAGTCACTCGAGGGCACTGATTTTATCACAGGTATGCACATTCCTAGGCATGACGCCAAGTGGCTTTTATAAAATAATGACAAAAACAATATGATAAAATCCAGGCTTAAATAAATTAATTAATTTATTGTTGATAATATTCGCTGTAAACAATTCTTTCTCCAGGCAATGTAGTCTGTCAAGAGTAAGCTTTGGTTGCTAAGTGACATAGTGGACAAAGATTAGGGTCTTCTATGGACAGAACAATGAACAACAGTTTTATTAGTTTTAAATCTTGGTGCAATGATCCCAGGTAGAGCAACAGAAAAATCATTGGGATACTGCCCTATCATCGGGAGATTGCGAGTTTGAACGCAGACGATGCCACAGCCACCCATGGCCGGGAATCAACTGGTCGTGCTATCTGGTTGGGAGTGATGGTATACTCTCGCCCCTGTTAATCAAAGCAACACTAGCCAAACTCGGATGTCTGTGAGCGCGTGTATGTGGACGAGGACAGAGCGTTTTCCTCCGAGTGTGTTTCGCTGCCCTGTGATGCAGCATAAGCAGTTAAAAAAGACGCACACTTTGACTTCATGTGTCTCAGAGGAAGCACGCGTTTGAGACACCCAATGTCATGTGATAAGGGAGAGCTGGCAAGTAGGTGGGAATTGGTGGGACCAAACTGGGGGGGAAAATCTGTCGTATTATTACAGAAGTCAATTATTGTGGTGTGGTCACAGGTGTGTGTATATCGAGGATTTTAGCTTACCTGATTAGAGTTTTAGAACCAAAACAATGAATAATAGCATATATTAGTATGAAACGAATTCTTCTATATTATTATACATCTACTGATCATTGAGGGAACATAAAATATAGACATTTCAATCTGAAGCCCATTCACTAAGACTAGCAAACAGAACTGCATTGCCCTACATATTACATGTACTTGACAAAAGAGAACTTGTGGGTGAATCATTGATCTCTGGTGAAGTCACTAACTGACAAACATAACCGTCCCATAAAACTAATGCTTAAGAAATGCAAATCACTTACAGGACAGTTTTGGTGTCTCTGGGAATGACACTTCTGAAACTCATTTTAATACTGTCTATTGAGTGTAGTTTACTGTTTATCTTGTTGGTGTTACCTTAGTCCTACACTTTATTGTTTACTGAGCTGAAGCCTTCAGCTCTTCTCAATTCCTCTTCCATGATAAGCACAACCTTAATCATTCTTAGTCCTTTTAATTCACTTTATAAGTATGTTTAGTTTGCTAAATCAGTGCTACTACAATAATGCTAACTCCCGCTTGCATAGCTGATTACAACATTATGTACGTGCCAAGCTAATAGTAATGATTCTTCCCACAGTGGTTAGACACAGTAATGATACACTCTTAGAAAACAGGGTTCCTCAAGGGGTCTTTAATTGGTTGATAGTTCTAGCTTTCTAAATGGGCTTTTATGAAACCTTTTACAAAACAAATTTTTTTTTTTTTACAAACTTAAGAAACTTTTTGAGCACTAAATTTAACCTTTTTGTAGTAGTTTAAAGCAGGCATATGTGGGCACTAACATATATTCTTTATTCTAATGTGACAGTTTCACAGAGAATTTTGCAACAGACTTCTTATGGACAGCTTGTCTCTAAATCATATTGGACGAATCTAATGTTGCATCTACTCTACTGATAGAAGAATAGCAATATCCGACAAACTCAAAAAGCATTTAAAAACAAGAAAACAGAAAAAAAAACCAGGGTCGAGTCTTACTTGAGAAGGTCTTTGTGGCGAGCATGGTGGTCAGGATCGCTCCCTGTAAGAGTGAATATAGAGCAGAGAAGTGTGAGAGACTTTAAACTGGCTCAGGTCATGACTGTGTGAAACATTAGTCAAGGAGGCAATGATTAAGTCCAAGAAGGTGACAGTCCCCCTATTTTTTGATGATTGATTTTTTTCCCTAGTATTTCGTACAGCTGCACCAAAAGTACACTTAACACAACAAACTTAACACAACTTAAGTCTGAATATTAAGGCTCTGGCCCACTGTGTGTGTATGTGTTTGTGAGCGTGTGTATGTGTGTGACCTTTAGCTTTCTCCTGGCGTTGAACTTCTTCAGGCATTCCACAGTCTCCTGTCTGTGCATCATGGAGGCCACTGTAGAACGTTGCTATAGAAACAGAGGAATTAGT
The DNA here is from genome assembly GCA_022758105.1 of Pangasianodon gigas. Lineage (NCBI taxonomy): Eukaryota > Metazoa > Chordata > Actinopteri > Siluriformes > Pangasiidae > Pangasianodon > Pangasianodon gigas. Next base: position 20,820,112 of record CM040457.1, on the reverse strand, counting down.
TAAAAACATTTCTATATATAGATAGTACACTGCTAGACATGTTTATACATAGTGCATGTAGGCAGCTGTAATAATAGATTGGTGTATAATGCAGAGGTATGTGTACGTCAGTAAAGAAAAATTACCAATACACTTTAAGGGGAATGAAAATACACAAAGGCTGTACAACAGGACATATAATGTAATATTAAAATAAAACAGAACAAGGTGTGGGAAGAGGCGAGAATTAGGAGCAATAATATGCAGGGCTGACAGGATAAGCCATCAGATTAGGTCTAAAGATTGAAATTGAGCTTGTTAATAAAAGACAGCTTTTGTGTGTGTGTGTGTGTGTGTGTGTGTGTGTCAGAGAGAGAAATGAAGACAGAGAGGGAAAGACAATACATACACAGATCCATGGGTGTTTGAGGGCCTCTGCAGCAGTAATGCGTTTGGCAGGGTTGATAGTCAGCATCTTATTAATCAGATCTTTGGCCTCTGGGGTCACCGTGTCCCACTCAGGAGAAGGAAACTGCACATAACACACACATTCCTTGAATTATACAGTCTTGATGGAATATAGATGAAAAAAATTTCATTTTCAATAAAACTGATGCAGTCCATTCAGAGGATGTATGTATGCATGTGAAGATATGGAAGGCAGCAGTGTAAGAGCAGACATGGCTAATGAATGTGAATGTGACTGCTTGACCATGCTCTAAGCTGCTACTATTGGGCACTGCTAACATTTTTTTAACATTTTTCCAGCTTCAAATGAGCCTCAATCAATCCATCCATGTGAGGTAAGTATAGGCAAGTCTTCTCCTAATGTGAACATAAGATCAGGTCAATATCAAAGTGTATGTAACAGTCGATTCCCAAGGAGTTTTGACTGTTGCTTTGTCATGCACATGCAGACATTCGAGGACATTATCAAAGTGCCAAACTGTAACATCTTAGAGTTACTACTGTGTATCCACTGTACAGAGACCGCCTATATACTACCATCAGGAGTCCTCAGGGGCAGCAGATATAGAAGTGACTAACCTCACATATAGCAGAAGCTATGGAAGAACTTCAGCAGCAGTTGTAATTATGAAAGCAAAACCTCCAGTTGCAGGATGAAAAGAGGAACCTTGCAAAGGAACCGAAAGGTGAAGAGGTTTGGGAAAATAATGAAGGTTTAAATAGAGTTTATTTAGTTGCTCTGAGGCAAAGCCAAGCTGGACAATATAGTGTTCTGTCCCTGTCACATCTCTTTCACCCTGTCTGCAACATAATGTTGAATGTTTAGAGATTGAAGAATATATTTTTGTAGGTGTCGTGTGTGTGTGTGTGTGTGTGTGTGTGTGTGTAAAAGCTCACATCATATGCACCAGCCTTGATCTGCTGATAAAGTCTATGTTGATCCTCATCCCAGAACGGAGGATAACCCACCAGCAAGATGTAGAGAATCACACCTGTTGGCAACATGGTGAGCTAAATATGATGCATATATGACACATGCTGACTCGGTTTATTCAGTACACCTACCTTACCTCAGTACCATCTACCACACAGTACCCTTCACAAAAATGAGCAAAACTGATTGTATAAAATAAACATATTACACAATGATTCAAATACAACTGAGTGGAAAACTGCCAGGGAGATTTCCTTTGTAGCTAGTGAAATTTGCTAATTTCCTTGCTGAGGAACTACTAACAGCAAAGTCTTCACCTCATGACCATGATCACACATGTGCAGCCTATAAAAGAGCCTATAAAAGGCTCCTGCTATATCATGCTTGTCCTTCCTTCTACTTCCTTTTGTTCCAGATCACCTGGATGGATTCCTTAAAGCTAGTGGAGGTCATGTATCAAAGAGTTTGTAACATAAATGGTACAAATACAATACTTTGAGACTGAGACTGAGAATCACTCAAAGTGTTCTTAAGGCTGTTGCGGATGAAAATCACTCTTGTGCTGATACTGTTCTTTGAGCAGATATTTTGATCGTTTCATAGATATACTGCTGTATCAACTTCTGTGGTAGGAACTTCGAGTTTGGCCAGTGTGACATAATTAAACTCTGGTCCTCAATGCAGACACTGTATGCTGACCGATAACACATGCCTACTTGTCTGGCACTTTATGTGCCTTTATGCTGGTTAGGAAAGACCCAGAAAAACTGCTGCTCTTATAATAATAAAACTTGCCCTTCCTGAGAACATCTCACAACATGCAGTAATTGAACTCTACCAAGAGTCATTGAAACTATAACTGGCATTGTGTGTTGTGGTTAGATGAGACCAGAATCAAACTTTATAGTCATGCATACCATTAGCATGTTTGGTGACTGCAGACAAGGAAAAGCACCTGATAACCACCATTCCTGGGAGTGCTTTGACTGGTGATACAGGGGACCTTGTAAAAGATCGACTGAACATGAAGTGTCCCTGTATGTTTGACCTCAAATTTCACTTACTGCATGTGTTTTTCTTTTTAAATATATTAGTGTTTGCTCATTTACATAATTCCAATAACTCTGGAGGGCACTGTATAAGTCAGGAGTCTTTAATCTTATCCCCAAAGGAGCCGTGTGGCTGCAGGCTTTCATCCTAGCCAAACAGGAGACACACCAAACAGTCATTTGAAGACTAAGATCAACTAATTAAATAAATGGAATCAGGCGGGACTCCTGCTTGGTTGGAATGAAAGCCTGCAGCCACACCAATCCTTTGTGGATAAGATTGAGGACCCCAGATACAAGTCCCTTTGTAGGTATGCAGTCACTGACCATGAAACATCTGGTGTTATAGCTATACACCTTTGCTGCTCACTTTTCCTCTACTCTCTCCATCAGTAGAAAGTGACCATCAAAGGAACAAAAACAGCACGGTCACAAGTGTTCATCTTTACATTAAGTAACTATAATAGCGTTAGAATGAAAAGTCTGGTATGAAATAGAAAACATATAATTTGTGAAGTTTTAAAGTTTTCCTACAGCACTAGGCAAATAAATTTGTTCCCTTCCTTTATACATCTGGTGCAAAAAGATAAGGCAAGAGAAGTACAATATCTGTCCAAATATCTGTTTGGATTCCTACATGTTCTGGAGTGAAAAATGCATTTTATTTAATGCCTGCAAAATGTCAGTTAAGACTACTTTTGGATATGGATAGGTATTGTAATGGAGATAAAATGCTTTCAAACATGTTTATACTGTCTAATGTTCAACAGGCGACAGGTAGAAACAACCTAATGTTTAATCCGTATCACTGTTTTGTGGTGGAGGCAATTTCAGCATGCCTTCTATTATAGTCATCATTTTCTCATTGTCAAAACAGACACTTCTTTAATTCCCTCATCCACACCTTCTCTATCACACATGAAACTGAACGAAGCAATGATAAGAAAGGCTTAGCTGTTAGTCAAAGGAGCTGTGACCTTCCAATGCTTGTGTAATCACAGAAAGATAAGGGATTATAAAGTCAACTGTCATCTGGCTAATGTAACCTTTGGGTCATATTATGTATGATTAGTAAGTATCATTCAACTTTTGCCTGCCTATAAATGTTTCCTGATATTTGACTATGTCATCATGCATACACAAGGTGGAGAGCGGAAAAAAAATCAACAGTGTATTTATGACAGTAAAAACACACCAGATGTGAAACACATACCACAAGCCCACATATCAACTGGCTTCCCATAGGGTTCCTTCCTTAACACCTCAGGAGACAAGTAACCAGGAGTGCCAGCAAATCCTTTGAGACAAACAAACAAAGAGAAAAAGAAAAAGACAGAACTATTTTTATTAATAATTCTCAAAATTAAGGATTTGAGCAACCAATAAAATGGTCTACTAAAGGCGAATCCTTTAAGTGTCACATATGATGTTTTTGTTCCGCGGTCTATTAGCAAAAATAATTATATAAATAAATTCTAAAATAATGTCCCTTCATTCATTAGGAAACAAGTATGTACAAATAAGGCAGCCATATTAGAAAATAATTAAAGGTGAATAGAATAAACACTGTGCGGCACCTATATAAAGGCTTCTTCTTTTTGGTTCAGCCCGGTCCTTTTGAGTATTAGCTGGCTCATTGTATATTAAAGAGTTGGCTGCTTCGTGACACCAGGGGCTGAACGTGCATTATGTTAGTCTATTGAAATATATAATTACTTGGGATTTTCCATCAAAAGCCCTTTTCTTCTATGCTCAAGGTGTGTCTGGAAGACTCGCTTGGTTCATCTGTTTGCATTACAGATTTATATTAAATAATTAATACAATTGTTATTTAAGCATCTACCACCATGTTGTGTATGTGATACTGTAACAAACACTATAGCATGAGACAAAATCCTAGTTTGTGATTGAACACTAGTAACCTGGGCAGAAAAGATAGGAAATGGACTTATCCAATAAGCATTCATGCATCGAAGAACAGAGTTTGATCATTATAATATTAATAATAGCAGATATATTTACAGAAATATTTTTGCAACTGAATGAACCAATGATGAACCAATACCCAAGTCAATATAAATAAAAGATCATGCAGATGTCCTTCTTAGATATCAAACATTTTCAATTACTTAATTCCTGTCCACTGTGAGGGGAATAAAACGAGAGAAAAAATTCTCATTCATGCTCATCCAGTCACTACATGTGGCAGCACTGCAATGCATAAAATCGTGCAGATACTTGTCAAAAGCATCAGTTAATGTTCACGTCAAACATTCAAATAGGGAAAATGTGATCTCAGTAACTTTGACTGTGGCGTTTTTGTAGGTGCCAAGCAGGCCGGATTGAGTATTTCAGAATTTTCTAGAGTTTAGTCTCTACTCTGGTCTCTGGAGTTTACACAGAACGGTGTTAAAAAACATACAGTCAGCAGTAGTTCTGCGAGTGAAAATGCCTTGTTGATGAGAGAGCTCAGAAGAGAATGGCCAGAATTGTTCGAGCTGACAGGAAGGCTATGGTAACTCATAACCACTCTTTACTACTGTGGTGAGCAGAAAAGCATCTCAGTATGCACAACATATCAAACATTGAGGTGGATGGGCTACAACAGCAGAAAGCCACATCTGGTTCCACTCCTGTCAGCAAAGAACAGGAATCTGAGGGTACAGTGGGCACAGGCTCACCCAAACCGGACAGCTGAAGATTGGAAAAAGACCAGGCAACATTTTTACAACTTGTCCATTTCAAACTGTCCATCCCCATAGACTGCTGTGTTTGAAAATTCCACGAGATTTCTGAAATGCTCAATCCAGCTCATCTGACACCAACAACTATGCCACAATCAAAGTCACTGAGATCACATTTTCTCCCCCCTTCTGATATTTGATGTGAACATTAACTTAATCTGTTGACCTGTATCTGCATGATTTTATACACTGCATTGCTGCCATGTTCGTGTGTGTGTGTGTATATATATATATATATATATATATATATATATATATATATATATATATATATATATATATATATA
>CM040457.1:20797456-20813190 GCA_022758105.1 Pangasianodon gigas | reverse complement strand
TATATATATATATATATATATATATATATATATATATATATATATATATATATATATATATATATACACATACATACATACATACACATACATACATACATACACATACATACATACATACATACACATACATATATATATATACATATATACATGAAACACAGTTATATTAGTGAATTCAGCTAGGAGTAATTTGAATTACAATGAAAACAGTGGGTGTGTGTTGAGATAGATACGCACCGAACCATGCTTGCTGGTCTCCCTGCACCTCAATGGCCAAGCCAAAGTCAGCCAGTTTCACTGCAGCTCCCTTGAGTTTGCTGGCTAAAAGCAGGTTCTCTGGCTTTAGGTACAAAGGCAAAGATATCAACTTTAGATGTGACTTGGGACCAGAGTGATTTACATTCAAAGAACCTTTATGTTGAGTTTGTCTTTTACAAGACCTGGATCAAGAATGTTCATAGAATCTTTGAAATTTTTCACTACAAAGTAATAAGATTTGCATATGTTAAGGAACATAACAGAAAGCCCAAAATACTGATTTAAGATGGGAATATACACTCACTGTCCACTTTAATAGGAACACTTGTACACCTGCTCGTTTATGCAGTTATCCAATCAGCCAATCATGTGGCAGCAAGGCAAAGCATTTAAAATCATGCAGATACAGGTCAAGAGCTTCAGTTAATGTTCACATCAAACAACAGAATGCGGAAAAAAGTGATCTCAGTGACTTTGACTGTGGCATGGCTGTTGGAGCCAGATGGGCTGGTTTGAGTATTTCAGAAAATGTTGATCTCCTGGGAATTTCATACACAACAGTGTCTAGAGCTTACACAGAATGGTGCAAAAAAACAAAAAAACATCCTGTGAGTGGAGGGTCTGCAGGCTGAAACACCTTGTTGATGAGAGAGATGACCAGATTAGAATGACCCGACTAGTCTGAGCTGAGTCAAATAAGCACTCTTTACAACCATGGTGAGCAGAAAAGCATCTCAGAACCCACAACACATCAAACCTTGAGGTGGATGGGCTACAACAGCAGAAGACCACATCAGGTTCCACTCCTGTCATTCAAGAACAGGAATCCAAGGCTATCATGAGCACAGACTCATCGAAACCGGACAGTTTATGACTGGAAAGAGACCAGATGATTTTTTTTCCTAATCTTCAACTGTCCGGTTTCTGTGAGCCTGTGCCCAAGATACCCCCAGATTTCTGTTCTTGGGTGACAGGAGTGGAACCCAATGTGGTCTTCTGCTGTTGTAGCCCATCCACACCAAGGTTCGATGTTTTGTGCATGCTGACATGCTTTTCTACTCACCATGGTTGTAAAGACTGATTATTTGAATTACTATATCCTTCCTGGCAGCTCAAATCAATCCGGCCATTTTCCTCTGACCTTTCTCATTAGCAAAGCATTTCTACCCACAGAACTGGGTCACGCAATGTTTTTTTTTTTTTTGGTTACACAATTCTGTGTAAACTCTGGAGACTGTTGTGTGTGAAATTCCCAGGTGATCATCAGTTTCTGAAATACTCAAACCAGCTCATTTGGCACCAACAACCATGCCATGGTTAATGTCACAGAGATCACATTTTCCCCCATTTTTTTGTTTGATGTGAGCATTAACTGAAGCTCTTGACCTGTATCTGCATGATTTTATGCATTGTGCTGCTGACACATGATTGGCTGATTGGATAACTGCATGAATGTGCAGGTGTACAGGTGTTCCTAATAAAGTGGATGGTGAGTGTAAATTATGCTATAAATTATATTCCCACCTACCATGGCTTTACATGTTTGTGGTCACAGTTTAATACTTAATGGTGCGTCATTATAGATAAAATGCTCTTTCTTAAGAGAATCATTTTTGACCCAGGTCATTCTCAACAGATTTGCCCTCAGGGTTATGCACTAGTGCTACCATTGAAGTTGAAGACGTATAAAAGAAGTGATCAAAGCTTAAATTAAAGTCATTAAAAAGATCCTTGAGAACAGGGTAGGTGCATCAGTATACCGGTGCAGCCAATAATTCATCAGCAGCTGCATTTAAAAACTTTTAAGATGAAGCTGTTAATGAAATATGCTTTAGATTAAAAACATGATACTAAACAAATATAAATGTTATGATCCCCCATCTAATATATGTGTCACCTGGACAGAGAACCTATGCATAACCCAATAAACAAGTGAAACGGAAAATACATCTATGGACAATACAGGGCATTCTCAAAAGTACATGCACCACCCATACAGATTTCTAAATATTACCAATGTGTCCCTATTTTTTTAAGTAATAAGAATTGGCTAGTTAATGTGATAGATGCTAATGAATGTGTCATTCAGCTGTTATTTCAGTGATATCTAATTGAGACTGTACATAACTTATCTAGGTACATTGCACAATACCAAAAGAAGCTGAACTAATGTTCTAACAAAAGTGTCCAGAGGTTAGCTCATTTGGGTGCAGTTAGGTGGGCAGTCATTCTCTGTGACTCATGCAGAAACGTTTGTGCTAATAAGGTGCTAACATGCTACGGGGAGTGCAATCAATGTTAATGCAGCCATTGCTACATTAACATCAACAGTGCAGCCATTGCTTTTGCATACCTTTTAAACCCAGATACCTCAGTCTAAAACTGGTATGAAGTGTACAATTCCAATCGGTTCTTATTTTACAATAAAAGAAGGACATCTGGTAAGTCTTGTGTACAAGAGGCATTATGTAATAGAATACATGCTCTCAAATGAACAATAAAAAGTCTTAAGCAAACCATGATGCCCTTCCTATATTCATTCTTCACATATTTTTGGGGTGGGGGGTGCAGACATGTCAGTGCAAGCCAGGATAAACACCTTCTCACAGTATTCCTGACCTGCAAAAACGGCCAAATCTCAAAAATGGTCCAACTGAAGACAATGAAAACATAGTGCGCATGTAATAATTGAACAAATCTATTTATATTGCAGTGTGCCAAAATATAGACGTATGCTCAAATTTGCTTTAGAGCAAAGACAAATAAATGGCCTTTCAACAACCTGCTCTACTGACATGTAAATATATTCTGAGTGCCTTTATCTCCATAATAATCTCCATTTCTACTTCAGAAGAGCTTTAACAAATAAACCGCAAACACCTGAGCTTAACAGAGCTTACGAGCAGTGATTAGATTTTGGGGCTGTGTGTAAAAAATATGTGGAAAAAAGAGAGTGAGAGAGAGAGAGAGAGAAAGACAGAGAGAGACAGAGAGAAAGGTCTGGTGTGGGGGTTTGAGGTCTTAAAGGAGAGAATAAAATGGAAAAACCTGAACAAAAAAAAAAGGTGGATGCTTACGATGCTCATACAATTGTGTTATGCTTTCATGCTTGCTGAACTAAAGTGGATGAATCTGGTAAATGTAACTGCACCGTGTGTGTGCGTGTGTGCGTGTGTGTAACAATAACATAACACCAGCCAGACATATTTGCACAAACATAAATATCTAAATTAGTTTCCCATTGTAAACAATATTCTCTTTTCTTTTAATATTTTGTCTCTAATGACTTCCCCACCACCACACCCAATCCTCGGTGTGTTTGCCATGGTAACACTGTAGCAACGACCAATCATACGACAGAATCTGGACTCTAAACGCAGGGGAAGGATTACACTCGTAGCTGCACCTGGCTCATTTGATTAGCAAATTAATGTTCAGGACTCGGAACCTTGGCACTGGTGCATTGGGGGATGGAAGATGTTGTAGTTTCAGCTAACATAACATTATCATGCACTAGGCGAAGATATATCTTGGCATACACCATAGTTCATTTATAGCTGCCTATTTTAAGTCATACAAAACTTTACGATGCAAGTTTATCGTATTATATCTCAAGATAACATTACTGACCACTACTTAATCTAGAAATCAAGACTTTTAGTGAATAACTAAGGCTAAATTTAGGCTTTGACTAGATAGAACAACACTGAAAACACTGCCATTATTGGTGGAAAATGGGGTGGATTTTTTAAAATGTGCATAACTTTTGGAATGATCTCAGTAGCCAAGAATCTAAAACAATTTTATCTGATCATCATTGGGTGTTATTTTGTATGCTCCAGCACCCTAGACATTCTGAGATGGGAAATTAAGTGACCTGAAGGAACATCAAGGAACACCAGCTCATCAACATAATCAAAGAGCGGCACAGAAAAATCTCCCTTGATTGGTTTATCAGAGCATAGATTAAAAGAGAAAAATAAAGCAATTTGGTGTTTGAGACCCCCTAATGCATCTACTCACCTTCAGGTCGCGATGGACCACTCCCATCTGGTGGCAGTGGAGAACGGCCTCAAGGATCTGCTGAATGCAATGACTGCATGCAAACACCAGGGGGGTGTGGGTTAGTTATGAGCTCACACACACTCTGCATTTGCATTGAGACCAGGGAAGCTAGCGAAGTCATGAAGTTGACCAAACAGGACTAGATGAAAGTGGGGTCAACATGGCCTCTAGGAGGAGCTTTGATTTATTAAGCTTGAAAATGTTGACGATGTTTTAACTTTTGAAAAAACAATTACAATTTATGAACATAAATGAGCAGTGGGGCACTAACGCTATCGTAGTCAATGCACTTTTAGACAAGAACCTGATTGGAAATTGAGCAATGTCAAAATACTGAGCTCATATTTGGAGATAACTCGATTTTCCAGTTATCATTGCTATCAGTTTTCTCCCCGTCCTGCTTTCATTGATCTCAAAGCAGAAGTGGTGTTTGTGCTAGGGGTGGCTGTGGGCTTGACCCTGTTAGGATACTGACATTCGATTCCAACATTAATTACTTGCTAAAAAGTTGATAAGCTACTCTATCAGATTATAGGCTACTCCATCTAAACATCCCATCGAGTCAAACCTCACAGCCACTGGTTAGAGCATGTCTCTCTGACACTACATGCATGTTGTTTTTGTATTTCCCCCCTTTACAACCCCCGATGCAGACCAGAAGAAGATAAGGTGGGTGCAGTGAGCTTAAAAGAGCACAGCATCCACAATGTCAAGTGGTTGTTAATTGTTCATCTGGAGAGCCAAGCCAGGATTTCATACGCTTCCGCCTGTCATACTAACCTTCAAGTCTCGATGGACAATACCACTTAGGTGACAATGATTTACACTCTCTAGAATCTGCTGTATGCAATGACTGAGGGAGAGAAAGACATGGCAGGAAAGCAAAAGAGGAGAAGTACAGTTCAGCAAGCACAGTCAAACATATGACAAAACGTCCCACAAATGGAAAACGTCAACGCAGGAAAAATCCTTCAGTTTATATGAATATTTGGTTATCATTGTTTAGATCTTACTGAATGCAAGGTTGTTTAAGTGAAATAAAACATACACTACTGACTCTTCACAATGAACACCAAACATTTAACAAATATAAAACAGGGCAGAGTACTTTCACTGTTGCAAAAACACCAGTCAAATTTTCTTTTAAAACAACTCTATCTACATTAACTGGGAATGAAACAAACATTAAAAGCATTAGGGTACAGCTCATGACAAGAAAGTATGAAAGGATATAGGTGCACAGCAAGCAAGATACTCAACAAAAAAACACACATTTTAACAGTCATTGCTCACATTTTGTATGCAGATCAAATTCTTTTTTATATCTTATTCAAGATGTTAAGTCACTAGCACATTTTATTATTTGTCCATTCAAAAGCATAAACAGTAATTTCCTAGTTCTGAAAAATGATGCAACTCTTGATAAGAGACTCGTGGCACCCCAAATAATATATTTAAATCATTATGTCAGTACTGTATTTAATATAAACAGTGGTATATATAAAACCATTCATTACCATTGTGTGAGGATACTAACCTGGCATCAGCTTCACTATAGTACTCTCTGGCCACAATATCTTCAAACAGCTCCCCTCCTGTGACCCTGAAAAGTATTAGAATGAACATGTGAATTCCATAATAGCTTCCAGTACCTTTCAGTTGCATTTTAGCATTAATTCATTTTCAGTAACCACTTTATTCAGATAATAGTCACAGTGTATCCGGAGCCTATCCTGGGAACGCTGTGAGTGAGGCGGAAATACACCCTGGATGGGACACGAGTCCATCACAGGGCACCATTTACAACTTTTCACACACTCGAAGTGTAAAATCCATCTACTAGCATGTTTTTTTTTGGGAGGTGGGAAGTAACTGGAGAACCCAGAGGAAACCCACATGGACATGGGGGAGAACATGCACAACTCCACACAGACAACAACCCGAGCTCAGAAACAAACCATGGAGCCTGGAGCTGTGAGCCACCAATGCTACCTGCTGGGCCAATGTAGGTTATATCCCTTTTGTGATGGGTAAGCCAGAGGTGCTTAAAAGGAAACAACAGGTAAAACGTATGTTTCTATAATATAGCAACATTTCAGAACAGTTCCCCTGTTTGGTCTTGGCTAAGTATAGCTGACAGACCTAAAATTTAACACAGTCATTTCTCTTCACCCTGCAGCCATCTTCATGACATTTTATGGTAAAAAGCAAATTACACATATCCCAAACTAATGATTGGTATTTTAATGTATTTTGTTATGATTTTTTAATTGAAATGCTACCTTAATCCCACAGACATTATATGAAACAGATTATATTATATAAAAAGCTAGATATAGCTAACAAATTACAGGATCCCCTCCACTGTATACAGTATATACATGGCCTGTACTAAAACCTCATTCTGTGGTTCAGGGAGAATAAGATACCTTAATAATACTCTAGCATGCTTCCAGCACAAATGACAGACCTGTGTAGCACACTTGTTAAGAATCACTGCACATACTTTGGTGGATAAATAGTTAGTGTATATATAGGGGTGCATGTATAGTATATAGTGTATATATTGACCTGGGTAGTCTTTGCTATACTGGAAGTCGTTTCCATACTAGAAGTCCCGTCAAAGATGCATCTCTGCTTGTTTGTGCTTCCTAACAGCACCATTATTAGTCTAAAAGTTATTCAGTTACAATTTGTGCAAAGTTCATTCTTTGTACAAGCACATGGTCTATTCGGGTGAGTGAAAACATGCACCACTGAGACACACTGAATGGCAACAAAGAGGTTTTATATGCTTAACTGAATGTGTGTACTCAAACTAAAAAACAGAACCGAAAACAGCATAATTGGCTAAATTACCCTTTTTTAAGGCAGTGAAAGAAACACAGTTAAAAAAAGGTCTAAATAATTCGAGTCACAATATAAGAAACAATCAAGATAAGATTGTGACGGTATGAGTGAGAGGCACAGACAAAGACAGACTGACTGAAAGAGGAGAAGGACTGATGGAAACAAATGCTCTTATGGAGGGAATATCGATATACAGATTCAGTAAAGGGCAAAACATTTGGTGGCATTTGGATTGTCGCACTGTGAAGCAAGTCAATTGACTCCTTGTCAATATGCAAGTCTATAGTCAATATGATTTTTTGCTCTTTGAGCACAATTAGATATTTGTTTAGCAGCACCAGTCAGCATTAGAAAAAAACTAAACCAGCTTTACATAAGGTAGAATGAAAAAAAAAAAAAAAAGTCTGTCGATATTCTATAGATATACTCAGAAACGGTTAAAACTCAATTCTCCAAGTTAACACTTAAGAGCTACATCTGTTCTTACACTTAATGCATCATTCTTGCATCATTGCATCATACATCATTCTTGCTTTTAAAGGTCATTGCATGCATCATGAAAAGGCAAAACATTAAATGTGCATTTGATATGCATTACAGAGGCTGCATTAGTGCAGAAAATATTGTTCAAACACAACATCCTAAAGACAACAGATTTAGAACCTTTGTATCTTAGGTCTGATGATACATTCAAATGAAGGTGTGTGTTCAACATGTTTATGAGTAGATTTCACGTGAGCTGACAGTAAGGCTGATACAGTGTCAAGGCTACATGGTTAGTCACGGTGTATGATCAAACAATTACTTATCGTTGACTGTGGCAAGCAGAAAAGCATGTCAAAACGCACAACACAACAAATCTTGAGGCGAACAGGTTGCAGAAGACCACATCGGGTTACTACAGTGATACCACGAAACCATGATATTTTTAGACTAGTGAAAATTTCTAATTGTAACACCCTAGATAAGCTGTGATGTTTCTCACATTACACAGCTCGCTGTAAGTTGTAAAATTGTAAGTTGACAATGTGCTTTTACATTGTCTTAGAAAAGACTTAACAGCAACGTCCTAGCTACATAAATTATTAGCTGTAGTCTTTAGAATGTGTCCATATGTTCCAGTCGCTTAGCAACAGCATTCTCAAGACTCTAACTACTTGAACAATGACCGCATGGTGTGTTTGCCTTCCCATATCAAAAGCATTCACAAGTTTCAGTAGTAAATCCCACACTTACAACATACTTAATATTTTTTGTAATTTCCATACTTTCTTCCACATTCCTATGCCATAAATCTGATGTTTTGTGTTGAACTTAACTAAATAAATAAGGAAGTGTTTTTCACTGGTCCCAACCAGTTTCAGGTGAAAGGATGTCAAAAAAGGGATTTGATTAGCTGCTTAGTTATCTCTTGTTACATCTCAGCTAGAAACACACACACACACACACACGCACACAAATGCAGCCAATTAGTGTGGGTTCATCCAGACTGCCAACAGTGCTCATTAGCAGGCTGCCAGACCCTCAATTCTGGTTATATTTGGTAAGGGGAGGAGCTGACCCTGAACTGCATGCCAGTGTGGTGTATTTTCACCCTTATTTGCCACCAAGATAAGCACATACACACACACGCACACGTGCACACGGTTACTTACAAATCAAAGACGAGGTAGTGGAATCCCTCTTCAGATATGCTGTCATGGAGTCTCACTGTAAGGGGCAGAGGGATCGAAAGAGATGGAAAGAGATGGCTGATTAGATTTAACACAGGATACAGACGCACCCACTTTCCAATTCATTTAGTCTCACTGTGTACGTGCATGAATGCATGTGTGAGAAAGAGAGTGTGCTATAGACAGATGTCTACAAGACAAGATCTCATCCATTAGACCAATTTCAATTCCCACACTGTACACAGACCCGTCTATATTCCATCTACAAACCCCTTTAAGGCTAAATAAACACATACATCTTTATTATGTACTGACACAAACCTCTACATATCTCAAATATATCACTTTTTATACAAGCCTGATGTCCAAACATCATTTGTCTCTTATCAAAACAAAAGTAAACCATAAACAATCACAAGTAACCATAAAAATAGCATTTATATAGATTTATAATATGCAGCGGCTTTGAAAAGTATTCAGACCCCTTCAGTTTTTGCACACTTTATTGTGTTATACAGTCAGGTCCAGAAGTATTTGGACAATGACAGAGTTTTTGTGATTTTGCCTTTACAGTGCCTTGCGAAAGTATTCATACCCACTGAACTTTTCCACATTTTGTCACGTTACAACCACAAACAAAAATGTATTTTATTGGGATTTTATGTGATAGACCAACACAAAGTGGTACATAATTGTGAAGTGGAAGGAAAATGATAAATGGTGTCCAAAATTTTTTACAAATAAATATCTGAAAAGTGTGATGTGCATTGATTTGTATTCAGCCCCCCTGAGTCAATACTTTGTAGAACCACCTTTCGCTGCAATTACAGCTGCAAGCCTTTCGGGGTATGTCTCTACCAGCTTTGCGCATCTAGAGAGTGAAATTTTTGCCCATTCTTCTTTGCAAAATAGCTCAAGCTCAGTCAGATTGGATGGAGAGCGTCTGTGAACAGCAATTTTCAAGTCTCGCCACAGATTCTCAATTGGCTTTAGGTCTGGACTTTGACTGGGCCATTCTAACACATGAATATGCTTTGATCTAAACCATTCCATTGTAGCTCTGGCTGTATGTTTAGGGTTGTTGTCCTGCTGTTAGGTGAACCTCCGCCCCAGTCTCAAGTCTTTTGCAGACTCTAACAGGTTTTCATCTAAGATTGCCCTGTATTTGGCTCCATCCATCTTCCCATCAACTCTGACCAGCTTCCCGGTCCCTGCTGAAGAAACGCATCCCCACAACATGATGCTGCCACCACCATGTTTCACAGTGGGGATGGTGTGTTCAGGGTGATGTGCAGTGTTAGGTTTCCGCCACACATAGCGTTTTGCATTTAGGCCAAAAAGTTCAATTTTGGTCTCATCTGACCTTGAGCACCTTCTTCCACGTTTGCTGTGTCCCCCACATGGCTTGTCGCAAACTGCAAACGGGACTTCTTATGGCTTTCTTTCAACAATGGCTTTCTTCCTGCCACTCTTCCATAAAGGCCAGATTTGTGGAGTGCACGACTACTAGTTGTCCTGTGGACAGATTCTCCCACTTGAGCTGCGGATCTCTGCAGCTCCTCCAGAGTTACCATGGTCCTCTTGGCTGCTTCTCTGATTAATGCTCTCCTTGCCCGGCCTGTCAGTTTAGGAGGACGGCCATGTCTTGGTAGGTTTGCAGTTGTGCCATACTTATTCCATTTTCGGATGATGGATTGTACAGTGCTCCATGAGATGTTCAAGGCTTGGGATATTGTTTTATAACCTAACCCTGCTTTAAACTTCTCCACAACTTTATCCCTGACCTGTCTGGTGTGTTCCTTCTCTAACAAACCTCTGAGGGCTTCACAGAACAGCTGTATTTATACTGAGATTAAATTACACAGAGGTGGATTCTATTTACTAATTAGGTGACTTCTGAAGGCAATTGGTTCCACTGGATTTTAGTTAGGGGTATCAGAGTAAAGGGGGCTGAATACAAATGCACGTCACACTTTTCAGATATTTATTTGTAAAACATTTTGGACACCGTTTATCATTTTCCTTCCACTTCACAATTATGTGCCACTTTGTGTTGGTCTATCACATAAAATCCCAATAAAATACATTTTTGTTTGTAGTTGTAACGTGACAAAATGTGGAAAAGTTCAGTGGGTATGAATACTTTTGCAAGGCACTGTATACACCACTACAATGGATTTGAAAAGAAACAATCAAGATGTGATCGAAGTGTAGACTTTCAGCTTTATTTTAAGAGGTTCCACAAAAATATGGCATTTACCATTTAGGAATTACAGCCATTTTCAACAAAGTACCTCCATTTTCAGGGGATCAAAGGTATTTGGACAAAGTGACATAATTGTAAATATAATCATAATTTTAATTTGACTGCACCTGGTCAATTAACTTCTTGTCAGTCAATTGTCCAAATACCTTTGAGCCCCTGAAAATGGAAGTACTTTGCTTAAAATGGCTGTAATTTCTAAATGGTAAATGCCATATTTTTGTGGAACCTCTTAAAATAAAGCTGAAAGTCTACATTTCGATCACATCTTGATTGTTCTATTTCAAATCCATTGTGGTGCTGTATAAAGGCAAAATCACAAAATCACAAAATCTCTGTCATTGTTCAAATACTTCCGGACCTGACTGTAGATTTAAATTAAAGATTACATTTACTTCTTTTGGCCATCAGTCTAAACACAATAACCCATAATGACAAAGTGACAAGTTTTAATTTTTTTTTTGCAACTTTATTAAAAATCAAAAACTGAAATGTCTCACTTAGATAAGTATTCCGACCTTTTATTCAGTAATTTGTAGAAGCACCTTAGGCAGCAATTACAGCTTAGAGTCTTCCTGGGTAAGTCTCTACAAGCTTTGCACACCAGGATTTGAGGAGTTTCTTCCATTCTTCCTGGCAGATCCTCACACACTCAATCAGACTGGATGGGGAGTGTCTGACAACTGCCATTTTTAGGTCTCAGTCTATGGACATTCAGAGACTTGTGCTGAAGCCACAACAGCATTATCTTAGCTGTATGCTTTGGTTTGTCTTTGTGTTGAAAGGTGAACCATCGTCCCAGTCTGAGGTCGTGTGCACTCTGGAGCAGGTTTTCTTCAAGGACCTCTCTACATTTGGCTGCATTCAGCAGATACATTCTGAGAAGCACCCCCATAGAATTATGCTGCCACCGTCATGCTTCACCATACTGATAGAGTCCTTTATATGCCTTTTACTCTGAAGTGGCTTCCATCTAGTCCCTCTAGATTAATAAAGTATTTCTGAGATGGTTGTCCTTCCGTCAAGTTCTCCTAACTCAGCAGGGGACTTCTAAAACTCTGTTAGAGTTCTACTGGGTTCTTGGTCACCTCCCTGACCAAAGCCCTTCTTGCCCAGTTACTGACTTTGGCCAGATGGCCAGCTCTCTATAGAGTTCCTTCGTTTCACACTGATGGCACTGATTGTGCTCGTGGGAACATTCAAAGCTATAGAAATGGATTTATATCCATACCCAGATCTATGTCTTGACACAATTTGATTACAGAATTCTATGGAGAGTTCCTTGGGCTCCATGGCTTGGTTTTGGTCTGACATGCACTGTGAATTGCGGGACCTTATACACACACAGGTGTGTGCCTTTCTAAGACATGTCCAATCAATTTTATTAGCCACAGAAATTCAATTGAGTTCTATAGACTCAGTCAAAGCAAACAGGATGCATCTGAGCTCAATTTGGAGTGTCTTAGCCATGGGTCTGAATACTAAATGAAGGATTTCTTTTTTTGTTTTTATAACATTTGCAATAATTTCTAAAAACATGTTCATGTTGCCAATATGTATTATTATGTGTAGATTAATGGCCAAGAAAAAGTAATTTAATCCATTTTAAATTAAATATATAATACAGTTAAATGTGAAAAAATGAAGGGGTCTGAATACTTTATGAACCCACTGTATGCAAAATACAGGTAAGACAAGTGTCTTTTCTTATAATTTCACCCACCCCTTTTCGACAAACCAATCTACTGAAGATGACAAAATCATTAAAAAGGTTTGAAGAGTATGGTGGTTTCAATCAAAAAGAATTCTGTATGTGGTTTGACTTTTGATAGGAGTGTACAAAGCAAGCCAGAGAAACCAAGAAAGTGGAAGAGGAATCCCCTTAGTCTCAATTTCTCAGGCATTTCCTCTCAGCAGTGATTCACCATGTCTCTCTCTTGTTTCCATAGAAACTGTGGGAGACAGGCTTTCCTAGCAACTGTTATAAGGAAAAAAAGGGAGCAACCACTATAATTTGGGAGACTCGATGTGAAAATAGACACTGCTGTAATGTTGTAAAGTAATAATGATTTTAATAGCAACTATAATAGAAAATCATTTGGCTCTAGATTACAAAGCTTAATGTGGAACTAGTGAGACTCATTTTACATAAAACATCCCGAGGTAGGATGTAGAACATTATGCTGTCTAGTCTAGGCCTGATTCAAATTCATTACAGGTATATGTGGTGTGGAGTGAAAATGGAAAATATATATACATATATAATCTCATAAAAATGTCAAATAAGAGCAAGGCAATAATAAATAACCTCAGTAAAGCCTTCAGTTTTTCCTCCAATAAATCTAGAATTACAGACTGCCTAATATTGATCAACCCACAAAACAATATTCCCAGGCATGACTTCTGTCTAACATGTGTTCTTTTACTCAAAACAACTGACTGTACACTGTTACTACGCCGCCAATGAAAACCATATAAAAACATTAATCAGTGTTAGATTTCTTTTCTTGTAAGGTAAAAAGCCTTTGGAGCCTGGAATAGTGTAAGACATGGTATTCTCAACAGGCTTCATTACGCCGAGCAACTGTGTGTGAGGATGGCTACTGTGTCTATCTTACTCATCGATGCTTTGATACCATATTTACACCTCTTCATTAAAAGGAAATTTATTCTTGAGCTTTTAATAAAGAGGTTAAAATCTGTTGATGTAGTATCATGAGTATGTGCACTAACATTTTTTATGCTCCCAGTCAACATGAAGAAAAGGGTAAACGCATTTTACCCTGAGCTGGATTTGAAGGTTTGCATGTAAATTTATTCTGTGTACGATGACACTCACCAATGTTGGGGTGTTTAAGCAGACGACAAATGCGAGCCTCACGTTCCAACTTCTGGTGATCTATGAAAATAGAAACAGCACATTAAAATAAGCCATGAATGTTATATGTCAAATACACTGTAAACATGACAAGTCACTTAAACATGACACTATTACCATGCACACTATTTTGCATTCTTTCTTGATTGTAACTGCGCCCTTGATGAGCAAGTCCCAACACACAGGCCCCAGTGAGGTTCCACAGGCCCCAGTGAGGTTCCACAGGCCCCAGTGAGGTTCCACAGGCCCCAGTGAGGGTTTTGCCAAAGACAAAAAAAAGCTCATTTTGAGCAGTTTTAGATGCACTTTTGTTCAACTGTTTTCAGTACTGCCGGTGTGTTTCCAGTGTGTGAGACATACACACAAGAGCTAATATAATTAACCAGGGTTACCAGGTTTCAGGCAAATTTTCCTACTACATCTGTAAAACCACAAAAAAAAAAAAAAAAAAAAAAAAAAAAACACCTGAACCTAGCCCAAAGAATTCAGGACATGAAAAAGGGAGGCACATTTTCTTCTTTCTCTCAGCCTTTGCATGGAAAACAAGGATAATATCTGTCTTACAACAGAAACAGTGCCTTAGTTTGCCCTATAGACAAACTGCCAATATCTACCCTAAAGCAGCAGTTCTTAGTCACAGGCCATGGAGATGTCGTCCCCCCCCCCCCCCCCCCAAAAAAGGTATTTCCCTGATTTATTGGGAATACCTTTATTATTCTACAAAGCCAGAATCAGTTTAAAGGTCTCATTATATGTTATGAATGTCCATATTAAAGACATAAGCACAAGGTTAGACAAACTAACTACAGCACTTCAAATGGATTCTACTAAAGAGCATGAATAGTTTCCTATACTTGACTGCATGATCACTGTGACTGCCTTCCAAATGAACTCACTGGATCCTTTACTTGTTCCATTTAGTAAAGTTTAATAACTATTTCAGCTGCTTGATGTGAGCTGAGTCATATATTGACTGGCGGAAATTTGAGGAGCGAGGGAGTGGTGAAGAAAATTACTTTCAGCTTCAGAGAGAAAGTGTCCAACATGGAATCATGGGTTGTAGACACAAGGTTAGAGAAAGAAATATACAGAATGCAGACAGAGCACATATTCATTGGGGATACAATGGTGTAACAAGGGGTGTAGCACAATGTCACTGTCTGTATTTGTTAGTTCTGCAAATATTTGTATGTGTATTTGGGTATAAACTCAAAGTGACTGCTCCTCAATCTCAGCTCTGTCACTCGAGAAATGTGGGCAGGAGTGTTTTTTAATCCCACTTGAGCAGTTGTTATTTTTGTTTTTGCCCGCGATATGTTCTAAAAAATTTACTTATTTTGCACAAAGTCTAAACAAAGTTTAAGTTCATCTTTTGAGCTTCCTGTGTCGTACCCACACAAGTGATAAAAAATCCAATTGTGTGACTTTTTGCTGTGTCCCACAAGATCCCAGTCCTGATGCAAACTCCTAAGACTCAACCAGATGCCCTGTGATCCTTTTTGGCAAGTTTCTTAAAACATAAAAAAAAAAACACCAACACGAATGTCCCTCCTCCAAAGACCGTATTCGTATTCGGTTACATCCCTAATATATTGAGTATTCAGTTAAAATAGTTTAATAGCAAAATCCAGATTTGTTTTACCCAGTTTCCTCCTATTTAGTCCTTGCATAATTCCTACCCCTATTTTCAAACTGCTGCTTAGGTAAGACTTCTTCACAAATAAGCTAAAAAAAAAAAAAAAAA
>CM040457.1:20782518-20797356 GCA_022758105.1 Pangasianodon gigas | reverse complement strand
ACTATAATGTTTTTAGGGACTACGAAGTTGGGCACCATTTCCATTTCCAGGCCTTCTGTCACTCCGACAGGAGAGAGAGGAAGGCCACAGATGGGAACCTTAAACTCTGGAGTCCCATAATCCAGATTATAATCAGAGTATTTAGAGTACTGCATAAAACACCAGTGAGGTTTTACCTCCACACTTCCTTAGCCAATCAAAATTCCTCCCAGAGGCATTACTCTTCCAGTTCCCTTCCTCAACCGTAATCCTGACCAATGGAATCAAATGTGATTCACAACACTATGTTTTCTACCCAATCACATCCCCTTCAACAGTCATAATCCTGTTTGAACCACTTCAGTGCAGCTGGCCCGAGTCATCTTATTTGTCCTCACAAGGGATGATGGGTAATCTGTGACATAACCGGATTACACACACTTGTCTATGTTCAGATCTCTCACCCTTACTGCACGCTATTGCACTTAACATGAACATTAAGCCCTAGCGTAAGAGAAACCGTAGAAGGACAATAAACAAGTCTGCTGCTATGTCTGCATTTGTACCCTATTTATCATATAGTGCACTATTTGAGCACCGTCCAATTTGTATCGTTATAGTATATTATATATATCCTTATACAGTATGTTCTGTATAATCCACTATATTACTGCCCATAATGCACTGTAATTCCTATACATACTAAAATATAGCCTATACACACTAAAAAAACACAATGCATAGCTATTTCTTTCAGCTTGTAATGTACTTGTCAAGATGAATATCAATGTCTTGTAATGAATATAAGAAAAAATGTAATAAGTTAAGCCAATAGCTACGCGTTAGTAGTATATTTAAAACAGAAAATCAGTTATAATACTTCTGTATTCTTGCGATGTCAACTCACCAGGTCATTTTCAATATTGGGATTGTTTGTGAGACAGCGATGATATGGTGAATAGTGAATTGGTGAGCGAGCGCGATTTCAGCAATGAAAGTTTATTTGTTGCAAGTGCATCTGCTTAGAGTACATCCTTTCACACCAATGCTTTGATGCCTTAGAGAATATCAACTTTGATAATTATGTCTTGATCATGCTAAAGTGTTGGCACATCATTATTCTCAGTAGTTGTTACTGACTCCATGAGCATCATTGAGATCTAGATCTTCCACATATTAAAAGTGACCCAGTTCACAAATATCCCAAATGACGGAGAGAGAATGCGGGAAATGGAGCGGCTATTTTCAATCGTGTCACACGGGCCTCGTCAACGAGCAACATGGTGCCTGTACACCTACAATACAAACAATGTAAAGACTCTATTGTAAACTGAACAGTAACACCCACACAAACACAGCACACACACACCGATAACACTGCTCTGGTAGAAGGAGTTACCTATCAGAATTCTGTATTAAAACAAAACCAAAAATGAAGCATATGAAGCATATAATCATAAATGGAGGCCCTCTTTCACTTCTGCTGTAACTAAAGATATAGGGGTATGTAGGGCTGAAAACAGATCTGTACAGTCATTATCGAGGTCTACAGCTAGGATACTGAAGAATGACGTATTAATATGGCTTATATGTTAGTTTAAATGGCTTATTATATGGAACTGCTAAAATATACGATAGACTTAGGCTTATATGATATAACAATTTAATAGTCACTATACTACCTTACACTGCCATGATGTCCAGTGATGTTTACTCCAATTATAAAATATGATTTTACCAGACCTGTCAACAATTAGGCATTATGCGCAGGAGCTCCGCAATTTAACACTGCAGCATGCTAGTACAAGTTATCACTCCAAAATATGCCCAAAGAGCAATCTCCCTAATAAAATGGAAGATGAACCAAACGACACATTAACCTGAAAAGATTTGCACAGGTGTTTTTAACTCCAATATTAACAAACACCACCTGGAAGCCCCAGGTGTAAAATCTATCAAAGTATGTTCAATGTATGTTCGGCTTAGCTAACACTAGACAAGTATATAGTTAACATCAGTTAACAATATACTATATTTATAAGAGATACATCAAAATAATTTCAGTAGAAAATGGTGAAAAAAAAATGGATGAATATATATATATATTTTTTTACCTAAAATTATTAATAGGCCTTTAACGAAGTGTCACATGGTACATGTTAGACCATGTGGACATTAGACAAACAATCTTTAAGGATTAGATCGAAAATGCACTCATGTTTTTTAATTTTTACTGCCCATTATTGCATAATCACCAAAAATCCACCATCCACCAGTTTTTGTGATTGCCACTGCCAGCAAGCAGTTCCTGACTTCACAGTTTATTATTATTATTATTATTATTATTATTACTACACCCTGCCCTATTCTCCTTAAACCTGAAATGGTGCAAATGCTCATTTTCTTATCTTTTTTTAGGCTATGGGTTATGGGTGATTAAATGGTTTATTTCTGTATATGTTTTTATGGTAAATCACAAGCAGAGAAAAATCAATATTCCTAGAGCACAAAAAATATTCATCTTGTACTTACACTCAAGCTTCAGTACTACAGACTGCATTATATATTGCTACACTTCATATCTCAAAACACCAGGCTTCTATGAGATCAGGTACCTTATTTAATCTGAGGTACTTTTCACAGTTAGTGTTGGAGTTGACCTGTAGTAAATTGCCTGGGTAGACGTTCCTTTAAAAACGAATGATGACTTGCTCAGCACTTAAAAATTTTATTTGATTAATTGCTGTGTAAACTGCCTGAAAGCCAGAAAAAGAACTGCATATAAATGTTATACAGACAAAGGTTTTGCTACATTTCCCATTAAAAAAAAAAGAAAAAAAAAAAGAAAAAAAAAACCTAATTTTTCTCTGAACTAAGTAAAAACTGACCAAAGTATATGGCATCCACAATTTTTTTTTATTTCACATTTAATAGAACAGAAACTTTGCCTTTGATTTCTAACTTAACTAAATAAATGAAAATGGCACAGAGAAAAATACAGGCTTTGGAGGCAATAACTGCAGTTAAGTGCTTTCTGTAGCTCTAAGTAAGATTCCTACACTTCTCGACCAGTAGCTTAGCCCACTCTTCTTGAACAAACAGCTCCAATTTTCTGCAAATTTCAGCTATTCCACAGATGTTCACTTGGAGTCAGTACAGAACTCTTAGCAGGCCACTTCAGAACAGTCCATGTTTTCTTCTCAGCCATTCTTAGTTGCTTTTAAAAGGTATGTTTTGAGTCATTATCCTGCTGGAGGACCCATGGCCTGTGACTAAGACACAGCTTTCTGACACAGGGCTGTACACTTCGCTCCAAAACACAGAGTTAAGACACTTAACGCCTGAGGCAGCAATGCAATCCGAAAATATCAGTGAGCCTCCTCAATGTTTGACGTAATGATAGTGTTCCTTTCTGTGAACGATTTGGGGAGTTGTTCTTTTTTTTTTTGCCAAGAATGGCTGTAGCTTATCAACATACATTTTTCAAATTCCAGTCAGGCCCTTTTGTGTTTTTCTCTTAAAAGTAAGATCCTCCTGAGTCTCTTATCATGGAGCCCATGTTCCTTCAGACGACGACAAGCAGAATGTGCTTTTTTTTTCCACCACCATTCAAACAATTATTTTCTTCAATCTTGGGTCAACTTCCCAATGTTGGCTACAATCTCATGGGCTTTAAAACGGCAACACAGGTCACAGAAATAGCAAGCTCTTTACTGGTGGTCCCTTTAAGTTGACCGTGGTTGGATATTATCTTCTTTCTAACCTCTTCCAGGCTTTTAAGAATGCCTTTCTGTAATAATTTCAACACTTATAGTACCTTAATTGAGTACATTGAGGACAAATAGTACATTAATTGAATAAACTGCAAAGGTAGGTGCTATAGCTGCTTTGTTTTTTGTTTGTTTGTTTTTTGTTTATTTACTGTAAATACTTACATGTGCGATACTTATTCCCAACCTGGGTAATTTATTATATGTCATGTTATTGCAAACAGACAAAGACAATTTATTAAAGACATTGTGAAAAGCTAGAAATCCCCTAAGTTATGACTGGTAGTGTAAGTGATACAAAAGAATGGATTTCCATGGAAAAAAAAATCACTAATCCCAGGGCTGTCTAAATATAATTATATTACAATACAGGACAAAAACACGTACTCCTGTTCTCCCACACACCATCACTTTTCTATGCCATAAACCTCATTATTATCTCCAACTCAAACGGTGAAAAAAATACCTCGCTGAAAAAGGGACAGGCAGCCATTTAAAAACGGAAAAACACACAGAAACTAGGAGTCTCCCTCATTAAAAATCATATTAAAGATTATCTAGATTAAGGTCTATAAATGTGGCCATTCCCATGAAGATTGTCTCTCTTAGCCTGGAGGGAAGAAAGAAAGAAGGAGGGAAACTAGTCCTGATGTAGGCCGTCTTAACTACAGGAGGAGCAGAATTAAAGGCGGACACTGAAGATCAGAAGACCTAAAAAGGTGACGTGCGTTCATGAATATGGTAATGATTTCAATCATTACTGTACTCTGACAGGAACTATAAATAGACAAATGTTTCCATGGCAATGTGCCATTCATCATTCTGCAAACTCATTCAGGCATGGTCTGTGTGTGTGTGTGTGTGTGTGTGTGTGTGTGTGTGTGTGTGTGCACATCAACAGCTGTATGACTATTGATGCAGTTCACCCATTTGGAAAGAGAGGAGCAGTCAAAAGTGAGACGCGATCTGCTCTCAAATTAGACTCCAAATTCAGTTTCAATTATTAAATTACTAACTATAATTACTAGCTATATAAATGATCTTTACTTATATAGCATATTTCATACACTGAAACAGTTCAGAAGAGCCATAAATAAAATTAAAAATATATATAAAATTAATCGATGTGTGTGCAATTAGATTGCCACATGATCTCAAGAGTTTGTTAGAGAACACACATCATAAAGACCAAGGTGCCATGAAAACAAGCCCTGTTCTGGAAAGGTATCAATCATATATAGAGAAGCAAAAAAGAGGCCATGAGTAACTCTGAAGAAGTTGGAATAATCCACAGCTCAGATGGGAAAAGCTGGTCACAGGACAGCCATATAGCCCAGACACTCTACAAAGCTGGGCTTTATTGAAGAGTGGTTAGCCATAAGAAATCCAACCTGGAGTTTGTCAAAAACATCTTGGAAACTCAGCAAACATGCGGAAAAAAAGTTCTCTGGTCTGATGAGATCAAAATTGAACTCGGCACAAAACACTATGCTTGGCAGAAACAATACTCTGATCATCAACCTTAGACTACCATCCGCACAGTGAAGCATGGTGGTGGTAGCATCATGTTAAACGTTACCTTGGCCACTTTTCTGACTCATTCCTTCTTCAACCAGTCACTGAGTTTTGGTGGATGGCCTCCTCTAGGCAGAGACCCTTCTTGAAAAACGGAAAGACACTACCATATTCTTTCCATATTTGTAATAATGGATTTAATAGGGATTGCCTACAAAACACAAAAACTCTCAATAGCTCCTTCATATAGATCCCAAAGAACAAAAAGCTATGTTTTGTTTGAGCTATCCCTCAAACAAAAAGCTATGTGTTTTATACAGATTTAATAGGAGGAATTTTCTCTCGGACTGCTTTCACTGAGACAGATTCAGGTGGAGTTTTCTATACTAAGTACACAATGGCTTGACATGTTTGGTCCCATAAGCATTCCTGAGGAGAGCTTCTGAGTCAGCTCTCAAATTGGCGTGATAACTGTAAGACAAAGAAACACACACAGACACACACTCAGACACGAAAAAACAATGTTTGATTAATCTTTACGGTGTGGAGCTTTAAATGTCATTCATCAATGCAATGAATGAAAAAAAGAAGTTTCATAATTCTCCTGAAATTCTCTCAAGGTAATTCAAGATCATTCATTTATTCAATTAGCATTGCAATACAAGGTGTAAGTATGCAAAAGGAGCAAAATTTTTAGTATTGAGTAGAAAAAGGAACAGGTGTATTTTTGCATGATAGGAAAATGAACAGTGAAAAGAGGAAAGAAAAAAACAAAATCAAAAATGGTAAGTGATGAATAAAGAATAAAAAGAGCAATGTGTGCGTGTTTACGCGTGCATGTACAAGTTTCTATTAATAGGATTGTGTTGCATCAGAATACACACACAGACACACAGACACACACAAAAGAGATTAGCCAGGCAGAAAAATCAGCAAAAATTGCTCATTTTAAACATGTCAAAAGATGCAAAGAGAAAACACCATGGCTGAAAAATCTGACAATAACTGGGTGACGATCACTTTTTGTCGAGGGTGCAAACATGATGTGCTACATCAAACACTTTATCAGGAGGG
The DNA here is from genome assembly GCA_022758105.1 of Pangasianodon gigas. Taxonomy (NCBI): domain Eukaryota; kingdom Metazoa; phylum Chordata; class Actinopteri; order Siluriformes; family Pangasiidae; genus Pangasianodon; species Pangasianodon gigas. Next base: position 20,791,018 of record CM040457.1, on the reverse strand, counting down.
TATAGAGACTATGGCTACACAGTCGTCCCCTCCCCAGGAATTCATACACTTGTTTGTTTGCCTTAATCTGTATTAATACACTTAACTCGATAGCTAGCTCTCCATATGTTATTGCATTACGTTAGGTTAGCCTAGTCTGTTATATTTCTGGGCAACAAAAACATGGAACTGGGCAAGTACACTGGAGCTTGAATAATGAATAATGACCTATAACTGATATATAAAGTAACTGTGGGATAATTCCTTGTCAAGAAATATTGTACAGAATCAATTTTAAGGATGATATTCAGTACGGTTTCAGCTTATACCTGATATACATCACATGACTTTGAACTGTGAAGTTTGAGGGAAAGGGAAAGAGGGAATGATTTAAATACTATTAAACCCTCATTATGAATGCCATGAAATAATTCTACTTCCTTATCGTCTGGCTTCCCAGGGTGAACTCCTGTTGATATTTCCCCTGTTCTCCTTTCACACAAAGTCGTAACCTCATAACTGTGACTCCATGAGTCGCCTATATAAAAACATGGAACTGGGCAAGTATATACTGGAGCGTTCACTTTCCCTGTGGGCTCGCTAACGAATAATGAACTGTAAACCGATAGGAGCTTTTAATCATGCTCCAGAAATATTAGACAGAAATATTAGATATGTATGTGTCTCTATGGAAATGAGGCTAACTGCCTGGGCAAAAAAGTGTGCAAAACACTCAGCATGATGATAAATAGGAAAAGACCTCCTGCTGTTAGCTCACACACACACACAAACAGACCACAGGCAGTTGCTCAGTCAGTGGCGCTCCAGCAAGAATGAAAGAAAACTGTGAAACACATGATCGAATTACTGCAGCAGTGATCAAACCCAAGAACTATTAAACAGCATGATGTGTACACACACATATCTATTTCACCCCCTGCAGACATTCCTAAGTCCTTGCTTAAAAAACTTTTTTTATAACACAGGTCCTTCATTGTCTTACTCTTTGTACAGGATGATGGATGCTTGCCATTTCCTGAACAAACACTTTGATTAAAATCTGGTTTCTTACGAGTTATGAAATCTCCATTATTTGTCTCTGAATCTTATGTACTTGTGTAGAATGCAGCATCAATCCACTTCTCTGTTTCTGGTCTCTTTCTCTCTCTCTCTCTCTGTCTCTCTCTCTCTCAGGCTCATGGTTAATGCTGTCTACAGAGACTCTCTGAGGTGCTACAATTCTGCCGAGTCCCCTTCATTTTTCTGTGAGTTTTATTAAGAGGTTTTTTTTTTTTTTAACTGCTCTAATTTTGGCTACCTCCCCCACATCTGAATATGCAAATCCTCATCTGATAGCACCAAGCCTATGCAAATGAGCTCCAGACTCACACAATGCATTGTTTTCCCCACCAATAAACAAATTCATTTGAAAAGCCTGATGATGCAGGTTACACACAAAAACAGAACGAAAAAGTAAAGGGGGACTACACAATTTCCTTACAAACATTTTCATACCCAGGAGCCATATCAGTAGTCCTGATAAATATTTATGAAATGTCTGTTTATAAAATCACTTAATGGTAATCATTATTCAGAGATTCATCATATATACACAGCAGTGTTGTTTGCAATCATTTGCTTGAATGTATAAATAGCAGTTTTCCCCACTAAGCAGAATCTTTCTCTGCATGGCTGCAACAGCCTTAGTTTCTCTTAAACCAGTTTCACACTGTGTGATCTCAGCAGTCTTATGACTATATGTCACATTATATGAGATGATCCCAATAAAACCTTGGCTGAATTCTATACGATGAATATTCTCTAACGATAGACCTGTGATTAACGATTATTACGTTCTGCTTACATCATCTTTCAGTGCAATGTTGGCTTATGCAGAAAATGGACTTATGTACACAGAAACAGGTCCTTAGGGTAACAGTGACTAAACGTTTTTTAAAAGGCAAAGAGGAGGCGCTGTTCCTGGCTAGGGTTAGGGTTAGGGAAAACATGAGGACAACATGAATGCAAATTCAACATGTGCTTTATGTAATAAGGAAACAGGAAGCAGTAATTCTCCCGCTATTTCTTTCCATGTTGCGTCATCTTTTTGTCTGTTGTGGTAGAACTCTGATCAGAAATCAAAGAGACATTCTCTCTGCTGCCACGATTCAACAAACCGCTCTTATTTTAAATCCCATGTTTCGTTTATGTTTCACCATGTGCTAGTCACTCTTAGATTTTCATTTTAAAACTTCTGACACTACAAGAACTTGGATTTAGTGCAGTGGCACTAAATTAGCCACCGGTGAGTGCCTTTCATTGTGTCTTCTAAGACCTATGATCTCAACTCAAGACCAAAGAATTCTTATACAATATGTGATTTTGTCTGTGACAAACAAAAAGCAGTGTAAATCCAGCTTTAGCTGCATCACAAATATTCATAATGTACATTTAAGCCTGCTTCAGGTGTCATTCCTGTATACTGTAGATGCATTTTTTCCCCACAGTGTTGACAGACAGCATAGTTAGAAGATATGAACAGTGTACAAATATCATAATTTAAAGATGTAACACTATTGTTCCCAACTATTTAAGCAGGATCTGTAAGGTAGATTTATTATTTAAATTCATATTCTTTGGATAAATTTTTCTGGCACTTTCAGATCTGTAATTTGAGAGATTTGAAGGAACACAAACACTGTTTGTGGACACCTGACCATCACACTCATATGTGCTTGCTGAACATCCCATTCCAGATTTAGTCCCTCTTTGCTGTTATAATAACCTCCATTCTTCTGGGAAGGCTTTCCACTAGATTTTGGAGCATGACTGTGGGGATTTGTGCTCATTCAGCCACAAGAGAATTAGTGAGGTCAGGCTCTGATGTCGGGTGAAGAGGCCTGGGGCGCAATTTGTTCCAGTTCATCCCAAAGGTGTTCAGTGGGGTTGAGGTCAGGGCTCTGTGCAGGCCACTCGAGTTCTTCCACATCAACCTTATCATGTCTTCATAGATCTCACAGGAGCATAGTCATGCTGGAACAGGTTTGGGCCTCTTAGTTCCAGTGAAAGGAAATTGTAATGCTACACCATAGTAAGACATTCTGTACAATTGTGTGCTTCCAACTTTGTGGCAACAGTTTGGGGAAGAACCACATGTGTGTGTGATGGTCAGGTGTCCACATACTTTTGGCCATATAGAGTAATTCTCAGTAGTGCAGAGCTTCTCAATGCTGTGGCATGGGCCACTCTTTTCCAAGTCTTTTTAATAGATGTTAGACAATATTTCCAGAATCAGAAATACTAAGGAATGTGGAAACAGTGACTAAACTGAGCAAAATACAGAACAGTGAAGCACAAAAACTGTTATATAACTCTAACGCTAGCACTATACACACTACTCGCATCTAAAAAATTCATCAAGCAAAGATGAAGATGCTAGTCAGACTCAAATAACATTTTTTTTGTGCAATGAGGAAACACCACAGCTCATAGCCCTAATGTTATCCAAAAATTTTCTGCCTTTTTGTCAAGGGCATAAGGCTTCATCTCGAGAGACATTATCTGTAGAGGATAAAGACTTTGGTTACATAAGTCCAATATTCCCAGGGATTCAAGTAGTCACTCATTTTCCATAGTCCATATTAATGCACATAATTTGCTCGTCATACCTTTGAGTTCGATTACATTAGTCACCACTTTTTAGCATAATTAATTGGGCCTCCAAACTGGGCAGCACAGTGGGGCTTTAATTTGCCAGGTGGGCTACTTAATGGATTTATGAAATGTCCACCCCTCATGGTTTTTGTCTGGAATGAAAGTAAGATTTCCCACACACCTGAGATGCAGTAATATTCATTTTACAGTATAAGCAAATGAATGCACGTCATATAATCACACATTTTGGAATGATCTCACTAGATGTCCCATATTCAGATGATCAATCAGCTAAACATATGCCCAAATAATGCCACAGAAAAGATTCATCTAATGAAACAATTACAACATTTCTGCACAGATTTACTAGGTGTTTCAAAGAAATATATGAAAACCACATCCAGACTTCTTATCATCACTTAATTTCACTCTTCTCAATCTAGTCACCCTGAGAAGTGGAAATCTATAGGGATCTCGTGATTTGATTTCCAGTTAGTGAGCCATGACATTAATAGTAAACAATTCTTTATGACTTCTATTTTTAAAACCTACATTAGAATTTGTCCACTAGCATATTATGATCATTTTCCTTTGGCATGAAAAGCACTAGGCTTGGGCTTGTCTTTCCATGAGGGCTGTCAGAAGGAATTTCAGTGTTCAAATACTATTAACATTTTTAGAATATTTATCTATTTGAAGAAAAAAAAAAAATCAAACTGAAACGTTCAACATTCCATCCCATGTTCTACTGTTAGTTGCCTAACAAGTAAAAACAAGTCAGAACAAGTATGTACCTTGTGGCCAAAGTAGAAAGGAAGGTTAAAAAAAAAAGCACATCATCTCTAGCATATTTTTCTAGGTTTAAATGTATAAATGTTGAACAAAGTATATACAATTGGCATATGAAAGTAAAACATTTTCGAACAGGCACTCAGGGTCATGCTGTTTCTGTAATTGAATCTCAAATATCGTTTCATTAGACATATTGTGTACTACATAGATTCTGTAACACCATGTTATACTGTGTTGGGGGTCAGGGGTCAGGGGTAAAGTTAGATTTTACACAGCTGCTCAAGATGGTAGATTTTTACATGAATCCTGAGTAATACGAGTTGTGTATGGGTAAATAAATAAAAACAAACCTAAAAGATTAAAGTTTCTGATAAAAGTACATCACTGCCTCCTTGTAATGTTGGCTTTTTAACGCTATGTATAAGCCGGTCACAGTTTGTGCCATGGTGCTGAATCTTGACAGAGAATCAAGATATACAACAATCCCTTTATTTTTCCCATTCCTAGTCATTCATGTTTAATCTAAACATGATTAATCAGAGCAAGCATTCAAATGCATGCAGAGAAAACACAGATTTGAGTGTGTTTGCTTGTAAGAAGGTGGGATGATGTCATGGCTCAAAGGACCATCTGACAGTCACTATAGCAACGGCGTAGGATTATTCCACTACGGATACCAAAAGTCCCCTTTTCATCCCCCTACCTCTCTCTCTGTATATATACACGTCTGTGTGTATCCCGGTGTCGGGGTGTGTGTGTATCCTGGCATGTTTACAAAGTCCAGCTGTGAGACGAGCGAGTGCTCGATTCCTCACCCACTCCAGTGTATGTGAGAGAGAGGAAACAGTGTTTTAAAAATGGACAATGAGTGTTATATTTTAGAGAATGTTTATCATGATGTTATTTGTTTCAAAACATACCATACGTTTCTGTATAAATAGTGTTTGGAGTATATAGCTAGTCCATGGTTTGAGCTTGAGGTCAAGTTACTGTATGTTCTAAATTTTGCCTCTTTTTTCCCTTCTCCATGTCAATGTGGGTTTCATCCGGGTTCTCCTGTTTCCTCTCACCTCCCAGAAATATGTCAGTAGGTGGACTGGTGACTCTAAATTGGCCCTGGGTTTGAATGTGTGTGCATGGTGCCCTGAAATGGACTGGTGTTCTGTCAAGGGTATATTCCTGTCTCATGCTCAGTGTTCCCAGGATAGGCTCCAGATCCACTATGACCCTAACCAGGCTTAAGATGAATGCATGGAGTTTGTAGTTAGATTCTATTAGTATACATGGTATATAGTTATAGATTCTAACCCTTTCAGTGATTGTGTAATGATATTAAATTTCAAGTTGCCAACATAATTGTACAATCAGGGCTGAGGAATTCCATCAGTACTGCATAGCTCATTTTTTTCCTGTTCTAACAAATAAACCTAACTCTTAATTAGATAATTAGAGACTCTGAGTCGGCTGAATCGCACTCCTGGCTTGAAAGACATGAAAAAAATTTGCAATTTTGCACTTGCAAACACTTGTTCACTTGCTCCTACCTTCATGGGGCTCTCATTGTTCTTGCTAGAACCTTACAATTAGAGTCAGTTGGTGGAAATTTCATTCATCCTGTATCACTGTCAGCTCCATAACAGCTCTTTGTTAACTTGTATGTCTACTTCGAACAGAAGTGTCCCATGGCTCAAAGTCAAGAATAAAGCACAGCACAGAAATGTACGTTTCTATAATATCCTGTATTTTTGACAACTGCACCTGGATTCCACACAAGTCTACACCTGCCTTTCCTGCTGTCTGCTATGTACATGGGAAAAAGTGGATGGGGAGGGGATCAGTAGGGAGTGGGGGACCAAATGTGTAAGAAAACCTTCCCAAGAGTCGTGCATGGTGTGACGTGTTTCTGCAAAGTTACACAGAATGAACTTGGAAACACATTTGTCATCATTAACTCCATGGAAATGGAAAACAGAGGGCTGTTAAATACACACAATGGAATTCCAGCTCCATGACCAAATTAATAAATACACCTCTGAGGAACTGTGATGAAGACCATTACCTTTAGTTATGCTTATTAACAGTGCTGCAATGCAATCTTTGTCTTCCCAGTGCTGCAATTTGAATCGAAGGCTTTCATATTTTATTCAGCTCTTGTTCCTCACCAGTTCCTTCTAAATGCAGTTCCAATTCCCACATAGCAAAATTAGGAGAAATGTCAAAATAAACAAACTCCCCTGCAGCTTACTAACTCCCCTAGCTTTCTTTTGTATTACGATGTTAACTGAGTATTTGATAATCAGATATTAAATTATCTGTACCATTATGTTATTATTATATATCATTATTATCTCAGATATCTTCGTGCAAACTAAGCTTTCATTAAGAGTGATTACAGACTTGGCAAACAGACTACAGAGTTTACAGACATCTCCATTAGGGACCAGACTGTGTGTGTGTTCACAGAGGAGGAAGGCCAGATGTGGAATCAATATGGACAGTATGTGTGTACACAAGGATAACTGTTTTCTAAAGGGATTTCCAGAGAGCGGAGGTGTTGCGGTGTGTGTGCGCGTAAGTGGGGACACAGGAGGGTGGGAGTGCATATGACTGTTGGTGTGTGTTGGTGTGTGGGTGTGTGGGTGTGTGCGCGCAGAGAAAGCCAGAGAGATCTGAAGAGTGTACTAAAAAGGAAAGCTGGAGGGGGGTTAAAGTGGAGGGCACGTTTACACTTGCGTTGGCAGTCTGACTCACAAATACCACACAGTCGTGGTACCAGCCAAGTTGTTCATAAAGCAGTATTGCATGCTTGGTTCAAACTGGGATATGAGTAAACTTGGTGACCAGTAGTGTGTGTGGGTGTGTGCTGTATTTTAGATGTTTGAGGCTGGTTTGCTGGAGTCATCCTGGTGTGTATGGTTCCATAATGTGCTTTGTTAAGTGAGTTAACCAGGTAGTACTTACAGAGTAAGGATTTCTGACCTCAAGGTCCACATGAGAAATCTGACATTTCATAAATATACGCATACAGTAAGAGAAGAGAGTAATCTGACTCAGTGATAAGTACCCCAATGGAGCAAACTAACCACACCCTTTGTGTACCCAGATTCTACAGACAGGAACAAGATAATGCTGAGAAACTTCAAAACATTCAGTTAAAGACTACGAAGCAAAGACCGTTCAGTAGATGGCAAAAAGTTATAAGCACACAAAGGAAAAATACACAGACTGGGGGTAGAAGCCATCTCTGAGGCAGCCAGACCAGGACCAGATGTTCTGGTGTCATTAGTCAGACAGCAGTGGAGGTTTTGCTTGAGCTGCCTGAAGCCCCAAATGAGTTTGCACGTTCTTGCAGGGTTTCTCACACAAGTAAAAACCAAATGAAATGGTGGACTGTTAATATGAAAGACAGACATGACTACTCTCTGGAGAAGTTTGCAGTGTGGTACAGTTAAGAGGAGGTGTTGGTAGTATGGGTGCAACACAATGAGTCTAACTGTATCTGTTTTGTGCTCCAAATATTCATATGTGTACGCAGATTTAAAGCTGTAAGTAAGTAAGTAAGTAGGTAACTATGTATATAAGTGCATAAGTAAAAAGTGAATATATAAGTACATAAGTAGTAAGAAAGTATGAAAATTATAAGTATGTAAGTAATAAATAAGTAAGTACTAAGCAAATACATAAGAATGCAAGTATGCGAGTTTGTTTGTTCATTAGTTCATTCATTTGTTTGTGCCTTTCTTTTGTTTGTATTTTTTTTTAATTAAATTTGTACCCTAACACTATGCCCCCAGGAACACTGGAAAACACTGGACAAAAAGCCAGAGGTAGAAACGTGTTCATAATTGGTTACATCCTTAGTTAGTAGATACAGATACAGATATACAGTCAGGTCCATAAATATTGGGACAGTGACACAGTTTTGGTAATTTTGCCTCTGTACACCACCACAGTGGATTTGAAATGAAGCAGTCAAGATGTGACTGAAGCGTAGACTTTCAGCTTTAATTCAAGGGGTTTAACAAAAATATTGCATTAACCGTTTAGGAATTACAGCCATTTTTTACAGAGTTCC
>CM040457.1:20713832-20782418 GCA_022758105.1 Pangasianodon gigas | reverse complement strand
GGAGGAACTCTGTAAAAAATGGCTGTAATTCCTAAACGGTTAATGCAATATTTTTGTTAAACCCCTTGAATTAAAGCTGAAAGTCTACGCTTCAGTCACATCTTGACTGCTTCATTTCAAATCCACTGTGGTGGTGTACAGAGGCACAATTACCAAAACTGTGTCACTGTCCCAATATTTATGGACCTGACTGTAGATACAGTATAGAATCCTACAGAACCCTATCTAACATTAAGATTTGCCTAAAAGTCCCAGATTGAATTGCTGAGTATTTTATGGAGCCCAAGTGGGCTGAGTTTGGTATGAGATGAATGTGCTGAAATCAAAATAGGGCAATCTGATATTGGTGCTGTGTTGAGTTGAGGAGACCATGTTTTCAGTGGACTTGTTCGGGGCGGGGTCAGCTGGGACAGTGGACATAACATGAGTCACTAAGCAAACTGACAAAAAGGTCATCAGGTGTTGTGATACACGTCTGAAGCAGTACCGAGCTTCAGTGGATCAGGTGAATACCCATGCATTAGGACAAAGTAAATAATAAATGCATAAAAGGCAATAATGAGTGCAGTTATAGGAAAATTAACAACAGTGTGGGGTGATGCTGCACAAATCAGAGTGCTCTATTCTGCGTATACTATGGCAACAACTTGCAAATTATACATTTTTCTTTGTTAAAGAACAGCATTTAATATTCTATCTATTTTTTTCTGCTTGTTACATTAAACTCAAAACAAGCTAGGCCTCGCTATCACTTGTCTTAGAAGCAGCTATAAACTGTTAAACCCTCACCAAAAATTACCTCTCTTTTTGTCTTTCATTCAAATCTTTCCCTCTCCAGAAACACTTTAAAGAAACAACTATACATTTAACTGTTACAAAGTACTGGCACTGGAGTCTCCTTCCATAACTGTTAAATAGAGCTTTCTGTCACATAAACGAATTGTGGAAGTGTATTGTTCCACTTATACCACACGGATTTGTGAACGATTACAATTTAAATTTTATTTTAATGAACAATTAAATTACATTGCACTTTTTAACCTTTTATAGTTACATTTAATGTTATGGAACGTCCACGAGTTAGTTAGCAAGCTAGTTCTTGCAATCATTTACTTTAAACGATCTTTCCCTCACCAGGCTGAAAACTTCCCTTTGGCAAATAATTTACCGTTACCAAGCCCTCACACCTGAGACTCCTCCCATAAATGTTACATAAATGGATTCTAACAAAAATCAAATGAGTAAATGTTTTTCATCGATAAATAACAGATTTTATTTTTTAAAAACTCTGTTTAGAATTAGGCTAAAAATATGTTGAACATTCAGTACAAGTCTGCCATACAAGTCCCTGTGAACGAGCTGTTGCTATAGAAATGATAACAGAAGGTTGGGGGTTCAAGCCTCAGTACCACCAAGCTGCCACTGTTGGGCCTTTGAGGAAGGCCCTTAACCCTCTCTGCTCCAGGGGCTGTAATGTACATGTGACAAATAAAGGCTTCTTCTGCTATTATTAGAACAAATGCATTAATGTAACCCTATCATTTATGTTACAGCTACTGTCAGAGCTGCTGTTATAGAAAATTAATCGTCACCTTGTGATTAGAGAATTCAAATGTGCTGTGGTATAAATAAAATTTAATGAACACTTACTGACAAATCAGTTGAATATATAAAAATAAAAGTCTAAACATTGTCAGGTTGCAGTATTATGGTCAGACATTGAAATTGACAAAATAGAGGTAGTCATAATTTAAATATTATACACACACATACACACATGCATGTACACGTTCTAACCTTGCCTGTTCCCTCCCAGCAAAAAAAAAAACCTCAAACATCAGTGAGTCACATTCAAACTAGTGCTGCTTAGATTACAGTCACACTTGATATGACCTGCTACTGTGGTGGTTTAGACAGTTTGAATCAGCCCTGGTTAGAAGTTTCCATTTTGCACTGTTACAACCACAGTCATGAGCCATCTTAGACAAATCATAACTATTTCAACTTTTAAAGCATGAAACATTAGTCAGCCAGCTTCGTAGGAACAATGATAAAACACGACATGCTGGTCTAATACTTCTTACTTAATTCTTAGAAAACTTCGGATTCTCCTTTTCTAATCTTTAACCATAAACCTTCTTTAGTCTAGCTTTATCATCTTCCATTCTTTATCTTTCATGTTTTGGTCCTCTGCTCCAATGAACCGTCTAAGAGTCCGTGCAGCTGCTGTTATGCACAGTTGAAGATCAAGTTCTGTATTTAGTAAACAACATCTGATTGCTTCAGATGACAAACAGGTTTAAAAATGTGCTCGTTTTTAAAAGGTAAAATGTAAGAATGAGTAAAGAAGGAGTTTTGCACAGAATGCAATAGCACATCAATGGACTAGTTTCCGTATTCAAAGTGCAGATTTCCATTTATGTAAATGTCTCACACCAAATTTAAATAAATCATTTGCATACAGTCCTGGGCTCTTATTTTAAAGCAAAAGGCCAGATTCTTTAGGTTATGCAGCATCTTTCCACAACACATACTGTATGTAAGGAGTCAAAGAAGACATATTACTAAGATGTACACTATTAGTAAGTTTAGACTACATGAAACCACCATGGAAAAATCACTCATGATAAAACTAATGTGGAAGAAAGACTAATTTGATGTTCCTGCTATGCAAAGCAAAAGAAAAAAAAAACATAGAAAGTCATGAGGTTTATTTGCATCAGAAGTCAAGTCCAGCTCAATCTTGATCCTCGGACCTAATCCAAATGCAAAATGAGCAGTGTTGGAAGAAGAAGAAGAAGCTTTTGTCACATATACGTTATAGCACAGTGAATTTCTTTTATTCGCATATCCCCGCTTGTTAGGAAGCTGGGGTCAGAGCACAGTGTCAGCCATGATACGGTGCCCTTGGAGCAGAAAGGGTTAAGGGCCTTGCTCAAGGGCCCAACAGTGGCAGCTTGGCGGCGCTGGGGCTTGAACCCCTGTCCTTCTGATCAGTAACCAGATCAATCAGACTGACTTCAAGTATTGTAAAAGTATTGCTACTGTAGTCATAATTCACTTGAGTAAAGGTAAAAGTAGTCATCATAAAGTTTCTGGTGAAAAACTACCTAAGAAATTACTTTTAAAAATAACGTTAGCTGGCTATCTAACTTTGCCAAATGCTGAATGGGTTTCGGTAACTTACAAGGTTTATTACCTAGCTAGCGAGCTCATGCTAATTCATACATGTGTCTAACTACATTCTTACCTTACATATTATCCTGAGAGTTACCTATAGACTGTAGCAGTAATTACATATATTTAACACAACAAGCAGTAGCTAACGGATATCAAAGTGACATCTTAGACTTAATACAGATCATACTGTAAAACATCAAAAGATCTAGCTAGCTAGAGCTAGCTAGACTAGCTCACTTCAGCTAGATAATGGCTTAACTGTTTCCGTTGGATGTTGAGCTATGAAATGCTGATATCTCCATTTACAGATTATTACCATGTTGTTTCCATTTAAAACTGAAGATACCTGATAAATTGGGCCAGAGATACTCATCTGTCTCCACTGTCTCAGACATTTTCGCTGCTGACTAAACATTTGGTGTCTGAAGTGCAGACTTTCATCAGGAAACTGCTTTATTTTGATTGGGTTTTGAAATTTAATTACTTAAAATCTTTTTGTCCTTTGACTTATACTTCTGGGGCTAAATTCATTTTTTTTTATCCTATATCAGTGATCATAAATAAATGTGGTGAAGTTGAACATTGGATTTTTTAAAAACCCAAGTCAAATCAAAAATTCTATTTATTTATACTCAAAAAAGTAGTCCAGCCCTGAAAATAAGCCACTTATACTAAAAACATCATTTCTACAGGAAACAAGATGCTAGCTTTGTCATTAAGAATCAGTCATTAGGACCAGCACAGTTTATACAAGCAACAAACTCCAGCTGCCATCTACTTTCCACTGTAAGCCACAGTCCAGGCACTTTAACTATGAACCACATTACAGCTGAAAAAATGAACATTTAAAAACCTGCTGGTAGATCAATCATTAATGAAAAAGAGTCTGCATGAAAATATGATGAAAACAATTTTAGGATTCTCTGCTTGAGATTATTTGCAGTAAAATAAAGTTTGGACACTGAATTGAAAATGCACTAAACTTAGATGCATTGTGTATCATTTTTCGAGGCAAATATCTGTAAAAGGCCATCAAATCAAACCTTTAAACCAGCTGCACAGCAGTGGTACAGTGGAGTTCAATTCAAGACAGCATTGCTGACCCACCTATTCATAACATGAAAAAAATGGCCATGTTGATGTGAATACGGTGCTTTTTTCCACTGTGAAGTGAAACTTGATTATAATCATCAGCACAACATTAAATAAAGTGCAACTGAAAGTCACCCAGCTTATTTTCAGCACTGCTCAGCTCTGACTATCCCTCAGATAATATCATAAATAATGTGTCTGAATCAGCAGTCCAATGAAAAGAAACAAAAGTGCATTTAAAAATAAATAAATAAATAAAAATGAACAAATTTGATTCCTCCCGAAACGAGCTGTGACTCTTTCTGCAATGATTTCACTGCAGTGAATCACAATGCAGGATATAGTGCCAGTGTATTAAACATAATGTCAGGAGACAGCTATCAGCTGCAATCAGTGTACAAGTCTGTGACAACAGATGGCAAGAAAAAAGGAAATGTAATGTGTCCTTGGGTTTGCTTGCGCAGTTTGGTCTTGCAAAAATCATCACACCCCTTATGCACCTGTACACCTGCTCATTCATGCAATTATCATGTGGCAGCAGCACAATGCATAAAATCATGCAGATACAGGTCAAGAGCATCAGTTAATGTTCACATCAAACATAAGAACTGGGAAAAAATGTGATCTCTGTGGCATGGATGTTGGTGCCAGATGGGCTGTTTAGAGCATTTCAGAAACTGCTGATCTCCTGGGATTTTCCCACACAACAGCGTTTAGCCCAAATGGTGCGAAAAACATCCCCTGAACAGTAGTGAGCGGAAATGCCTTGTTGATGAAAGGGGTCAGAGGAGAATGGCCAGACTGGTTCAAGCTGACAGGAAGACCACAGTAATTCAAATAACCACTCTTTACAACCGTGGTGAACAGAAAAGCATCTCAGAATGCAAAAACGTTGAACCTTGAGGTGGATGGGCTACAATAGCAAAAGACCACATCGAGTTTTACTCCTGCCAGCCAGGAACAGGATCACTAAGCAAATCACAAATGGTTCAATATAAACATACTTAATATGTATAATTTTTTTAAATGTATGAAGACTACTAATATTCAAAATTTTCATAATCATGCTAGTCTGAACTTCCAGTCATGTATAACCAAAAATACTGAGGTAATTTAACTAGGCACTGATGAACTTACCCTATTCTACACTTAAGTAGCACTGAGAACAAAACACCACTTAGAACAAATCACTTCCATAAAATAAAGACATGTATGTTCTCGTGAGGATCAGCAATAAGAAATAAATTTCTGTTGTTATTAGTTATAGCTGAGATTTCATTTTCACAGGTACAGTATAATTATACAAATACGCTTTGTACACAGACACACCTCAGTACATGCTTTTACCCCAGGGGTTGGTATGAGTTCATTTTGTGTACTTTGGCCCAGGTGGATTTGCACTGTTGGCATCGGCTCAGGTTATTTTGGGTGGAGACTACAATCAGATCCACAGGGGTTATACTGGAAGCGCTACTTCTTTCATTAGTATCATGGAAGTGGAATTAAAGCAGGTTCTGATATATGTATATCTGTGTTACAGGCCTAATGTAACATTTTAACAATGACATAATTATTTGGCCAGAGTTTAAGCTTATCAAAGTGATATCAAACTTCTTTTCTGGCAAAGATACATGATGTAATAATTCTTTTATACTAGCAAAATAAATACACTTTGCTTTAAACAATCAAACATGAAATGATTAAACACAATTTACTCCAGTTCCAAATTTGGTTGTTATAATAATGATCATTATAATAGAAGAAAGTAAAGATGTCCTTCACCTGTCATTCACCAAAACTTCCCAAACATAACCCCTGCATGGAAATCTTATCCCATCCAAAGAGGGCTTTTGTCTTAAACAAAGGCATAACATCTATCAATAAATGTAGTGCAAATCAGAAACAGGAAGATCTGTCAGGTGTGAATGTTTGGTATACCTTAGTTTTTAATTTACACCAGTAATGGCAGTAATCACCTATCTAAACATTGCAAATATATTAATAACCTAATTATGGGGCTTCCCTGCATGCTGTGTGACAGTCAAACCTGTCAGTCAACAGGTTAAATAATTAAGCACCCCAATGGGGTGTTGATTGTAGGTGTGCTAGATTCAACTATGATGTACAAGATAAGTCAGAAACATGAGAGACCACATTCAGTGTCCTCCTTAAAGGAAATCTCCAGCCTGAGAGAAAGAAATATTTTCATAGTTAAATATTTGTCAATGTTTGTGTGCATAGAGATTCTGGTGCTAATTTGTTGATTGGTACTTTATTTTTCTTATTCCTGTGAGAAGTCAGCCATTGTGTCCCACGATGATGTCACAAGGGGACATTGCTAGTGCAGTTACAATGACATTTAATGGGAGAAAAAAAATTCAACAATATCAAATATAAGGAATAACAGTCAGGTCATGCTGTTAGCTCCTAAAAACAAAATAGCAGGGGCTTCTTATTGTACTCGCCATTTTCCAGCAACATTCAACGTCATATCAATGAGAAATCCAATGTAGAAGTAGTGGAGACAGCAAACATTGGACTTAAAGTTCCAGAATGTAATGCAGCTATACAACAAGTTATGGCAAATACTTGGCCCAGCTAGTTAGCGATCTATGTACGAGACAACAAGCACAATGGTGCTGAGAGTGGTACTGGCATCAAAGTTGAAATTTGGAACCTTATCTGTTTGAGCGGAGTGTACAGATGAGGAGGTGACAGACCTGGACAGATTAAAAGACTAAAGCATTGCTGCACTGGTCCTTTTATGTAGGGATGAACTGAGGGCCAAAATCCATTGGTGCCACTATAAGCAGGTAGCCAAAAGGCATTCAAGGTCATGTAGGAAACTGGTGACCAAAGTGAAAACCATGAAAGTTTAAATTAAAAAAGTCAACTCAGAATTTTATTACAAATAAATCTTGAACAGCACTGAAGATCACGTGTTATGCAAGTCACAGTGAATTTTTTCCTTTCAGTAATTTGTTATATGTACCAGCTACTTCAGAGAAAATGTAGGCTTCTATCTACACAGCTTACATAGAAACAGGTTGCGTGATATAAAGACATAGGAAATGATGACTTGCTTTTCTTCTCCCATATTCAAAAGAGTCAACATTTAAGATGATCAATCACCAACATTATGTAGCCATACTAACAGAGTTTAGTATGGCTAATCCAAGAGATGTTTTGGATGACGTATCTTTTTAATTTAATTTCAAAATGTCTGAAATTACAACAGGTTTTCTTACTCTGAGTGTGAAAAATGTAAATATACTATTAGAGAAGCCTAGTGTCTATTTGCTATGTAGGCCTGTTTCAATTCACGAATGCACATACAGCGGATATAAAAAGTCAAGTCAACATACCCCTGTTAAAACGGCAGGTTTCTGTGATGTAAAAAAAAAAATGAAACCATTCTTTCTTCAGATGGAACTGGGGCTTTTATCAAGGTGGAGGAAATGAATAGCTACAGATAACAGCCAATTTTAGTGCAAAACCTTCAGGTGTCTGCTAGTAAGCTGAAGATGACAAGGAATGTCCCGTTTTAGCACGACAATGACCCAAAGCATACATCCAAATCAACAAATGAATGGCTTAACCAAAAGAAGATCAATGTTTCTGAATGGCCTAGCCAGAGCCCAGACCTGAATCCAACTAAAAATCTGTGGGGTGACCTGAAGTGGACTGTGCACAGGAGATGCCCTTACAATTTGATGGATCTAGAATGTTTTTGCAAGAAAGAGTGGGAAAATATTGCCAAGTCAAGATGTGCCATGCTGATAGACTCTTAGCCAAAAGACTGAGTGGTGTAATATAATCAAAAGGTGCTTCAACAATGTATTAGTTTAGGGGTGTGCACACTTATGCAACCAGGTTATTGTAGGTTTTTTATTCTTCCTCTTTTTCCTAAAATGTTTCTGATTGTTTTTCACTTAATTTTTATATGTCGTAATTTCACATTGAGGGTGGAAAAGTTGCATGATGTATCTTGATTTATCTTGGTTTCATTTTTTTACATCGCCATTTTAACAGGGGTGTGTAGACTTTTTATATCCACTGTACCACAGTTCCATTATCGCACGTTGTTGCCATATGGCAACAATTACATTTTACCATTTAACAAAATGGTAAAAAAAGAATAGTTGAATGACACAAATATACATGGTAGAAAGAGCACACAGCCTGGAAATCTCTTTAAATCTCTGTTTCTTTTCTATATACTTCCTTGTCTAGCAGGCTGATATTTTTCTGAGAGGGCTGCTCAGACAGGGGTAATTACTAGAGGAGACATTCGTTTTTCCATTCCTTGCTCAGATCTCTGCTCTCAGGCTGATTCAACACTGTAATTGTTGTCTAATGGTCATCACTGTCTTGTGAGCCAGAGACTGAGATCCAAGTTTTACAAGCTGTTTTTGCCTGTTTCAGGTGTAATTATACTGCATTCTGTGTGAAAACTTTGCGTGTAAGATGTACAAGTCTAAATAACAAATTTAAGCACCGTTTTCCTCTTCATACATATGCATTTGAGGCAGGATCACACAAAAAGTAGGAAGTCTGCACAAAAAAAGGGTGGAGAACTTGTAAGAAATTGCAGATGATTACATATTCTGTTTGATGTACTTTGGGAAATTAGTAGCAGCTAGTTTAGGGTGCGATAATGTCCGACTCGCAAAACCAGGTGCAAATTAGCATCTCAGAGCTGTAGGCAGTGTTCACTCCCAGGTGTGAGATTTTGCCACAATTTTGCGTAATAGAACATACCAGGTGTAAATTAGTGGCATGATAATTTACAGAAACATGTCCATTCATTTGATCACATCTAACAAAAAATTCAACACATTAATCTCGTGAGATTTTTTCTAAATGTTACAGAAGCCACAGTCAACCACAACAAAAAGTGAGGGTTCACTGGATAATTAAGAGTTCATAGCCTTCAAAAAGGATCTGCTTGAACCCTTTCCCTGTAGTGACAGAGAAGCATTACACATTAGCACTAATAAGGGTTCCACCAGAGGGACGACCAAAGAACCTTTAAGCGTTCGTAATTTCTTAAGCGTGTATTTATATCTAAGAATGAAGATTAATCTGAAAATGTTTATTGGTAGAAGCTGCATTACCTGGAATGGAATAGAGAAAACAATGTAAGCACTATAGTTTTGCTTATCTTGGACAGGTTTTAGTGTATAAAAAAGCCTGTCATGCTTTTTACACTGTCAGATCCTTTAAAAAAAATCCCAGAAGATAGTTGACAGGAAGCGTAAAGCACAAGCTGCTCTAATATTTTAGCGACAACCTGTCAGGATGGATGGATCAGAGACTGAAGAAGCAGTTTGACAGGGCTTCATGAACACACTCGAAGTTCTGTTTCCAGCACGTTCTGTACAAAGTGACTAATAATCAGTGACTGCAACTAATTACAGTTTAAAATACAGACAATACATGATTGTTTTTTCTAATTGTTGCATAGAAGCACCTTTTCCTATCCTAATCTTAAACTTTATAATTATACATCTACTTCTTAGTAGTACAGAAAGGTCAGGCAGTGAGTTTTAATAAACTTAAATTTTTTTTTATTAGGTCTAATGTTCTGCTATTGAATTTATAGGCCTTCCAAGGAATAAAATGGAAATTCAATAAAACTTCATTTCCTCCCAAAGTGATGAAACTAGAATTAATTCCTTCACAAACCCTTGCTGTGATACTTTTAAAAAAAATCAGATACTACCACTGACGCTACCTGTCCACTTTCCCTTACTTACATCTCCTTGAACTGACATAACCACAGGCTTTCTGTTTTTGTCCACTCTTTTCTTCTGAATTTCAATAATATATATGCTAATTAACAAAAAACAAGCAGCAACCACCAATAAACAGATGTCTGTGTTTGAAATGTTACAATAATGTGTTCAGTAATAATAAATGTGAGCTTATATGAAAACATTGTGGTGGTTTTTGTTTACATTGTGATCATTCTGAGTGAAAGAGGAGCAAATGTTCATCCAGTTCTCAACAAGAACCATCTGTCAAACATGCATTAATATTTAACTGAGAAAGTGCAAAGCCTACAGTCAAACAGACCTCACTCATTAACAAGCCTACAGTCATTTGGCATGAAATCATTCGGTTATATTGGTTATTATATAAGTGATATGATTATATAAAGTAATATTCTTCTTCCATGGAACTTCAGTGCTTCAATGACACATTTAGACATGTCTTAAGAAAAAAATAAGAATGTTTGTTGCTTTCTGTTCAATCAGTGTGCAATATCACAAACATCGAACCTTTCTACATGAGAAATCCTGAATTAGAGAAGAGATTATTGTTTATTGTAAAGTGGCTTGACATCTCTGGACCTCCGAAGACTGATACTCTGAAAGACAAAAAGGTTCTATTTAAGCCAAGCTAAACTCTCCTCAGGGCCACTGGCCTACTTGTGTAAATTAGGATGTCAACCGAACACTCAAGGGATCAATCCCCCTTTGCTTGTGATTCGGGTGCGTGCTTAAGTAGTGCACAAGATACAAAAGCCTCATCTACCTGCTGAGTCACTTTATATTTAGATTTTGGGTCCTTCACCTTTCTTATGCCATTTCTGACTACAGCAGGTTTACACAAGACCATTACACAGACACCCAGCCACATATTTATGGATTCATGCCTGCATATTTTCAGCTCGAGGGGTCTGCTTTGGTGGACTGTGACTAATGATCAAAGACTTACTATTGACTTGTTGACATCTTGTGGTTCCCCCATAGCTGTGGACTTTCTTCCTCATCTATCACATAGTGCTGATAAATCATTCGATAGTGATTAGATAAATAACATTCCTACTTTCAGCACTTTTGCTTTAGACAACCAATTTACCAAGTTACTTTTTAAGTGTAAATGCATTGGAAGGTGTCATGACTAAGAACCTATTCACTCCCAAATATCAGCCATTTGACAGGTAATAAAATCTGATCTCTGATCAAAACCTTATGAAGCAACGCAGTTGGTAATGCAGTCAGAATTGTTTATACTATGGATACAACTTGCTAAATATCATATTTCACCCATAGATATTGACATAGATGACATAGATATTGTCAAAAAAAACAAAAAAAAAACACTCAGCAAACCGGCAAACTCAGACTAGGATCTAATCGCATCTGGTTGCTGTTAAACTGATGAACAGAGAATGAGGTGTCATTTTATAGTACAAATATTTCTACTATATGTTTACTATCTTGGACTCCCTGTTCTGCATCGTGGCTTCCAGTTTTTAGTTTCTGTTTTGGGCTTATCTCCTTCCTGAATTGTGTTCTTATTAGCCTGTGCATTTCAATTACCAAAGTTTGCAAAGTTTTGTTATGGGTATTACTTTGCACCTTCAGGTCAGAGCCATCATCTTCTATAAGTCCATTCGCCTGGTTTTTGATTACGTGCCTGTTTTCTCAATTAACTGTGTTGTTAACTGTGTCCCATGTCCAATATCTTGACCCACGCTATGACAACAATTACTGGATTTCCCTTAAAGATTCTCAAACATATGTCCTGTTCAGGGGTTGGAAAATCTTAATTGGCGAGTCCACTAGGCAAATAAAAGCTCCAGTGTGCTAACCAGTCCCATGTACCGGTTGCCCAGAAACATAATTGACTATAGGCTAATAAGTGGTAGCTATCATAATGTAATAACATATGGTGAGGCTGTTAGCTAGACATATGTTTGATTTATGAACAATAACAATATTGAACAATAGTGCTGGGAGAATGTATTTAACAGAAAATCACACAAAGGCCTTCAACAGCAAAAACAGTTTGAAATCTGTAAATATTTTATTTATAGTATTAAACTTTAATATTGACCTGCATAAATAAGTACTGCATGGCTTTTCGACTGAAAATGAAATTAATGTACTGTACATTTTCCCCACCAAATAATTAACAAAATATTGCATGGTCATTTGACTAAAAAAACTGAAAAGGTGGTCTCTGACTTTTGCACAGTACTGTATAGTCCACAACCAGCATTTCATCATTTTAAATGCAGAAACATGGCAGAATTGATGTAATCAACAATTGCCAGGCATTTACTCTCTTACTAACAGCCAGTGAGATAATCAGAGAGACAATTTGTAGCTCATTATGGAGTTGAGATGGCTCCTCAGAGAAAACACTCTATGGCCCTTTCCAGACAGTTTGTTAAAAGAAAACAGACTTACAAGTCATTATGATGTTTAGCAGATGGCATTATTATGATCTTTTCTATTATCTCCAGCTTATCTGTATATTCATTTCTATCAGCAAACACAAGAAAAAAAATATAAAGCACAAAACTGCAAATGCATGAAACTGCACAAAACTGCAAATGTTCTATGATTTGTATCTGGCATGAACAGAGCAGAACAGAAGAGCAACACAAATAGCATGAGAAAGACCAGTGTCCATGCTCGTATTCTGGCTTTGCTGAATTTGTGAATGAGAGAAATCTCTGGTTATATAATACACATCCATCTCTCTCTCGCTCTCTCATCTGGCAGGCTAAGTGGATCTCTCCATGGATTCAATATCCACATATAGAAAGGCAGAAACTAAAGAGAGACAAATGATGATAAGATTTATTTCCGTACTGCTTCATGCCTTAAAATGAATCTACGAAACCTCCGTTAATATTTTAGGTATCGCATCTGAACATTTCATTTCAGATTCTTATTACAAATTGAACCTTCGAATTCAGCAAAAATACTTCAAGATGGAAGGAAATGAGAAAATGCGAACATAGGAATATGTTTGTCATGCTCTCACTGTTTGAAGGATGTCTTGTCACATATGAGTCTCCCACACAGACAGATGTGATCTGCCACTGAGAAAGGCACTGAGAGGGAGAACGACTCAAACGAGGCGTGAAGGATTTCTTCAGAGAGAATTCAAGTAAAACCCCTGTATACATTCATCAGTGTCTTTCACTTCACTGCACTCTCTAGCCTTAAAAGAGCTATTTTTAGCAAGCCCATGCTGTGCTCAGCCATGGGGGCTCTGTGGTAGGTCTTAACGTCACAGATCGCAAACACAGTGTTTTACTAGCATTACATTAGGGCTGCGCAATTGTTGAGGAAATACAGGAAACACAATTTTTTGTCTTTGAATTGCGATCACGGTTCTCACTCAAGATTCTTCTAAGGAACAATATGCATAATATTAAATTCGTACGTTACTGTAACAGAGTGTGGTAGCTACATTTTCCTAGTAGACTTACGTGAATAAACAGCTCATCTGCATTTTGAATTATTTATAGCTACAATACCCAAAGTCCTATTTAGTATAAAGCTTTAATCACTTTAGAGTGTCGAGACCGCAGTGTGTCCCCGCAAATTTACAAGGAAACCAACAACATTAACAGCTGGTTAAATAATTAGTCACTATTTCTGTTCTTCTGCCAAAAGCGACTCGTAAACTACTCTAAACGTGCTGTATGTGTAATGCGTCACAGATGAGTTTTGAGCAACACAGCATGTGCAGTCATGACTCACTCACCAACGTTCATACATGTAGTCATAGTTTGTTTAGTAATTGGAAATGCCAATAATTAAACGTTTGTTTAGAAAGAATTTATTCCCACTCACAATAAAGCAGGCATTTGAGTCATTTTCAAATTCACTTCCAGTTTAGCTTTCTGTTTCTCTCCTTTTTTCTTCTGTGCACTCGCTGAGCTTCATGTGTGTGAGGTTGCTGGTCACAGAGAATAAGGAGGAATAGTGGCATGCTGTTTTGTGCAACGGTTGCCTGTGTGAAAATGCAGAATCAAAGATGTTCTTGAACTGAACTCCAGTGAGAAACAAATCGAGCAGCTCTACATCTCATGAGCACACCTGCCACTGGTGTAATAGTACACACCTTTCATTCAATTATTCAGTCATGCATGACTCTTGCCGTGGTTTCCTGTCTAATGAGCTAAGAAAAGGCTAATGAGAATGTTATATAAGGAGATGTGTG
Source organism: Pangasianodon gigas (assembly GCA_022758105.1). Classification (NCBI taxonomy): domain Eukaryota; kingdom Metazoa; phylum Chordata; class Actinopteri; order Siluriformes; family Pangasiidae; genus Pangasianodon; species Pangasianodon gigas. Next base: position 20,768,171 of record CM040457.1, on the reverse strand, counting down.
CTTAGAAGACTCATAGAAGTCCGTATGTATGTATGGTTTTGCTTTTGTGGTTGAGCCACATGAGATCAGCCATATAATTGACAGATTATTGTTATAATTCTGTTTGAATCCTTTTAATATAAGCTTTGAAACTCTACCAAAAAAATGCCAACAGGAAACCTCAGTGTGTGCAAATTTAATAGCAAGCATAAATTTGTATTCAATTTTATTTACTTGCACCGAGTGATTGATGTTAATTCAGTTTTGTTTGTAAAGTGCTTCTAACAATAGATATTGTCACAAAGCAGCTTTACAGAAATCTGGATGGAGATTTAGATCCGCAATGAGCAAGCCAGAGGTGACAGTAGCGAGGTAAAACCCCCTGTGATGGCAAGAGGAAGAAACCTTGAGACTCAAAAAGGAACGTCAAATCATTACTCTCCTACTCATTACTTTCTCTCAAAATATGTTTAATATGAACATCATAGTCTTTCTAATTACAGCAGCAGGTCTTGGGTACAAGTCTACAGCATCCAGGTGAGATTATCCACTGAGCTCTAACGCCTAAGACAACATGCATAAAAGCATGCATCTCAAGACGTGTATTTACATATAAACACAGATGTGCGCAGAAATAACAACATTCCATCCAACTGATCACCAGACTTCATAAATTCCTGTGCAAATGTGTGTTTAAACTCCCGGAAACTTCAGTGCTGAAATAAAAGAGAAGGAAATGTGACTGACAGATATTGAAAAAGCTTCATCGGTCCATCCCTTTTGACATACTCTCTGAGATGACTCAACTTACTGCCTGAGAAAAAAGCCAGACAGGAATTCAGAGGAACAGAGCCACTTACAAAAGCAAATTCACCTCCTTCTCTAAGTGTCTGCATGTACAATGCCACATAAAATACCACGCTGAGATGTAAGGAAAGTTGAGAACCCCTTAACCGTGTCAGGGTTTCTGCTCAAATCCCTCTGTCTGATCCCTGAGTCCTGATCTGACCATCCCATTATGTATATAATAATAATAATAATAATAATAATAATAATAATAATAATATAAGGCCCTGTTGTCCTGCAGGCATTCCGTTTTTTTTCACTCAGCTGTTTTTGTGTGACAGAAATGAACACACATGCTTTGAAGGCAGAGCAGTATAGCGTGCTGGGGAGCAGTACGGCGTGCTGGGGGAGCAGTACAGCGTGCTGGGGAGCAGTACAGCGTGCTCAGGGAGAAGTACGGTGTGCTCAGGGAGAAGTACGGCGTGCTCGGGGAGAAGTACAGCGTGCTGGGGAGAAGTACAGCGTGGTGGGGAGAAGTACGGCGTGCTCGGGGAGCAGTACGGCGTGCTCGGGGAGCAGTACGGCGTGCTCGGGGAGCAGTACGGCGTGCTCGGGGAGAAGTACAGCGTGGTGGAGAGAAGTACGGCGTGCTCGGGGAGAAGTACGGCTTGCTCGGGGAGCAGTACAGCATGCTCGGGGAGCAGTACAGCATGCTCGGGGAGCAGTACAGCATGCTCGGGGAGCAGTACGGCGTGCTCGGGGAGCAGTACGGCGTGCTCGGGGAGCAGTACGGCGTGGTGGAGAGAAGTACAGAGTGCTGGGGAGCAGTACGGCGTGCTTGGGGAGCAGTACAGCATGCTCGGGGAGCAGTACGGCGTGCTCGGGGAGCAGTACGGCGTGCTCAGGGAGCAGTACAGCATGCTCAGGGAGAAGTACAGTGTGCTGGGGAGCAGTACAGCCTGCTCGGAGAGAAGTACAGCCTGCTCAGAGAGCAGTACGGCGTGGCGGAGAGAAGTACAGCGTGCTGGGGAGCAGTACGGCGCGCTTGGGAGCAGTACGGCGCGCTTGGGAGAAGTACAGTGCGCTCGGGAGTAGTACAGCGCGCTCGGGAGAAGTACATCATGGTGGGGAGAAAAACGGCGTGCTCGGGGAGCAGTACCTCCTGCTCGGGGAGCAGTATATCCTGCTCGGGGAGCAGTACAGTGCGCTGGGGAGCAGTACAGCGCGCTCGGGGAGCAGTACAGCACGCTGGGGAGCAGTACAGCGCGCTCGGGGAGCAGTACAGTGCGCTGGGGAGCAGTACAGCGCGCTCGGGGGTAGTACAGCGCGCTGGGGAGAAGTACATCATGGTGGGGAGAAGAACAGCACGCTGGGGAGAAGTACATCATGGTGGGGAGAAGAACAGCACGCTGGGAAGAAGTACTGCATGATGGGGAGAAGTACAGTATGGTGGGGGGCTTTCAACTTGCATTTCCATTTACCAAGAGCCCTAGCACAAAGACAGTGATGAAGTACTCTTTTCCTGACCTACATGTCCTGTTCCATGTCTTACAGCCTAATTTTGTGAATGTTCAAACTTTATATCACCCTGATACAAAAAGCCACATAACCCAATCATTAACTAAGTACAACTTTGTAACAAAAAAGAACAACTCACATGTAGCTAGTAATGTGTATCAGAGAGCTGCTGTGTCATAATGTACTGAACATCCTATAGCAAAAAAACACTGCGTTGCATAATGTAGTAGTATAAATACAGTAGAGCATTTCATGCAAGCGAACAGCTACAAAAAACAAACAATTTACAATTTAATAGAAACACATGGCAGTTACACTTCCATTTTTTTTCAATCCACACCAGCTGCATTAGATCCACTCCATAATTAAAAAAAAACAAAACAAAACATGAGGTTGTGTTTATTGTGCGGCCTTTGTTTTACACCTTTTCCACTCACACACGTAAGTAAAGTGGAAACCATAGAAATCCATTAAAATCAGACTTTCTATACGCTGTAAACGTTATTCTATTTCTCAAATTCACCTGTCATAGGTAGAAACTGGAGTGCGTGTATATACAGGGTTTTACAGCAAACGACAGGGTTTGAATGAGTCTGCGCTGACCGACACCTTCTAATTATCATTACCATTAAAATTATTTGTACAGTGTTAGTTTTGGCACTTATGTTAACTATATACTTATCCAAGTCGAACACACTTGATAGATTTTATTGCACGTTAATGAACTCAAAACATCCTCCATTTACTGTGACAGAAAGCGAGACAGGCGCATCAGTGCAGAGTCGAGACAAGACACTAATACTAATGATATTCATACTAGATACTATTGTGAGATAGGGAGAAGGGGGCGGGGCTTTCATGAGGTCAGTTAACATCAGAGTACAAAACCCCTGAGCTGTCAGTCACTCCAGATTCATATGCAGATTGGCTCATCTGCCTTTTTTTTTGATAAAAAGAAAACTCTTTTGGCATATTCTAGAGTGATAACGGTATTCCGACGTTTAAATGTGGAGCTCCTACACAAAATGCATAAAGGTTGCTGTGATAATCTACAAAGATGTGATGACTGTGCTACCTGTAGATTCATAGAAAAGTGTTTGTAAAGTAGTGATACTCATGGAGAAGAGGCTGTTTATTCTCTACCCCACCATCTCATGTCATGTTTTTATTGAGCTGTGTTGTAATTACAGCCAGTCCAAAATCGGCTGTTCCCATCCCCTATGTTTCACTGACATGTTTGTACATTTGGATATTACTTTTCTTGATAAAAATAAAGTGCGCTGTCATGCCTGTAGTATGTATGTTGTGGATTGATCTGACAACTCTCAGGACACAGCCACAAAGCTTTGGGACACGCAGGTGTGAATTCAGCATTAGACAGAAACACCCGCCCCTCTACACATCTCATTTACCATGGCAACAGTGCAATTCCCTCAATCCGCACTACTAATACTTATTTCATCTATAGCCATCATTGGCGTTTGCCCATTTTCTTGTTTGTGCCTTTAGATCATTAGCCTGATATCAGTACCTTTGACCACTTTATTGACTATCATTGAGATTTGGACAAAATGGCAAACTTCATTTTATTTAGAAAAACAACAGTACAAAATCCACAGTGTTTGTGAACTTAAAATGGGGACAGAAAACACAACACTCATTATATATGTATTAGAAAAAGGGAATCTGATGCAGGGTTTGTGTAATTTCTCACAAAACAGTCTGCGCAACTGAGCCATTTTAAAAGGGAAATTTGCTTTTATGAAGCTGCTAATATTGGTCCTTTTCAGTTCACACAATTCTAGCCATGACAGAATTCCACACTCACTATTGCGTAAGGCCATTAACTTCTGAGCTTTGTCAGTAGATTGAAAAATATCACAAATGTTGTTGAATTGTTGAGAGCCCATAGTTTTATCAAGCACAAAGTAGCACAACAGGAAATGTTCCATTTTCTACTAATTAGAGATTGTCACTGGGAAATCTCTACACTGCAGACAGATAGTCAACCACAAGCTATTTAACTGAGTGAGGAAGAAATGTAAAAGGCTAAATACTAAGTAGTATATTTCTGCATGGCATAAATTTCCGGAAAGCTCTGTGTGGAGAAAACAGAACAGAGAAATGCAAAGTATACACTGCAATATAAGATGTGTGAATTTCATTCCCAGCCACGCTCTTCGCATGGTGAAGTGCACTGGCTGACAGCAAGCTGCTACAGTTTTTTTTTGTTGTTGTTGTTTTTGCGCCAGGAGAGGTCAAGAAATGAAACCATTTCACAATCCACACTGGGTGCAGGATCTTGCTTTTCTTGAAAATGAACTCGCTCCCAAGCAGATGCCAAGCAGACAGTGACAGAAACTGCGTTTGAGATTTAGTGAATGGCAAGAGAGCAGATGAAATTTCAGTCATTGGGCTGAACACTACAACATAAAACAAAAATAGTCTGACCAAGCAAGGTAATCTGAAAATCACTCTAAGCAGTATTAATCACATAAACAAGTCTATAAGCTTCTTCTGATGGGGGCAGAGCCAGAGGATTCTCAAATGGACTGAAGATCTCCATACCGATTCTAAATATACATACACCTTCCAAATAATACATATTTTAGTCACATTAATATTATTAGTCCTGAGTCTGTTTGGGAGCAACACCGATTGAGGCTTACTGATGAACACTTCTGTACTGAGCTGACACTAACATCTGCAACTCTAATCCCCATCAGAAGGATGGAAAACACATTGCAAGGTGTCTGGATAGATTATTATGGCAGTAGGTACAAAATGTTTTGACCTCTGGTATATGAAACGTCTTAAACAGTGCTGCAAGGCTTCTAGATAACAGATTTTACAAATCCTTTGGTCAATTTTAGAGAATAAAGCACTAATCTACATGTCTGCCATATGATCATCTAGAACAAAGCAATTTGATCTCAGAAACTGAACTGAGAGTCTCATCCAACTCAAACAAAATCACTTTCAGGATTTAACCAGAACAAAATGTCAGGTTTTTTTTGTCCTCACTAATGGGCAGTGCACTGCTACGATGAGCCCAGGCAATATAGGCATGCGCGCACACACACACACACACACACACACACAAAAAAAAACCTGAGGCTAAAACCAAAGCTAACAGATTCAGTGCAGATTGCTGGAACTGGAATTGGTTACAAACCAAATCCAGTGAAGCTCAGGGGCATCAACGTGTCTTTTGAGGACCAGGGAACACACGAGGGACGGAAAGTGATTAATCTTCTTAAGTTATACCAAAGAACTCAAAAGTAGTCTAGGTTAGCGAGTCGGTTTACCCTAAAGGCTAACAAAAATGATTGAAGCTGCTCTCAATTCCAGTCACCATTCTCAGGTGATGACCCAAATTGGGCTCCCTGAAGGCAAGAGGAATGTCTATGGATTTTAAAGTGCTTCATAACTATTAAAATGTTAACTATTAAAGACACAAGCACATAATGAGGAGACTTTATACAGACTTTCATTCACCGCTTGCATTTAGAACATCAGTTTCCCTAGCACAGATTAAGACTAATCAATAAGGCATCATAATAGATAATAATGATAATCTAGGACTAGGCTTAATCTTCTTCGAATAATATGTATTTAAAAAAAAGTTAAAATGCTCTGCAAAAAATACTAGAACATGATAGAATACTGCCTAAAAAGCATCTTCTAAAATTCCAATTTTCATTCGTGGTGCTTTCGGATAATTTTAAAATCCACACGAGCAATTTCACTGTCCATCTTTCTTAGTTCACCTCACAAGAAGTAGAGAGCCACCATGTCATTTTATTTATTCAACTGTGTATAATGTGGTATTACAAATTCAATCAAATTAATGTTGCAATTCAATTAAAAATAGATTAAATATAACTATTCACATTTGTGAATTTATATACACACACACACACACACACACACACACATTATATATATATATATATATATATATATATATATATATATATATATATATATATATATATATATATATATATATATATATATATATATATATATATATATATAATGTATGTGCGTGTGTGCGTGTGTGTGTGTATAATATTGCTTGTGCTGGTTTGGTTTCGAAACATTATATATTGCTATATAACTTTATATAATTATAGATCAATTAGAGTCAATGGCCAAGAGTGAGGTCACAGAAAAAAAATTCAAAAAGGCACAAACTATTTTTTTTACAGTACTAATCTGTACAAATAATCCATAGACTTGCAGTCATGATAAGCAGAGTCCTAGCAAATTCCTGCGTATAGGAATATAGTGTGTATAGACATGCACAGGTTAATGCTGTAACATCAGAGTTTTCAAAAACATAAGTTCTTCCCATCCACATGAAAAGAGAATTTTAAAATTTCTCTACTTTTGAGGAGTTCATTTTCAGTGAGCCAGGACAAAAGGCCAAAACTCAGAGAAAAAAAACTATGTTTTTCAAAAAAAAAAAATCTGTATGTGTGGAAGGAACTCTCAGCCATAGACCTTGCATTGTAACACAGCCTAGCTGTTATAATTCCTCAAAAACCACAAACAGTTATTTTTATGGCACAAATCAACACCAACACAGGAATTACTTTTCTAAACAGATGGGATGTCAATTCATGAGGGAAAGCTATGTTCTGGGAAATAACAGCTGTGTTTTGCACTGGTGTCTGGAAGGATGTGAGTGCATATACTCAAGCTTCAGCTCTATGATGCAACTGCATTCTGCTGCACTTATAATTTGTGCCTGTGAAATAAACATATGCAATCAAAGTCAAAGGTTTCCAAAATAATACTTTTAAATTCCTTAATTTCTGTATCACAGTTAAGATTAATTTACTGTTATGTCATTAAATCTCACACACAGGGTCTGAAAATAGGTTGAGCTTCGGCTCCGTGGATTCGGCTCAGTACTGATGGATCTCAGCAGAGACGGGTTCTGATCCTGAGCTTCATTTCTATTCAGAGCACAGAGCTGCGAAATAAGGGGAATCCCTCCTCCGAGTCTCAGAGCTGACCTTCAACATACGGCAGAGAAAGAGATTTGTCTCCCTCTCCATATCTCTCTTAATCACTCTCCATCTCTCTCTCTCTCTCTCTCCCCATCTTCCTCTCTCCATCTCTCTCCATCTTCCTCTGCCCATCTCTCTCTCAATCACTCTCCATCTCCCTCTCTGCTTCCCTCTCTGTACATCTCTCTCTCCATCTCTCTCTCTCCTCCCCATCTCTCTCTCCATCTCTCTCCATATTCCATCGTCCTCTGTCCATCTTCCTCTACCCATCTCTCTCTCACTCTCCATCTCCCTCTCTCCATCCCTCTCTCCATCTTCCTCTCTCCGTCTCTCTCTTTCCATCTTCCTCTCTCTATCTTCCTCTCTCTCCATCTGCCTCTCTCTCTACATCTCTATCCATCTCCATCTCTCTCCATATTCCATCGTCCTCTGTCCATCTTCCTCTACCCATCTCTCTCTCAATCACTCTCCATCTCCCTCTCTCCATCTCTCTCTCTTTCCATCTTCCTCTCTCTATCTTCCTCTCTCTCCATCTACCTCTCTCCATCTCCCTCTTCCTCTCTCTCCATCTGCCTCTCTCTCCACGTCCCTCTCCATCTCCATCTTCCTCTCCATCTCCCTCTCTTTCCATCTGCCTCTCTCTCTCTCTCTCTCTCTCTCTCTCTCTCACACACACACACACACACACACACACGCAGATATTTCAACCCCGGGAAACGTCAACCGATAAATCAAGAGTAAATCAACATACTGTACATCACCGTTTTCAGTTTTCACTCAGATACACACACACACACACACTCCTCTCCGCCTGTCACACGCCACTCACTCTACCCCACTTCTCGTGCAAAAAAACAAGCAGACAAGCCACCTTTTCCTTTGCACACAGGACCTCCATTTCTCAGCGGTCTATTAAGGATTCACTATGAGTCAACAGAGAGACATCAGAGCCGTCCCACACTCTCACACACTCTCACACACTCATACTCTGGCAGTAAACAGCTGCCAGTGAAAGCCCTGACACACATGAAAAGACACAGAAATTCAGTCCCCAGCTTCATCATGATATTGGCAAACTGAGTCACAATGTGCCAGAGAGGTGAGGAAGCTGGCCAGACAGCTCACAGAGTGGGTGCTGGGTTGTGGGCCAAAACTTGGTGAGCAGAACAGAAAACATTATTTAGATGGGGTCTCTGTATGCTGTCTGAGGTGTGATTTATTCTACTACAGCATTTCTTGCTTACAATTACATCATCACTGATCAGCCTAGGTTAATGTAATTAAGAGAATATTATATAAAATCCATACACCCATCCTCAGGTTTCTTTTCTGGTAAATATGACAGAAGACAACTGTATTAAAAACCACTGATCATACTGTTCAGGTGTACACTAAAGAAAAGACCTACAGCATACTCATGACCAAGCGCTCCAGCTATAGTAAAAATACAGTATGATCATGATAGAATTATACTCCGAAAAGACCTTAATGAAAGTAAAACCCCTGAAGTGATCCGTGTTCTACTGTACCACTAGACAAACCTTTCAACAGGCACTTATCACTTAGTCCAGCTCTTTAATAGTGAATGAACAATATTTACACTGGTCTAAGCACATACTTCATTCTGTCACTTTTTGGTAAACCTGTGCTTCATGAATCTCCAAAAGCTTAATTTCAAGATTTTTGCTCTCCAAACAAGGACCACTTGAAACAATCAGACTTCAGAGCTCACCCCTGGCAGACAGCTTCTTGGTGTTGATAATTTTGGCAGCGTACTCCTGTCCAGTGGAGATTTTCATACATCGTCTCACCACTGAGAAGGCTCCTCTGTAAGACAAAGGCAAAACCTAGTTTAAACATTTATAGTAGCTCAACGAGCTGCTAAATAGTGTTATAAAGAAGCAGTCGACCAAGAATGAATAAGGTGTAAGTGTTACTCCTTGCTGCTGATGTGGGGCTTCAGGAAGCTAGACTGAAACTGTGAGATTCAAGGATGTGCAAATATGTGAGGTTTTAAAAGTCAAAAAAAAATTTAGCTATTTAATTTTTAAAAAAAAAGTGTAAACAGCTCACTCCAACAGGCTTGCACAAGATACAGTGAAGTTGCAGTTGCTTGAACCAACCACGTGTTAATATGTTAAAGATCAGTGGAACACTTGCTCTGTTGTCAGGGGACATTCTTCCTGTTTCATAACATGCTATTCTGCCTCCCTCTTTTACTAGCATCAATCACCATACTGCCTCATTAAGGGAAACAAGTAAGAAAAACAAGTGTCTTTTTAATTTTTTTTATTTTTTAATCACATTACCAATTAAAGAATTCTTTATTTCAGAGCTATTTCACATTATCACAATATTGGCATTTGTGTTAACGACGATAACGCAAGTACAAATATGCAAACACAACAAAAAATGCATCCTGACCAACCTCAGATAGAGTAGATAGTAATAATTTCACTCAAAATAATGTAGGAAAATTATTTATGCAGCAGTATAGTTGCGGTTTTTAATTAATCAGACGATCTGTAAGGAATTTACATGACAGGGTATGCCGTCATAGGAAAATAATCCTCAGTAGGGTGGTTTGATGAGGCCTGACTAAAGCATAGATAGCATAAGCATCCCAAAGATGATTATCTTCCAGTAACACCACATCACAAAGTGATTTATCTGCCAATTTTACCATTATTACAATTTCTTTATTTATTAAAGAATGACATCTTATAACTTTTATTCGTTTACAGACTGTGGATCCCTTCCAAAAATACTAAATAAACATCATAGATCAATTTTTTGATGGCAGTCCTAATAAATATAATGTAAATATAAATATGATGTTGAATTTGACCAATTTGGGGGGCGGGAAGGGGGCGGGGCTTACAGGTGCTGTCAGTTAATATCAGAGTGTTCAAAACACCTGCGCAAATCATTTCATATGTTGATTGGCTCATCTCCTATTGTATTGGGAAGCTCTTTCTGCCTATGTTCGAGTGATAACTCACACTAATGTACTCCGATGTTAAACTGTGGCGCTCCTACGCAAAATGTGTAAAGGTTAGCAGGTCTGGTAATATAATATAACATAATTGGAGTAAACGTTACCGGACATCGTGGCACTCTACTATTGTGTAGAGATGATTTAATCGTTATATCGCACAAGCCTAATGAGACTAGAATGAGCACATCAGTATAAATCTGTAATTTGCCTTGCAGCTGGCACTATTGTTAAAGCCGTGCTGTTATAGAAAATTAATCAACACCTTCTGACCAATCAGATTCAAGAATTCAACACCGCTGTGGTATTCGTTATTATTAGCACTTATTAGCACGGGCACTTCAAATTATTTTTATTAAATGCTTCATTTATCTAAACTGAAAGCTAGCAATCAGTTGTGAGGAAACACGTGGACAAGCAAGCGCATGGCATCAGACAAGATACGATAAAAGCTAAAGGAATTCCCCTTTTTCACAAAAATGGTTTTTTTTTTCCATAAGCGTAACATTAAACACCATGATTAGACAATCAGTGAAATAAGTAATTATGGTAAAGTACATACGGCTACAGCCATATCAAATCAAGTGGGTTTAATATTCCTATATACAGGGTTCATAATCATAGTTATTTAATATACTGCATATTCATAACTGAATATGTGTTATGAAGCATTTTCAATGGAGAATCAACATTACTAGAACAATTTAGTGCTGGAGAATAAGTCTATGTTTGGAAAGAAGGTTCCAAAACCCAAATATCCTGACTGTCTGAATTTTCCGTTGACATTAATGGCGTGTCTGTTAAATGTGCAGGTTGTTCCTCTTGACTCTACACTTTCATTTGAACCTCACATTAGATCTTTCACCAAATCTTCCTTTTTACATCCTTTCAACATCACCTTCAACTTTTCTCAAATATGAAGATTAGCATTAGGGGGAAATCCACATCTAGTGCTTAATGCATATATAAACAGGCTTATAATAGTCTAGCGGAAGTGGTCAATTCTCCCTTCTCATAATGGAAAGCACAAACTTGCAACAAAAAGCAATTTTGTGTCTAACGTACAGATAGATAAGCGGTTTAAATAAGCTTTAATGCACAAGCCGGAGCCATTAGTAGGATCTGAAGACATCCGCGGCTTCAAGCCAATAATTTAAAGCGCACTATTTTTTTAATGATTATTTAATAACTGCAATCTTTGGTACTTTTGTAAAGATTCTCATGCCTTGTAAAACACTTCTAATATTATAGCGTTATGCCATGTAAAGTGTTGTGCTGCTACAGTAACACTACAATTTCCCTCGGGATCAATAAAGTGTCAGCTTGAACTGAGCAGTTCAGTTAATTTATTCTTGTAACACAAATTGTACTTGGACTTTTGTCTCTGTCCACATCCTTCTTTACGGTCTTATTTATTCCCCCTCAGTGATTTTTTGCACATGGTAGAACCATTGAGGTTTAAGGTTACATAAGCATAGAGTTATCTGAGAGTTCTACAGAAGTAGAGATACACCAGACCAATAATGTATCAGTACTAAGACCAGTACAGGCCTGAAACTCTGGTATTAAATCAGAGCTGACATATTTTTTGTGCTGAACATGAGTTATATTGACTGCCAGTCTTATATGTAAACACTGGACACAAGTTGTCTTAAAGCACATCATAATCCCACTGACAATCAACTTACTGTAAGGATGTCAGTATCAGATCAATATCAGGCATCAGCCAGTACTCACCAGGCACTGATATGGGTGTCGTAACAAAAATCGGAAAAGTTCAGATCAGTGATTTATCTAATGTTAATATTGTGACTGTCAATATTCATTCACTTTCAGTAAGCTCTTTATCCTGGTCAGGGTCACAGTGTATCCAGAGTCTATCCCAGGAACACTGGGCGTGAGGAGGGAATACGCCCTGGATGGGACACTAGTACATCACAGGGCACCATGTGTGTGCACACACACACACACACACACACACACACTCACACCAAGGGGCAATTTAGAGTTGCCAGTCCACCTACTGGCTTGTTTTTGGGAGGTGGGAGGAAACCGGAAAACCCAGAGGAAACCCTCAAGGTGCCTCTGTGCTGCCTGACCAACAATGCTATTTAATTCTAACTATTTTACAGAGAAATTGTCTGTATGCTTCTCTAACGTTAGCGGTCAGGTCTGGAGAGGTAACCTACCTAACTACCATTTCTGTTAGGCCATAAGCTTGGCCATAAGATTTCCACTCAGTGTCCTGTTGTACTTCATTTAGAATTGTATGAAAGATGAACTGTCGTGTAAAAGTACTTATTCCTACTACATTTTGTGCTTTCTTTGCCAAAAAAAACCCCACATTCAAATAGTTTAAACTGTCTGGTCATGCTTAGCTCGGCTCATGTAGGCTACAGTATACATTAATATAAGATGTTAGAGTACCTTTCCTACGTTTCATTCAGTGCTGGCCAATGAGAATGCAGCACAGCACAGCTTGCTTGACTCTGATTGGTTGACGGCTCCTACACACTGTAGCCTACGTGTGGAAAAGCCCTGGGTTTGATGTTTTATTGAGCAATGGGGTGTTTAGTGCTTCAGGCATTAATCCAATAAACACTAAGACAGTGCAGCTGTTTCTAGCGTCGGAGTTCATATAAAAAACGAGAATTAAAAAGTATGTTTGTTGCAAACTAAAATGTACAGTAAAATTTGAATTTTTGCACAAGTATAGAGTATAAAAATGCAAATTTCAGAGCAGGAGTTAGATAGTAAACTATGCAAAGCATTAAAAAAAAATAAATCAAGACTAAACCAGCAGCCATAAAGCCCAGGGTTGTTGTTTTTTCATGTTGTTTAAAGTGCACTCGTAAACTTACTTGCCCAGTTCTTCATAGAGCTGGTATTCGTCGGTGAACCTGGTACAGGTGGTCGCAGCCATGCTGAGAGAGACAGCCAGGACAAATCTGAGCAGCAGTCAGGTCTAATGTCTCGCTTCCTCAGCTGTGCTTCACGAAATGAAAGTAAACGCCTCAGTGAGGAGGAGAGAAGAAAAAGTCCGGGGTGGCAGCTCCAGGGCAGCTCTCTGAGCAGGTAGTGTGTTGTGGCTCTGTTCTGCAGGTGGCTCGCTCGTAAGTGAAGTTGAGAGCGTCGACACCGCACCTCTGCTCCTGCGGCTGCTCGGACGTCAGTGATCCGCTTTCGCCTCTTCCTGCTTCGCTAGAGAGAGCCTGAATATCCGCTTAGACAACACTGCCCCCGTGCGGCCAACACGGGAAGTGCACATGAAAGCGCTCAACCTTAGAAAGGCACTATTCTCAGTCTCTAACTCACTTTCAGTAATCTGGTCAGAGTCAATCCAGCCATCCATCTATCCATCCATCCATCCATCCATCCATTCTCTGTACCGCTTATTCTACAGGGTCGTGGGGAGCCTGGAGTCTATCCCAGGGGACGCGGGGCACAAAGTAGGGGGACACCCTGGACATGGTGCCAATCCATTGCAGGGCACAACCACACCCACACACCCATTCACACACTACGGCCAATTTGGAAATGCCAATCAGTCTACAACGCATGTCTCTGGACTGGCGGAGGAAACCAGAGTACACTGAGAAAACCCCCAAAGCACAGAAAGAACATGTAAACTCCACGCACACAGGGCAGAGGCGAGGTTCGAACTCCCAACCCCGGAGGTGTGAGGCAACGGTGCTAAACACTAAGCCACCATGCCCCCCACCTGGTCAGAGTCGCAGAGCTTTGTTCTTTTTATTTTTATTAAAATAGCTTCAAATTTAAGGTACAATAAATTGGCACAGTGGGTAGCGTTGCTGCCGCACAGCTCCCGGGTTCGAGCCTGAGTCTGTGTGGAGTTTCTGTGCATGTTCTCTACATGAGTTTTCTACCAAAAACATTCCAGAAGGTTGATTGGCTAGAAGTGAATGTGTGTATGTACTGTATGTGTGATGCACTGTGATGGAGGTCAATCTGGGGTGTATTCCTGCCTTACACCCACTGTTCCCAGGATAGGCTCCAGCTACACCACAGCCCTGATCAGTGGTTACTGAAAGTTAGACCATCATACCAAGACAGATCAATTTAGAATGTATTGCATTGTTCAGTACTCTCAGTACAGAGCTTAAATACCCCATCTAGTGGCCTAGAAAAGTACGGGTGGCACCTTTGGTAATATAGGGCAGGGCCAAAAATCTGAGTCCACTATCACAAACTGCTGTTATTTTATCTTATGACCACAACAAAAGTCAGCAACATATACACTGTATGGCCAAAAGTTTATGGACACCTAATCATCACACCCATATGTGGTTCTTCCCCAAACTGTTGCTACAAAGTTGGAAGCACATAATTGTATAAAATATCTTTGTATGCTGAAGCATTAAGATTTCCCTTCACTGGAGCTAAGAAGCCCAAAAATGTTCCAGCATGACAATGCCCCTGTGCACAAAGCAAGCTCCATGAAGACATGATTTATTAAGGTTGGAGTGGAAGAACTGGAGTGTCCTGCACAGAGCCCTGACCTCAACCCCCTGGAACACCTTTTGGATGAACAAGAACACGACTGCCCCCAAGACCTCCTTGCTTGACATCAGTTCCTGACCTCACTAATGCTCCTATGAGTGAATGAACAAACCCCCACAGGCACGCACCAAAATCTAGTGGAAAGTCTTCCCAGAAGAGTGGAGGTTATTATAACAGCAAAAATGGGGCAATAAATCTTGAATGGGATGTTCAGAAGGCACATATGGGTGTGAATGGTCAGGTGTCCACAAACTTTTGACCATATAGTGCATTTCTCATGCAAGCTACATTATTCTTTATTATTGTTTCTGATTTTCTTAAAGGACTAATATTATAATGCATAAAGGACCATATAGTGACTGAATAAATGTCATGTGTTAGTTGTTAGAAGCAACAATTAACATTAGGTGTTAAAAGTGTGTGTTAGCATTTAACTGTTTGACTATTTGGAAATTGGGTGTGAACAGCAGATTTGGATAGATTTCATCTTCATGCAATGTTTGCTTTTACTATTTTTCTCAGTTGAATAGTTCATCATATTACAGAGAACCCAGAAACTACAAAGTTCTCTGTCCTGAAGACATTTCATTTTATCAAATATATCATAACGATTTGATGCCTTTTTAAAAATGTTTGCTGTTGTTGTTGTTGTTGTTGTTGTTATGTTGTTATTACAGGTCAAGTTCTTCAACAGTAAAAATAGTATGAAATCTGTAAATATTTTATTTGTAATATTGAACTTTAATATTGACCTGGATAAATAAGTACTGGCTAAGTAATAAATAAGTAACGGCTGTTTAACTGAAAATGGAATTTTTGAACTGTACATTTTCCCATTGATTGTTTGCCACTGAAACAAACTAAAAACTGACTGAAAACAAAAGGGTGGTCTCTGACTTACTCTGATTTACTCATGCTTAGTAGCAACAGTGAACTGGATGACTGGGTACATCTCTTTTTCACTATACGCAGACCTGCAGCCTGTTGAGCCCGTTCAACTTACACACTACTAAATCCTAGTTTATATTTTCCCACTACATTTGAGTTTGTGAACAAAAAATTAATGGTAGCACCAATTAGCAGTTTCAAAATAGTCTTAAAGTTATAACTTATTTTTACCCCAAGTAATCAGGTCAGTGAGGGTCTCAGAGGGGACAGATGTTTTTAAATTCTGGTTTGCTCATTTTATAGGAATAGAGACTGAAGAAATACCTAATATTAGAATTGTTTGATTATGTTTATGAATTAAATCTGTACTGAGGGGGTTCATGGAATTTATTTTACAGTTAAAGGGGTCCTTGGTTGCAAAATGTTTCAGAACCCCCGATTTTGAGCATAAGAGTTAAAATAACCTTTTGAAAAGAACAAGCCTTTAGCTAAAATATGCAATTTTTTGGAAGTATTGCTAAAAAAAATGGTGATGATTTAATAAATGTATAAAATAACAGTGTCTGGAGGATCAGTAGCAAATGGTGGTGTTCCTTCCTCTTGCACCACCCATGTTGTTCATTGTTTAAAAAGTCACCATTCCTACTCTCCCCTTTCTTTTCTACTGGAGTTTCAGCTGAAGGAAACTCAGATAGCCAAGAACAACTGTAGATATAAGACTGGAGCCTAAGCTTATACAAGAGCCTAAGCTTATCTACATGGTATTTTTTGTGCTGTTTAGTGCCCTAAGACCAAACTAATTATTATATTTTTGCTAGTCTTGCTTGAATATGATCAGCTAAAAAGCATATAAATGTATATCTTATGTATATCTCACTGTCAGTTGTGGTTTAATATATGAGCTTAGAACCTAAGAAAAAATATATCAACATTTAATTTCACATTTTATGTATACAACATGGTACAAGATATCATCATAAACCAGTTTTTGAATGATCACCATAAGCAATCCATTCCAGTGTGCTCTGTTAGTTCCACCTCTCATACATAGGCTGATAAGAGACCATAAAATTCCCTGAAATTCGACCTTCCAGAATGTCGTCATCCCATAAGACACCCTGTGTTTCCTGTAAAGGGGATTATAAGTAACAACCTTTCCACTTGATTAAGTGTGTAAAAAACACAAAAAATCAGCAGCTGGGCAGATCCTCTCTAATGGATTGAATCATGGTTTCATGAAAATTTTCCCACAGAAAAGGAGGTAAATCACTAAGTGTGATTTATTTAGATTAAGCCAGAAAACATAAAGCCCCCAAACTTTATTTTAGAAGTATATATTCATTGTTCGTACATTTCATTTTAATATGATTGTTTAAATGATTGTGTTGTGTTGCTATGCACCTGGATTCTGATAATGTTCTAATCTCCTTCTCACGTTTGATAATGTCCTGGTTTGCACATTTTGGTGGAAAAGAGATTGGAGAAATAGAAGTGGATAGAGACAAGATGTTAGTTTAATTTTTTTAAAAATCCTTATCTTATTAGCTAAAATAAGCCCATTTTTGAAGGTATTACAAAAAAGAAATGCATGCATGAAAAGACAGTGTGTTTGTGGTGGGAGCAGTCCATTGCACCACCCATGCTGTTAATATATTTGAAATGCTGCCACTCCTACTTCCCTCTCTCTTCTCTTCTCTTCTCTTCTCTTCTCTTCATTCACTTTCTCTGACTCCCATTTAAGCCAATGAATGCTTTAGTACTATGGTTTTAGTTTTAATACTAAATGAAACGATTGGTCAAGATAGATGACACCATTACATGTAAAATAATGTTAACTAGCTAGCCTACCTGTCTATGTAATTAGTCTGTGTAACTAGTATTAGTTAGATAGCTAGTACCAAAATTTGTTGCTAGAACTACAGTTACAGCATTTGGCAGACACCCTTATCCAGAGCAACTTACATTCAACTCATTTATACAACTGAGGGTTAAGGACCTTGCTCATAGGCCCAGCAGTGGCAGCTTGGTGGTGCTGGAATTTGAACTCACAACCTTCCAATCAGAAGTCCAACAGCTTAACCACTGAGCTACCACTGCCCAGAACTCAGCCACTGGAAAACATATAAGTCATTTTTAACATCTTCATTAATTTGGTCCTGGTATCCATTTTTCACCTTTTTGGAAGTGTTTTACTGTAAGGGTTGACCAAATGTAGATGACGTATTCTAGAACTATCTATCTATCTAGAAACTAGCTACACTTGTAGATTAGCTAGAGAAACCTGTCTATGTTACTTGTGTCTATGTTACTTGTGTCTGTGTCTGTGCAGTAGAACAGTGGTAGCTGACTATACAAAATTTGTAGTAGTGTGATGACACATGCACCTCTTGGCATTATGCACTGAACCTCAGCTGATTTGGCAACAGACTCACCTTCATTCTCTTTCTCCTTCTCTCTCTCCTAAAATATTTTAAGTGGAAGAGAGGATGCCTGCTGTAAGACAATCTAAGACTTTCTAGTAGTCTTAGATTGATGTATGCGTTTAGTGAAATTGATTAAAACTCATTTTAATCCATGGAACAAAATGGGAGAGAATGAGCAAGGGAGAGACAGATACAGCATGAGAAAGTAGAGTGGGAAGAAATGAATCAAGGCCACCGGCCAAGAAGAGTTCCAGTTACGCATGGGGGAAATTGCTCACTGCAGGATATTCCCATGTCTGTGCTTTTGGAACTGAAACAAGAGTGATCCAGCAAAATGTATCCCTCATAAATCCTGTTTTGCTCAGCGTGAATAGGGAGGATTCCTCTCCTCTGTCGCACATACAGATATACACAGACATTCATACATGCCCACACATCTTCTATATCTTCTCATGGGAGCCCATGAACATCAGAATTAATCGGTTTGTTCTGACTTAAGCTTGGCCATGGGAGCTGTAATCATAATAACACAGCGTAATTCTATTAAACTCTCAACCACCACCTGTACATGCGTGTGTGGCATTCTCACATCAGCCAAGTAACACACTTCTTAAAAGATCTAACCTCCTTCTCATCATCTCCAGGGCTTTTTCTGTGCAAAAGGTCCAATGACAACAAAGGCAACTATGAAATAGTCAACTGCCCTGAAAAAAAGGCTTGTATTCACACATGAATACTATATGTGTAGCAGTTCATTCATCACTATGGCTGAATTCAGGAAAAAAGCCAAAAATGATGAAAAATCAGGTTTTGACCAATAGTGGGTTTTCTTCCAATTATATACTTTGTCATCTCTATTTAAGAAAAACTAAACTATTTTACCAAAATGACATTGAAATGTTTTTATTTTAGGCATTAGCTAGGCTACCTTGTAACCCTGCCTTGATTGTATGCCTGCAAATATCCCATCAGGTAAGGAGCCAGTTTAACAATGCAGTCAGCCTGCGTGCAGATGTCAAAAACATTGCTAGATGTGTGCTTTTCTCATGCAATGAATGTCAAGCTGTCAGTTTTTTTGTATAGTTATGTGCCACAGTGAAATAGTGTATGTGCGACAATTTAGTTTGAAATCAAATACCAGCTGTCAAAATGTCTGTGATGCACTTGCATCATCACCTCATCAAAACAAAGAAGGATACATTCACAGAGACCAGTTGAGTGATGAGATAACAAAGATAGAAGAGATAACAAAGACTTTTCTCACTTTTCACTTTTGTGCAAAACCAGATTGTAAAATGCTATAACTTTACTTCTGGTTGAGTTACGTATGTGCAAATAAAACTCCAATTTCAGTTCTATATACTATAGTAGAAAATGTCAAATGTTCACCAGTGAAGGATTTTCCCATGCCACCAACCTTATGATATGCAATGAGAAAGTGAAAAGATCAAAGACTGAAGAAAGCTCCGTGGCTCAGTTCCATGTGCGGTCAGTAGTGTGTCAGTCTGCAAGTCTTTTCGTGCATTAAGTGGTTGGAACTTTAGTACATACCAGTGTTGCTTCACATGAGGTTTGCATTTCGGAGACAGCTGTGGTGAATTACAGCAAAATCTTTAGAGGGGAGACTGGCAAGATTACGTAGGCATGGTTGTATAAGCTTGTTAGCGCTGAAGACATTTGGTCTGATTGCTAATAATTTTTTATAAAAATTTATATATATATATATATATATATATATATATATATATATATATATATATATATATATATATAAAATAGAGAGAGAGAAGAGAGAGGGAGAGAGAGAGGCCAATCAGGACTTGACATAGTAATGTATACTAACAATAAGTAGTTGCCAAGTCCCTCTTAAGTAGTATAGCCAACCTCTGCCTTGAGTCCTGCTGGAATGCAGCCATTCCTTTCTGGTGCATTTTTCCACTACTTAAAGTCCATTTCTTTTAGAGATCAAGGAGAAGGAAAAATCTCTGAGGAACATAAGAAGTGAAACATTCTATAAAAGCTCAGTGATGTTTAGACATGGAGATTGGGCGAGGCTTTTGACATCATTTAGCTGTTCAGGAAACCACTCAGGTTGTTTAGCCTTGTGTATAGGAGTATCTTGTAAGGGAGGCAATAGTGTTTGTGGCAAAAGAGACTGTGAAATGGGCTCATGTTTCATAGTCATTATAAAAGAGTACAGAGCAAGCAAATCTAATAAGTCTGAACTCCTTACATAACACTTGGCAGCATGCATTGTGGGTCAAATGCAGCTGCTGGTTTTCTTCAACTGTAATTCCACCATGATGTAGAAAAGGGGGAATTTTATATTACACCACCAGGATATTTCTCATGCCTGGGATACAAGTGATTCTGAAGCTCTTGACAGATGTGCTGATTCAATACTGTAGTAATTCCTGAAGCCAACTAACTTGTTAAGTCTATTTCTGTGAGGAAGCCTCAATTTGTAATATGTTTTGTCTTTAGTAGTATGGCTGCAAAAAATTAATATAATCAATTAATTGGCTTGAATGTGACTTATTACATTGAATGACTAGAATGGCTATAACATCATTTAGCTTTTTGTGTTAATTGTTTTTCTTTCCCTCACTAATCTAAATGTAAAACAAAACTGTGAGGGACAACTTTTAACATCATGTTACTCCTCCAGGGCTGATCTAATGATCAATTTAAATTACAAAGAAGGAATTTGATAAGGTATTTGTTCTAAACAAAAACACAAGAAACTTCACATTTGTGGATCTTTCTTTGTACCACTTATCTAAACTGTGCATAGACATTTTTTCCTCATTATCTTTAAAAAGTTAAATTAAACAGACTAAACTCATTTAATTAGTTTACTGGCCTCATTAAGCTATGAAATTGCTACAGATATTTAACTACTACATCAAAAAAATATCAAGCCCCTTCCATGAAATGTAATATGAGGCTATAACGTCAACTGTTTAGTATGAAAACAATTTTGCGCACAGTTTTGAGCAGGTTTTTTTTACGTTATGTGGTGCAATAGTAACAGCACTACTGCCCCCAACAAAGCCTATACACTAAAACACATTTATGTTTTTCTACGGAATGCATTGAATATAAAAATCCATGTAGATAATTATTCATAATAGACGTACAGCTCTATTAGACTGTTGTAGGCTACTAAAACATATTTTATGTAAACAGGATGAACATATAGATACAATATGATGCAAAATAACACAACACAGTTTCTGTTTGTAATGTTTGTAATAAAAAAACACTGCCTAACCCACTTTCTCTAACTTTATATCTTATAGACACACATATTAGAATAGTAGGCTATATGCTGAATAGATGATACGTCATTAAATATAGAATGTTTCCATTTTATTAAAAAGCACACAGGCCTATCGCTATAGAATACTTCTCACTTTGAACAGATGGGGATTAAGTAATGCTGTTGAATACCTACCAGAAACAATTACGCTAGTTACTCTCAGTTTATGGTCTGCCGTGATTTAACCCATAGGAGATGGCCAGGCTTTGATTCGCTGTGAGGCAAAAGTACCTTGTGAATTTTCCTGTGGAAAAGTCTTCCCTGCTTTTTGGCAGTTTGTATTTGGATGTAATGCTGTAGCTTTTAAATATAAAGTGTTTCATCAAAGAAAAAGCCTTACAGTATGGGTGCTGGCAGGATGGGGCTATTTTTCTTTATTTTTTTATTTGGGAAGGGGGTTGGGAAGGTGATAGGAGAAGTCTTATGAAAGTAAGGACGGGTTCTTGAACCAATTCTCTTTAGAAGTTTATTACTTCTACAAAGTCATTTGGTTTGTTTTTCATTACTTTAATGCATCTGAAATGTCACGGTTGATGATGGATAGTTCTAAATCGACCCCATAAAAATGGTTTCTAGTTAGGTTTGTAAAACCTTGGCATGGTTTTCCTTAGTAATCAGGATCACAATTCTTCTGCGGGTGAGTGAGCCTGTTAACAGATATAGTTCTACTACAGGAACATTACGTCATTTCACATATATTCTGCAACCAACACCCACATTTGTCATTAATATTTTCCCTCTGAAACTAATCTGGCCTTTCTAATGGATGATAAATGTGCTAACCCTTAGTTCATGAGGGTGAACTGTCATCCAAAAACCTCAGAAGCTTTATAGACCTTTTTCACCTGAATGGGAGGTCCTGTGGAAAAGCTCACCATGAGTAATGCCTGCCTGCAGACTTTACACATCTATTTAAGAGGTGGGTGAAATACATGATACTCTAACATGTCTCAGAAGTGGAACAGTATGAAAAATTCACAGCAGTAATAATTGTGCAAAACAGTATTGGAATATGAGGCTATCCTACCATATTTTACAAGAGGACAGCATTAAATAACATAACACTGTAACATTAGTTCAAATATTTATCTTATTTGCTAAGGGAAAATGTAAGAATAGATTTTTTTTAAAGCTGACTACTTGTTCACTCAGAAACACTGCACCTCTCTCCTACTGCACAGCTGCCAACCTGGGAGGATGAAGGCTAACTCACACAATGTTACAGGGTAGCTGAACACAAGTGGAGGACAGGGACTCCTGCCCTTTTCTGTATACATGAGCAGAGGTGCCAGTATCTACAGATTAGCTGTAGCATTTACATTTTGGATATGGGGCCACCTTAAAACTATGCTTTTCTGCTTTTTCAGATAAAGCAGTGGTCAGAGCAAACATGAGTAATATTCACAAGGCTGATAAGTCAATTCCCTGAAGGTTGAGAAAGGTGTGCATTTGCGTCTGACAGCAGTTACTTTCCCTTTGTGATGACTTTATCTAGGTGAACTTTGAATTGTAAATTCACATTTTGCTCTCCGCCTGCTAGGATATTCTTCTTGTAACCTCTGCAAGAGCCTACAGACATACAGAAACTACAGAGGTCTAGAAACAGTGATAGTACTTGAAAGAAAAGTAATACACACACTTCCCATGTTCTCTGTGAGTAAACTCAGTGACAGTGTCTCTGCTGAAGAAATTCAGATGCTTAGTATGACCCAAAATGGTGATATTCTGGATGGATTACATGATTAATGTAACCAGGCAATGATGCTATTTTACGAATCCAGTTGTAGCACTAAAATGTGCTATGCAGCTGTTTGTAATGTTGTAGTAAAATGTCTCGTAATCTTAAGTACATAGTATTATTGAAAGCTCCAACACTGTTAATAAATTTTGTGTGTGTTCCCTGTGTAATGGGATCCATCTATCTGAAAGAAAACATATGTTGATGGCATGCAGACAGCCATAAACCTAAAAATAATGCTGTTGTTAGGAATTATTATCAGTTATTAGCAGTTGTGAGGCTGCAATCAAATTACCAAAAAAACAGCCTCTGTTCTGTTCCAAAGTGACAGAAAATGATAGTTAATTTTAAAGAATAATTCAATTTCTTGTGCAAGTAGACATAAGACTGTTCATTCAACTCTGATAAATGTTTATCAGGCTTTGCATGATTAAATGTATACAAGGTAAACTTTCACATCCCTTAATATAAGCACACAAGAGTCCAACAGATGGGACATGTCTAAACAGGATGAAGACTAACAGAGAGCAAGATGGAGGAAGGATATGAAGAGTTCACATTTTTGTTTTATTGCTTTACATTCAACTTGAAATGGTACTGGACCACACAACACAAAAGAACAAACAAAAGACAAACACAGTACTGGAAAATTCTAAGTGTGAAACGTCAATTATATTAAGGTTTATCAGTAAAACTACTTTTTTTGTGGTTTTGATTCTGGGAATAAACTGCATCTGCTCAGGCACAGAATGTAATATTCTTCCTTATTTGATTAGTTTGACAAACAATTATGCCTCTTATTTGATATATATTGTAATTTCTTTCGAACCTATTATTAATCTACAAGTCATAAAACAATATGAAGGCCAAGGAAGGTTGAGCATGCAATAAAATGTTAAAAATAAATATATATCTTTTTCTTAAAGCTCTAAGAAACATTGTCCAATTCTAAGCTGGAAAAACAGCAGTGTTTAAGTGGGTTTCTTCATAAGAATCAGAAGCATAACAACCGATTCCTGTTGCTTACATCTAAAATATCTAACTAGAGGTAAATCTATCTAAATATAAAACTCTGTCAGTGAAAAATCATGTGAACAGATCAAGTCTGCCTGTCAGTCCCTGAGTACTGGAGTCTTTAAAGGGAAAACATAAGTCACTGCAAATGAAGGACCAAGAAGTCTTCAGCTTTCCTTTTCAACTTCCCTTTATGTTTCACTTTTTTCTCTTTTTTAATCTTCTGTAAATTATTGGCAAGAATGCTATTATTTTCATTCTCCTGTTCATCAACATCTGAGTACCAAGGTCCCCAGACCCCTCCGTTGTACTGAGGATTGGACCGATAGTCCTTGGGTGGGTAGCGGCATGGCACAGCTGTTTTGTTGTAATGCAAAAGTCTGAGTAGCATCTTTTTCACTATGTGTGGGTAACGCCTCGACAGATCCACACGCTCAAAAGGGTCAGCTGTGATGTTAAACAGCCAAATCGTCTTCCCTCGATCCCAGCGCACACGCTCACTGTGCCAGCGATTGCTCAACATCTGGTTGGAAAAGGTTTGTGGTGGAACCCAGTCGCTGTAGCCTGGAACACCTGTCAAGAGCTTCCAGTCCCCAACACGGAGAGCTGCCTGGATTGCTGTGTTCCAGATCCCATATCCTGCCTTCCAGGAGCCATTCTTAGCTTTGGTGAAGATGGGATCTATGTTATGGAGAATGTCATGACGTGGAGACGGGAGCCCTTCGCTGATCGACTCCCAAACGTCATAGCCATCCAGGTTCTGATTCTCATCAAGCGTACCTTCACCAAGTGTTACCAGGGTAGGGTACCAGTCAGTAATGTGGATTAGGGCTTTACAAGTACCTCTCCTCACAAGTAGGGGGCTGTGCACAAACCCCACTGCCCGTATACCACCCTCCCAGTAAGTTCCCTTACTACCTCTTAGTGGCCAATTACTGCCACCTGCCAGAGGTTGACCCCCATTGTCCGAAGAGTACACCAAGACCATGTTGTCATAGTAGCCATAGCGTTTGAGTGCAAGAGTTAAGTTGCGCATAGCCTCGTCCAAGCAGCTGACCATGGCTGCGTACTTGCGTCGTTGCAGATTTGGAATGGATTTATAGCGTTCCAGATAGCGAGCGGGAACCTGCAGAGGCGAGTGCACTGCCTGGTATGCCAGGTACAGGAAGATAGGTTGTCTGGGGTTGTGTGATGCTAGAATACGTACTGCCTTTTGAGTATACATGTGGGTGGAATAGATGCCTCGGTCTTGCTCCCACGCAGCTTCTTCGCCTTCATGCAGGTCAAAGCCACACATTCCAGGGCTGTCACATTTGTAGTGGCTGTAGTAGTCACCACTCCCTAGAAGGGAGCCGAAAAAGGTGTCAAAGCCACGCTGTGTAGGCATGCAGCTACGCTTGTAGAAACCAAGGTGCCACTTGCCAACCATGTGTGTAGCATATCCTGCATTCTTCAGCTTTTGGGGGAGGGTGACGTTTTCTAGCGGGAGGCAGTTGGGTTGGGTGGGGCGGATTATGGAGTGTTGGAGCCCAGTGTGAATTTGATACCTATGGTAGAAACAAATATAAACAAATTATAATTCAAATTTGAATACAATAGTTTAAGAATCATGTATGTTTTAGGATTACGTTGCACAAGTACTGCTTTATTTTACCAATAAAAAAAAAATAAATCTATACCAGTCATATCTAGGCATCTATACATCGTGGGTAGAATCTGAAAGCCACAGACATAGCACACATATGATATCACTACAACAGCTGGTATTTTGTAGAATTTCTTGGAATTTTGTTTAATTAAGCTCTTTCTTTTGAAGTTCATGTAAACATCTCTTGTCTGGAAGGAGTTGCTGTGTTTTTGTAATGCATGGTTTGATTCACACCTCAGTTAGTAAGAAGACAAAACACTAAGATGAATACCACAGACAAAAACTACACACCGCCTTAGTTCTTACATAAATTAATGAATCTAGTATACACTGAGATTTACAAAGATTTGCTGTACTAAATCACTTGTCTTTTAGTAATTTAAAAAAAAAGTCCACAAAGACGCTCAGTAAATACACAGGTATTAACACTTGTTTTGTCTGGTAAGTAAGTATTGGTAAATCCATTCTAGATCAAACTGACAGATTTAAGAAAAACTGTCAGTTTGATCGAGAATGGATCAAAGTTGTGAGCTAGTATTATACCTCAACATATTTGCCATGTTGGGAGGAGCAGGTTTATATTGTAAGCCAGTACTACTCTATGTAAAGATGCAGGTCTGCTCACAACCAGCTGTAACTCACGTCATATTCAACCAATTTTCAACAAATATACTTTCTTATACATCCTAGAGTTTGGTACATCATATGTGATGTTAATGTTAATATATATTTCTGGAAAAAGCAGCTGTATGTAGGCTAAAGAACAGCTGGACAGAAAATATCAAATCAATTTATTCATATATCAGCAATCAGCAGTAAGATTACAGAAAATCAGTAAATACAAGTTTCATGTTTTATTATGTACAGGTGTTGTTACTTTTTACAAAAAATATGTTCATCATAAGTTGGTGCTAAAACTAATGTAATAGACATGGCCTCATAGCTGTCAAAACTAGAATCATGATAAATATATCAGACAAACACAAATCCGACTACAACCCCCAAAATAGTCTTACCTATCTTCACACATTACCTAAATTAAGAAATTTAACTAAGAATTTCATCAAGGTGAATATAACATAAACACTAATAAACACCTAGCCAACAGCTCTAACAATGCTGTAACTCTCCCATAAAGTCCCTCATAAAATGTAAATACATTTGATAAAATGATCTAATTATGACGTTAGAATTAATGATCAGAAATGAATATGTATTGTTTTCTACAGCCTGGTGGGTAGGGTGTTAATCTATCATGCAGTTAAAAAAATTATGTAAATACTTAACATGAAGCTGGCAAACAACCTCAAAATTACTTCAACAATTTTTTACTGCTTTCCTCTGGAAAACACAGAAAAAAAGATATTGGTGCCTCTTGTCTGCCTTTCTGAGTGCCCAGACAACCAGGCTCCCCTTATTATTTTCTCAGTCATTCTCCTTTCCCTTCATCTCTGTCATCTATCCCTCTCTCCATCACCCCTCCTCCTGTCTTTCAGTACCCAACAAACAGGCATCCTGTCATAAGGTAAGGAGTGGAATAAGAGCTCTAGTTGTTCTTGAAGGGTTTGTGGCAACATGCAGGTTGAAGAACAACCTGTAAACATTGGCATAGTTTCACAATGTTCTAGTGTCTCTGCTGGTGCTAAAACACAAACAGTAATTACTACACCCACAAGCACGCATGTTGTAGTGAGATCTGTAGAGTGACTACTAGGGTTGCTGAGGAGGGGGAAAGGGGCTTGAGGTGTTCAGAAAGTATATGTCTGTCAGAGATATGAAGCATTCTTATTGCACCATTTAAACTGAATTAAAAGGCATGTATTTTATTGTACAGACAATCACCAGTCATTATTAATTAATTAATTAATTAATTCATCTACCTTCAGTTATCCAGGTCAGGGTCATGGTGAACCTGGAGTCTATCCTGGGAATATACCCTGGGCACTAAAATAGCACAACACACACACACACACACATTCAGACCTAGGGGCAATTTAGAGTAGCCAATCCACCTACCAGCATGTTTCTGGGAGGTTGGAAGAAGCTGGAGAACCCGAAAGAAACCCATGCAGACACAGGAAGAACATGCAAAACTCCACACAGACAGCAACCCGAGCTCAGGATTGATCCAGGGAATGGAGCTGTGAGACAACACTATGCCACCCCACATAAGTCATACTATTAACTAGAACTTTTAAAGATACAAGGCACCCATAGATTAATGTCTGCCTTCGAGTATAAAAGTAAATTTAATTAGATATAAAGATATCTTTTTTTTTTTAAAGTTAACCATTGCCAAAGCACAGGTCATTCCAACCATTTCATTCCATGTTAAGTATTACGTACTATATAGCATATTCGAAATAGTGATGGCACCATTGATGGTGTACCAGTTATTTAGTGCAGCATATAGTGGTTTGTCACCCTGCTACTGATAGCCCTTACCCATGATCACTTGTGGATATATAACACATACTACAACACCATGTGTGTATATTTGTGTGGTTGTGTGTTTTGGGGGGAGAGAGAATGAAAAGTGCAATGACAGGGCTACAGTACTGCCCAACACCCTAGTGCCTACAGGTGTAGTAAGGTTAAATTTAATGGTTTGAAGACTTTAAAAATTCTACTTAAAATGTTATTTAAGGCCTAGTTTGCAGTATTTGTACACTAAATATAAAATCGCTTCCAAATCTTTGATTCTGTTTGTTCCTGTTAGATTTCCTCATATCTATGTCTCTGTGTGTGTTAGCTCAACAGCAAGTAGATAACATTCACCTCAGTTTAACCCCTTAAAGTATTATAGATATTTCTTTTAGAGCATATTATTCAGTAACTACTATTAATTATTCAGTAACTACAGTGAAACTAACAGGAAAGGTATGTAGCTATTAGAGGAGTGAGGAATGTAAGATTGGACAAGCAGATGGGCGCCAGTTTGACACCAGATAAAGAATAGCTTAAAATGCTTACAATCTACGACCAATCAAATTCAAATTCCAAATAATTTAACAAAATGCCTGCAATTATTTTTCATTTAATAATGTATTTTTAGAGCCACACATACTATGTATTTGTCAAGACACAAGTAAGGGGTTGCTGTTCTTTTACTGCGCAAACATCTCTCTCTCTCTCTCTCACACACACACACACACACATACAGCTGTGCTGGCTACCATTCCACTGTTCAGTTAATTTATAGAGTCCCTATGCCATGAGCTTTGGAGAGAATGTAAAAATGTTTGGGAGTAGTACATGGTACAGATGTGCATCTAAACTCTACTGTACTATATATATATATATATATATATATATATATATATATGACTGCAAACATAAATTGATCATAAATGTTATTAACAATCATGGTATATTTTAGGTCCTATATATTTAATGAGCTAATACAGAACACAAGACCACAAGACATACTGAGAGATAGCATTAAAAAGGTGCATGTTTGTGACTACATGTAGACCTATCCACAGAGGTTTCTTACACTCTTAGCTACAAAAAAACACATCCTGGCCACGGATGTGTTTAAACTTGGGCTGCTACAATAGAAATCCTGCCAACACACTTGGCTGGTTTTCTGCTTAGCTCTAAACTATCCATACAATAAGCCCATACAAGATTAGCTCAGACTAAAACAGTGTGAGTAGGGGTGATGATAACACAAGATAGGCAGACTGTCTCCTTGATACTTAGCTTGTACAGGCTAACTCCTTTACATTATAGCTTTACTCCAACATGAATTAAATTCAACAATCTACATAAATACTCCATAATGAAAGGTAAAGATAAATACTCTATAATGAAATGTATAGCTATTTGCTACAACACTTGAAATTGAGCTAAAGTGCATAACATAAAGTGCATCATTAAAGTTATCCTGTGGTCAATTCAACTGACTGGACGTGATTCAGAAAGGCATATCTCTGTCAGAGCATGTTGCATGTCAGAGCAAAAAAAGAAGAACAAGCCATGATTTCAATAGAATTGCCCGTAGTCTTCGGGAACAGGATTGTGTTGAGGCACACATCTGGAGAAAGGAATCAAAAATGTTTACAGCTTTGGAGATCTGGAAGAACGCAGTGGCTTCCTATATTCTCAAGAGTATATACATAATCAGTCCCTGCCCTTCCTGCAATTTTGAAAACATGCTTAAAAAAAATTGCGTGGGTCTCAAGCATGTGTGAGAATGCGAGATTCAGTGTGTGACAAATGTAGAGTGGCAGGCAAATGAAGAGAGGTAATATCAACATTACTAACACATACCTGCATATTTCATTCATATATGTTCTGAAATAACCGAGATAGGTATTACTTTTTTTGAGTCATAGTCATGATTAAGTACTTTTTGGTGTTGTGTAGCTGAAAAGGAGCAGCATCATTCTGTGGGGATGTTTTTCAGCAGCAAGAACTGTCAGTCTTGTCAGAATTGAGGGAAAGAGGAAAACGTGCTCAAAGGTACCCAAGAACTCAGAGTGGGGCAAAGGTTTACTGTCTAATAAAACACTGACTCAAGTCACACAGCCAAGATAACTTTGGCACAAGTTTGTGAATGTCCTTGAGTGGCCCAGTGTGGACTTGATCATCTCTAATCAATCAATCAATCAATCAATCAATCAATTCATCATCTATAACCATTTCATCCTGGACAGGGTTGCGGTGGATCCAGAGCCTATCTCAGGAATACTAGGCATGAGGAGGGAACACACCCTAGATGGGATGCCAGTCCATTGCCGGGCACAATGCACACACACATTCATACGTAGGGGCAATTTTTCTTAGCCAATCCATCTACAATCATGTTTTTGGGAGGAGTGAGGAAACCAGAGGACCCAGAGGAAACCCACTCGAACACGGGGAGAACATAAACCACAGAAACCCCACACAGTCAATAACCCAAGGTCAGGATCAAGCCAGGGAGCCTGGAGCTATGAGACTGCAACAATACCTGTTGTGCCTGTAAACGCATTTTTTAAATACAGTTACAGAATCTGTTTATGCTTTTTCATTAAAGTGAAATGAACTGAACAACAGCGACATAGTTTGGCTTGGAAGACAAAAAGATTCTTATCCACTTAGGTTTCTGGTGGTCATCCACAGAGATAGTGTGTGCGATGTAAAACTGATTCCCTTATAATAGTTTGTTTCGTGTTCTAGAAACATGAAGTAAACTTTTTAATTGCATGTGTGTTTCAGCTCATGTTTTTAACAAAAAAAATCCAATAAAGGTACATTTACCCCTTTGTGAAGCCTTTTTGGCAAACCTTTGGCATTTTATATACATTCCTGCATATAAAGCACCTTCATAGCTTCTATATTTTTATAGCTTTTTCCAAGAGTCTCAGATCATTGCATTGCTCACTACATAAGCAAACTGTAAACCATATATATATATATATATATATATATATATATATATATATATATATTTCAATTCAATTTTATTTGTATAGCGCTTTTAACAATGGACATTGTCACAAAGCGGCTTTACAGAAATAAATACATTAAAATTAAATTAAATCAAAATAAATTGTAAATATGTGAATTTATCCCTAATGAGCAAGCTAGAGGCAACAGTGGTAAGGAAAAACTCCCTGAGTCCATATGAGGAAGAAACCTTGAGAGGAAACAGACTCGAAAGGGAACCCATCCTCATCTGGGTGCTAACAGATAGTGCAATTATAAATAAATCCCTTCTATAACTGTGTACTACATGGACAAATAGTGCAACTGTGCAACCAGTAAATTCATTACAGTTTTCACATGACGTCCGGTTTGTTGAACCTACCCACTGTTGAGTCATATCCACTTGTTGAACCATATATGATGGGAAAAGGTATATATCATATCGCTAAAGGCGCAGGGCAAATATTGGGGTACAAGCTAGAAATCTTTTAATGGGCGTGTGAAAGGAAAGCTGGATAGATAGAGATAGATAGAGATAGAGAGAGAGAGAGAGAGTATTTTATTGATCCCTAAGGGAAACTGTTTTGTTATACCAGCAGACAATTACAGACATAACATATGACATTACAGACACCAAATACTAACAAGGCACACTTATCTGTAAGTCAATAAGTAAGTAACTCACGTGACAATGAGGTAACAAATATAATAAAAACAGAAGGTGTAAAAGATTTCCTCTTCATCTTTGGTAATTAATTAAACACTCACAAGTGTTTATTCATTAAATCCTGTTGCACATTGTAGGATTTTGTAACACCTTGATTAAAGGGATGAAGGTACACATTAGTGGGTGTTTCAGCACAGTGAAAAAGAAAGGTTATATAGTATGAATGAACATATTTTGATGCCTTAAAGAAGCTTGTAAAACTGAACAGGTCACCAGACATATAAACTCCACTGTGTTATGCTCCATTAGCTCTAATTTACAATGTCATAAATCTGCAACAACAGCCCCTAGGTCACGGGTAGAACGTTAGGGTCACTGACCAACATAACTGTAGCAATATAGATTAATCAGATTAAGCTATGTCTTTATGTGTTTTGAAAAAGGGCTGAAAATGTGTCGTTAAAGAGGAAAAATACTGAGCTAAGGTAAAAATGAGTAAATTTTATAGTTAATCGTTTTTTTTATGGAGTTATAACTGTGGTCGAGGGACACCACAGACAAGTGGAAACCGATCCAAGATCTCTTTCAACTGCTAAAAGCTGCTGTCAAAATCCTGTCATGGTCTCCAATCATGGCGTCCCGCCGGCATGTTGACGTAACCGCTGGAGCATACTTCCAACCTATCACACACCCAGTAAAACCAAAAGTCTCTCCTTGTATGCAATCAAAATAATCCACAAGACATATGTCTTTTGACCACCACAGCCACTGGCTCTACAAATCCTTACCCAATCTGTGCTGGAAGCTCTGCCAGCCCTGTGTTCTTCCTCACTACAGTGTTCCTCCTACATCTGGTCTAAATAAACATATTAGACTCCACGCTACAGTTAATTACATACAGACCCTGAATCAACAAAAGCTGCTCTCTCAGGCTTTCCCTCACACTAACGTTCATTCAGTCACACCTTCTTCTAGTTCCTGATAGATCATTCAATCTGCCTGGTTCCTCCTTTTTAAACCTCTCTCTTTTTCCACTCCATGAACTACGTGATCTAATGTACTACATGATTACTACAAAATGAAAACTAAGACATGCAAGCATTTTGCTCTTTTTAAAGGGTTTTACTTACTGAATTAAAGTATTGAAGTGCTAGTGAAACTGAGAAAATTGCAAACACATTGCATCTTAATGTTATCATAAAGTTAATACCATGTAATAAAGCTATTCAGTGGGGCTGAGGTCAGGGCTCTGTGCAGGCCACGCGCACACACACACACACACACACAAAGTCTTCACCCTTTTATATGGCAGCATTTCTTTTGGTCTAATTGAATAGCTAGTATTATCTGTCTTAATTTATGGATTTTCTCTGGATTGCATTCTATCAATAAATGAACAAATGACATTTTCACAAAGTTTGTGCATCCCATTAAAATAAATATGATACACTATATGGCCAAAAGTATGTGGACACATGACCATCGCACCCATATGTGCTTGTTGAACCATATGGATTTAGCCCCTCCTTTGCTGTAGAGACTCCTCTGCTTTCCACTAGATTTTGGAGCATGGTTGTGGGGATTTGTGCCACTCAGACACAAGAGCATTAGTGAGGTCAGGCACTGAAGTCAGGTGAGGAGGCCTGGCGCGCAGTCGACGTTTCAGTTCATCCCAAAGCCGTTCAGTGGGGTTGAGGTCAGGGCTCTGTGCAGGCCACTCGAGTTCTTCCACTCCAAACCTGCCAAACCATGTCTTTATGGAGCTCGCTTTGGTGCACAGATGCACTGTCATACTGGAACAGGTTTGGGCCTCTTAGATCCAGTGAAGGGAAATCTTAAAGCTACAGTATACAAAGACATTCTCAACATTTTTTTGCTTACAACTTTGTGGCAACAGTTGGGGGAATGTTCAAATATGGGTGTGATGGACAGTGTCTACATACTGTGCTTTTGGCCATATAGTGTATTTAAACTTGACAATGCAATCTATATATAAAATTACAAGGATATGAACATATTTCTCGACCAACTGGATTTTCATGAATCACATTGAATCAAAATCAAATTGGATCATGAGCGAAACCCCCCTGCCAATAAAAAAATAATTTAAAAAAATCACTTTTTTTTTTTTTTTTTTCATCACATCCCTAATTAACATGACATTGTCTGTTATGAGAGTGACAATTTAAACTCTGACTTTACTTGTCTGGCATGGGCAGGTTGTCAAATGTGGACGTGGCTTAAACAGAAATTCTAGGAGGCCACAGCACATGTGAAGAGGATTCTCTTGCTTTTTTGGCCATTGTACCCAGTCTAGTTCTAATTAATCAACACAATCATGACAGAAATTGAAACCTCTTGTCAAAATGTACACTAATCACCAAGAGGCTGACAAGAATTCACAGTTTATCTGAATTGACTCTTTTGGCCCAACACTCTAATCTGATTTATGACACAGACTGCCTAGCACCCTCTGCTTCTTCATCAGACAAGGTGAAAGACCCTCTTAGGTATTTCAGCATTTTTTCAACTACAAGCACCTTATTATTTAGGTCAAGTAGATGACAAAAATGTTAATCCTTCCATCCACTGACTTCTCTCAATAAGAGGATCTAACTCCTCTGAGATACAGCTCTCCTTTTCCTTTTTATTCCAGTCATGCTGAGACATTTCACAACTCTTGATTTAAAGCTTAGAGGAAAAATCCACCATGAATGACTTGCTATTAATTTTTATAATGTGATCTTCAGTTGCATCCAAGATTTCTTTTGTAATTAAATTCTGAGTTCACATTTTTTAGGTTTAAACTTCTTTCATGTACTTTCACTTTGGTATATAGTTTCCTACATTGCCCACAATGTTGTTTGACTACCTGCTGATACTGTTGCCCTTGATTTAATGTCAACACCATAGTTTATCCTCCTAGTCATTCTGCATTGATTTATTATACATATAAGTAAGATGAAGGTTTTGCTTGTTGGTTCACAATGCAAAGATCTCTTCAAATATTCCTGAGCAGAAAGCAAACACACCCAAACAATAACACCCCTTATTCGAAATATCTTGTACCCTGCAGCCTTGTTACTTTCTTTTAACTAAGAGGAGACTTTATTAAAGTCAGAAAGAGCTTTCAACATGGGCACTAGACCCTGCTACTTATTCTGTAGTGCTTAAAGATTGCCAAAGTGGAGCCTCTTTTTCATTACCTTCAAAGCAGGAGCCTGGCAAGTTTCCTGTCCTCTGCAGGGCTTTAAAGAATTCACTCAACCATGCTACTCAACATTAAAGTTTTTTTTTATACCACAGTGTTGGTGAAGTCTCAAATCTGATGGATCAGAAGGTGTTGATTCATTTTCTAGAACCGCATAACTCTGACAATAGTGCCAGCTGTAATTCAAATTATATGTTTATATTACCATGCTAGCTGTAATATGTTATTATTCCTATAGTAAGAACTAAATCACAGAGACTTGTATGAAGGCCACTCTACATAGCCTAAGCCTACTAATCCATCCACCCATTCTCTGTACTACTTATCCTACACAGGGTCACGGGGGAGCCTGGAGTCTATCCCAGGGGACTCGAGCACTCGGGCAGAAGGCGGGGGACACCCTGTAGGAGGTGCCAACCCATCTTAGGGCACAATCGCACACACACTCACACACTATGGACAGTTTGTAAATGCCAGTCAGCCTACAACGCATGTCTTTGGACTGGGGGAGGAAACCAGAGTAAACTCCGAAGCACAGGGAGAACATACAAGCTCTGCGCATACAGGGCGGAGGCAGGATTCGAACCCCCAACCCCAGACAGTGCTAACCACTAAGCCACCGTGCCCCCCCAAGCCTAATAATCAATGGATTAAAAAAAAGAGTTGTTATTTAACAAAGAAAAACCTATAGTGGTTGATATAGTGAAGCTTTCTGTAAGGAGATGTTTATGTAACATTTATGGAAAGAGTCTTGGGTGTTGTAATGGTCAGCATGTTGTAATGGTCAGTAAGTCAGGACAGAGGACTGTGTGCTTTCCAGAAACATGACAAGCTGTATATTAACTTCAGGACAGAGAGAAAAGGGGGCTGGTGAAAGAACTGCTTATATCTGTTAGAACATACGTGATAACAAGAACTAACTTAATTGTCTCATGGACACTCCACAACATTAATTTGTAATCATAAACCGTTATGGTGATTGTGTGGAGTTTCTGTGCATGTTCCCCCATGTCCACATGATGTAAAATATATCTTATCTTATATATGTGTGTATTTCCTTCGGGTTTTCTGTTTTCATCCCACCTCCTAAAAACATGCCCAGAGGTGGACTGGCAAAGATAGATTGCCCCTAATTGTAAATTTGTGTGTGTGCGTGTGTGTGCGTGTGTGCATGCACGGTGTCCGGTAATGGACAGCGTGTGGTCCTGCCTCATCCCGAGTGTTCTCAGATAGTCTCTGGATCCACTGTGTCCCTGGATAAAGTGGTTAATAAAAGTGCATGATTGAGTATAAATGGTTAAAAGTATGATGCCTTATTCATTATTAAATTAAAAAATTGTAACATTTGGCAAATTTCTGTGGCATGAGAAGAATAAAACACTTCAGGCCAAGCTGTTACTGGAAAATAATCGACTTCAAGCCATATCACATCACCCCCTGGTGGATTATTTTCCTACAACAGCACAGCCTGTCAGCCTATCAGCCCATTCTATTATTCCTTGCTTAATGACCTGAAGGCACACAAGCTTGGAAATGTGCATTGCAGAATGATTTAATATTTGGTAGATTTCCATTACCATGCAGTATTTTACTATAAATGTCTACTACAATGTCTGTGCAGTCTCTGATGAGAGAATCTAAGGTGTTAAATGTAACATCAAGGGTTGTGCATGGTGTTTTACATGATTTATATTGTGGCATGTTGTGTAATGTTTCTCTAATGGCCACAATTTTGTCCACAACTGTTCACCAGTGAGGTCAAAGAAGTGTGATATCCTGCGTAAATGATATCCGGAATGCAGGCATGCAGATGTAATCTGAAATTAGTTAATTATGACAGTATGCATGACAGCATTTCTGTAGATTCTGTGGAAATGAACAACACATGTAGCGTTACCCATGGCTGATGTGTGAGCTATCACTGAAACAGACTGCAGCACTTTGTTACAACATGTACATGCTTTAGTTCAGAATTTATTTCAGAGTTCTTTATTGCAAAATGTATACACTTTGATGATTTGAATAATTTAGTTTTTTATTGGAGACATGAGAGCTGTACTGTAAAAATATACATTCTTATTATACTTATATAGTGTAGATTTCAGTACTATAGTGCAGAAATGATGTCAGCTATAAAATATACACGCTTTAGTGCAGATTTCAGTACTGTAGTTCAGAAATGATGTCTTTGCTGTAACATATATACACTGTAGTGTAGATTTCAGTACTACAGTGCAGAAATGAGGACGTTATTGTAAAATATACATGCGTTAGTGCAGATTTCAGTACTGTAGTTCAGAAATGATGTCTTTGCTGTAACATATATACACTTTAGTGTAGATTTCAGTACTACAGTGCAGAAATGAGGACGTTATTGTAAAATATACATGCGTTAGTGCAGATTTCAGTACTGTAGTTCAGATTTCAGTACTGTAGTTCAGAAATGATGTCTTTGCTGTAAAATATAAATGCTTTAGTGTAGATTTCAGTACTATAGTGCAGCAATAAGGACTTTATTGTAAAATGTACATACTGTAGCATAGATTTCAGTACTACAGTGCAGCAATAAGGACTTTATTGTAAACTGTACATACTGTAGTGTAGATTTCAGTACCATAGTGCAGCAGTGAGGACTTTGTTGTAAAATGTACACACTGTAGTGTAGATTACAGTACTACAGCGCAGAAATGAGGACTTTGTTGTAAAATGTAAACAATGTAGTGTAGATTTCAGTACTACAGTGCAGAAATGAGGACTTTATTGTAAACTGTACATACTGTAGTGTAGATTTCAGTACTACAGTGCAGAAATGAGGACTTTATTGTAAAATGCACACTGTAGTGTAGATTTCAGTACTACAGTGCAGAAATGAGGACTTTATTGTAAAATGTAAACACTGTAGTGTAGATTTCAGTACTATAGTGCAGCAGTGAGGACTTTGTTGTAAAATGTACACACTGTAGTGTAGATTTGAGCCCTTTACTGAAGACAAGAGTGCTTTATTTTCAAATCTGAGAGCAAAACTGGCATGCTTTATGCAAATCTGTGGGCTTTACATGCATGCTGCAGTAAAGTACTGCCAGTAACAGCACTGCTATGTGCTGTGGTTTACTTTTATTGTACAGGTGCAGAGGGAAGTGTCCCGGCATCTACAGAGGTACTGTCATTATGAATACTGCCTAATACAACATGCAGTTAACTCAGGAAGCACAGCAGGTCGTGCTGGAGGAGCTGACAGGACTGTGAGTGGCTGTAATGTGCTCACCTGCCGGTCATGAGCTGACTGCGGGATGGACTGCACAGCGGCTGCACGTAGTAATTCTCCAGTTTCACTCCGTTAGCCGCGAGCCAGTCCAGTGTCGGCGTCTTGATTTCGGACCCGTGATATCCCACGTCCCTGAAGCCCTGGTCGTCCACCATAACGAAAATGATGTGCGGCTGCGAGCCGGGCTTGTCCACTTCATTCGAGCTGGTGCGAAAGTTCTTCGTCCATCTCCCGTATCCGGAGGCGGCCGCGCTGCAGAGGCAGAATCCGGCCAAAACCCCGAGCACCAACATGGCCGCCTCTTCAGCGCCTCGCCGCTCACACCATGCGCCTTCACTGTGGAAGTCCAAGTGGCTCATGAAGGGCTACATACTGCTGCCTCATTCACAGCGCGGTGTCTGTCTGCGCGGCATGGTCGGAGCGCGCGCGCGCGCGCGTGCGTGTATGTGTGTGTGTGAGTGCGTGCGTGCGTGCGTGCGTGTGTGTGTTTCAGCTTGAGGCGGCGCGCGCCAGCGGGTGGAGCAGAAGCGCTTGGCAATTAGGTTTAGCGACTTTCAGTTTTTTTTTTGTTTGTTTGTTTGTTTTTTTGAGAAAGCATGATGAACACACATCGAAATGCAAGCATTTAAAATTCTTATGATTAAAAAAAAAATCACATATAATAATAACACTAGTGTCATACCTCCCTGTTACTAATGCTCATGGTGTTTTGTTTTGATTTTTTATACAGTTGGGGTCACTGGGGGAAGTTTATATTCGCCTTGCAGAATCTGCAAAATGTTAATAATTTTAAAAAAAAGAGGGATGATAAAAACTGCATTTTGTTTTTTATTTAGTACTGCCCTGAATAAGCTATTTCACACAGCAGATGTTTACATATAGTCCACAAGACATAATAATAACTGAATTTACACAAATAAACCAGTCAAAAGTTTACACATGCTTGATTCTTAATACTGTGTGTTGTCACCTGGATGATCAAAGACTGTTTTTATGTTTTATGTTTATGTTTCATGAGTCTCTTGTTTGTCCTGAGCAGTTAAACTGCCCTCTGTTCTTCAGAAAAACTTTTGAAAAGGATGACCTGTGTAAATTGTTATTATTTTGTCTTCTGGGAAACATGTAAATATTTTATGTAGCTTCTGAAGGGCAGTACTAAATGAAAAAAATTAGATCTTTAAACAGAATCATAACAATTTACACCAATCATCCTGTTCAAAAGTTTACACCCCCAGCTCTTAACATAGTGTGTTGCCTTCTTGAGCATCAGTGAATGTTTGCACCTTTTGTAATAGTTGTGTATGAGTCCCTCAGTTGTGCTCAGTGTGAAAAGATGGATCTAAAAATCATATGGCCACTGCTGGAAAGGGGTCAAATATGCAGAAGATGCTGGAAAAGCAAAGAATGTCCAGGACCTGGAGGATTTTTCTGAAGAACAGTGGGCAGTTTAACTCCCCAACTGTATATAGGGAATATCTGCTTTGTTTCTCAGTGAAAAAATGAATGGCCACATAATCACATTGCTGTGTTAGCTTCCCAGCTGCTCTAATACTAGTGTACCTACAAGCCTACAATCAAATAGCTAGACACGTTAAGTCTGCACATATAGAATAAGAGTAACAGACCTGGCAAAACTGTGATTTAAGGTAGAACTGGGTGGCAGCTGTACAATCAGTTGAACCTCCTTGTGGATCTACCTTAAATCACATATTTGCCAGATCTGTTACTCTTATGTAATTTGTTTACTCAAGCTGACTAGGAGGAACAACTGATTGTGCAGCTGCCACCCCCGTGGCCCCCCTGATCTGAGATGTTTCCTTACAATCAATGCTTGAGTTCTGTTCAGTATCAGCCATGAATTATTTAGAAAAACAAGACATTTTTGGATAAAAGACAAAAGTCCTTCATCTGTGTAATCTAAGAGCTCTTGAAGCTGGCTGTGATAAATAAATATTCCATGCACTGAACTTTGTTGGAAACCAGGGCATACGGTATAAATGGACTAGACTACAAAGGTTCATTTTTAGCATGCACATCAGAGTACTTGCTGTTGACAAATTATACAGATTATTTTGGACTTTTGTGGAACCACAGCAACAGCACCACAATTGGTCATCAGAAACATACACAGAATGGCTTGAAGAAGCGAAGCTGGGGCTGATTTCTTTCTAGCTCAGACTGTAAATTCATGCAGCCTGTCAGTGAGTCATGTCAGGTGATTACACCGAGTGAAATGCCCTCTAGATTTGATCTCCATTTGGGCTGATATTGAAACAGCAGTGATTGAGAAGCCGTATGCGAAACACGGGCATGGGTGTAATGAATGTGAACACGGTGGCTTATTTACTTTATCATCCTTTTCCTCCAAAATG
Organism: Pangasianodon gigas; assembly: GCA_022758105.1. NCBI lineage: Eukaryota > Metazoa > Chordata > Actinopteri > Siluriformes > Pangasiidae > Pangasianodon > Pangasianodon gigas. Next base: position 20,727,388 of record CM040457.1, on the reverse strand, counting down.
CCTTGTAAAGTAGACTGCGCACACATAGACTACACACACACACACACTGTCCGAACAAAGTACAAGGTACACAAAAGGACAGACAACAGAACATAAGTTTAGTGTTGTTTTGGTTTAAACGAAAGGGTTAAACCTTTTCTGTTTACCATGTTTGGTGTTCAGAGGAAACACAGCATGAAACCAGCATTACTGACTTGAAGCACAAAAAAAAAAAAAAAAGAAAACATTAATGTGGTTGTCCGTCTGCGTACCATTCATATTATGTCTTCAGGACCTCATAACTGCAGCATTGCTCAGCCCGAATAGTTGAGAGCTATTGATAGATTTTAGCCCTCCAGTCTATCCTCATGATCAGTCGTCATGATATCAGCGAGGATTGGGAGTGGGTGGTTGGAGGATTTTTTTGGGGGGGGGGGGGGGGGGGGGGGGGGGGGGGGGGGGGGGGGGGGGGGGGGGGGGGGGGGGGGGGGGGGGGGGGGGATGGTGGTTGAGGGATGATAGGGTGAACAAAGAGGGTATCACTTAATATGATCCAAGAAAAATTCAACTGGAAATCATATTCTACATAGTCCTGCCACCTTGTCTCTGTCTTGCATTTTCTGTGTGACTCACATCTAGGAATCAGCTAGTGCTGCCAAATGAATGTGAGAACACCGGACACATTTGCTTACTTATACCTTTCTCATGAAAACTCGAGAAGAAACGGAGGCTTGGCATTTACCATATAAGCAGCTGAAATTCAAATTGGGATTAAGGTGTATAATGTACTACTGGTCTGATAGATCAGGCTACAGGTGATTAGTAACTAAAAGCTTTTACATTAAGCTTGGGTTTTTCCTTAACTCTAACCACATAAATCTGATAACTCTAAAAGAACAATCAATTCATTGTGAATTTTTAGAATAGTTTATAGGTAGCATGTAATTTTAAAAACCATTTCTGTATAAAATAAAGTGCTTTGCTATAAATTCATGCACAAACACTCCAAGCACAAAAAAACCCTTGATTTTTTTTCCTCTGTTTAAAAAAAGCGCACCAGTGTGTTTTGTAATGTTACATGGATTCAGTTGTATCATTTTCCATATTGGCTTTTTCCATATCCATGCTAAAACAATAAAATCTTTCCCTTGTCTGTATGCCTCCTCTGTACCACCTACAACATTATGTGCTTAATGTGTCTTCCATTCAAAGACATCCTCTTCATTTTGAGGATTGCTGGCCATAGCGAAGACTTCATATCCGTTATCTTTGCAATGTGCAGTTACAGTGAAAGAGCAAACATGGGCCACAGTGAACCTCAGGCATAGTTTTGTTTCTATAAGCAGTAATATAAGACATTTCAGGCATCCTCCCTCTATTGCCTGAATCACTCAGTACTGTACTGGTTGCCAGATGGCCTCTCAGCACATTCATGCAGGCTATCCTGCTGTTCTGTCATGCTCAAGACCAGAATTTCCCTTTTCCGTTGATCTGATTTCACCATCCCCTGCAGATTTTTGACCTTAAGGCAAAACAGAACAATGAGCAAATTTTACCAGCATTCTGCAACCCATTATCTGGTGAGTCACTTCACGAGCATTACCAGCCGTTACTGCAGCTGTAAGGAACGGTAACACTTGACTTGAAGATCATATATCAGCTGTATGGAATCAGTGGTAAAGTCTTGTGAAATTTTCCAGCTTTATATGAGATTTAATTTTTATGGGACTAGGAGTATGATGATAAACTCCTATGATAATATAAGGCAATATGACATATTTACTCAATTAGCTTCAGATATAGTGTGTCCATTAAAATTTCCTACAGGATTTTTTAAAACATCTTGTAAAGTATCCCTGCACGCAAAAGACATGATTTAGAAATGGTTATTTGCTCTTGGATGGCTGATTCTTATTATATGGATTAGTACATGGGTCAGAATTTGCAAATTTCACATTTTCTAATTTAAAACTGATCCAAATTCCCTAAAAGAACTCATTTGACGAACGATAAATATAAGTGTAGATTGTGATCACAATGATGATGTAACTGGAAAGTTACAAATGTATAGACCCTGCATGCTAATGACAATAAACTCAAGACAATAACTAAAGCTGATAAATGGATATGTTAATTTTCCCCTGATTTCTGTGAGCAGATGGCTTCTCTTTTTGTAAGAGTGTAATGCCGTATAACTATTAGCATGGAGTAACCAGTGTAGTAGGGGGAAGGCATGGGGTTGGATTGGCAGAAGGACAAGGGAGGGGGTTTAATTTTCATATTCATAGTTCTTTGTGTGTGTGTTTAGGAGGGTAAAGATAAAGAGATGTTCATCAGCCATTTTAGACATTTCTTAGCCTTTAAAAAAGATATTAAAGAATTTATTTCTCAACAAGGTTCAGGGGTACTTTGAAGAACAAACATATCAGGGGTAAATCTAGGAAAACACGAGTGAAAGCAGTAGTGGAAACCAAGGTCTTGCTTGCCATCTCAGAGCCATGAGTCCTGAGACTATGCTGACTTCTGTGCAACATGGGAGCAATCAACAGTAGAGGAGGAAAAGCATATAATGTGTGGTGAGGCCAGATATGGGCCAGAAAATCTTGTCCCAGCAGGCTGTTTAGCTCTGCCAGGGAGAACCACAACCAGTACAACATGCAAACTTGGCACTGGGCTTCTCTCGCTAAGACAATGATGTGTTTCCGTCTATGCCATTTAGGGTTAAAGTGTAGGCTGATAACCCACTTCTGACATGAGACAGCTTAACACTGCAGAATATGTGGATGTACAAAATGTGTTTATGGAAGCTGCTGTATAATATAATATAATATACTGTAGTTATGTTTTACCTCTAATAGTGGTACTAACCACCATGCTGAAAGAGTAAGGTGTAATTGTCGTTAATAATGCTTCAACCAAGCACACCATGTGTCAATGTAGACATCAGTGGCTAATAATAACTTAATAACTTCTGAAAACCACATCCAGCTACAACTAATGCAACCACCACTGTAACAATCTAGATGTCCAACATGTCTGGGCAGGATGGACTCTTTTCTTAGCGGCTTAAAGAAAAGGTTTTGTTTGCATGTTTTTAGCTCTGTAAGGTATGTGGCTTTTCATGCCTGGCCTTTAGAATGAGTGAATGAGCAGGACACATAAAAGTCTGTTACACCTGCCAGTTACAAGGAATGTGACTCTGGAATGTGAGTGTGTATATTCTTCCAAAAAAAAAGGATTCATGCAGAGGTAATTGAATTCATATTCATGTCTGAGCTCAGCTGTAAAGTCATGAGGTACAGTGCTGCATTTGGACATTAAATGGCGTTAAACATAGCCAGACTCTTGATTTCCTTCCAAATGTATTATATCGACTGAAAGACAAGTTGTAACAAGGCAGCATACAGAACAAAACAGAATGTGTGTATTTGACACATTCTTTGAATATTTATCATAGTTAGCAAATGGGAAACACACAAGGAAACATATAGGTACATTTTATTGTTCGAAGGACATTCCTGCATCCTGTTAGCAGTGGTTTCACTAAGTACTGTTACTGACAGTATGTTCAACCACTTTTTAATCACTATAAAATGATTTGTGTCACTGTGGTCTTTGTGCTCACTGACAGAAATCCACTTAACTCATCAGCTGAAGTTCCAGCAAAGCATCTCAAGTGGCCTGATCCGTCATTATTGGACAGCTATGACAGTATATGCGTAGGCTTCTGTGAACCGGAAAGCTGAAATCTGGCTCCATCTGCTTCTACTCCAAATTGATAAACTATTTTTGTCCCCTGAGGACTATTTTCCCTGGTGTAATATGCGATCAATTAGTGATTGTGTCTATTTTTTCCCACTGTGGCTTTTTTGCAGCCACGTGCACAGCTGCTTGAGAGCCGCTCTTGTGCCTGTGCACTGAGACTGCTTAATGTGTTATCCAGGTGGCTCGAATGGCTTGAATCAACAACAGCATGTTTTGCTAGCATGCCCCCTGAATTAACAGGACCCCTTGCTTTACCGTTCATATACGATAACTGAGAGCACTGCACATGTATTTATGTACACCAAGTAAATTTATTGACATAGAGCTTTTTTTTTTTTTAGATGTGTCTGGTCATTTTTAGCATACATGTACAGGAAGTGGTAGAGAAGAACAACCACTACACCCAACTGACCCTAAACTAATAATCTCAAGTGACTGTGCTGGACCTGAACCTAGGATTCTGAGTAGGTCAGACTTTGGCATCTGTTCGCCTCTTAACCTTGTCAATCTATCTGAAAAATGGACCTGTGCCATATTCTAAGTGGGTTGGCTAACACAGTGAAAGAGAAGAAACTGAAAATAAAGTAACTGACAACTGACAATTCTGACAAGCTGCTTAGAGGTCGAGATGGAGATAAAAGGGGAGTCAAGTAAGAAATACCAAAGTGATGGTCATTCATCACTCATTTTGTTACACTTGAATCTCCCTGTTTCTTTCTCTCCTTTCCAGTCAGCATCTTTGTTATAGCTGTGAGCATAAACTCATTTTCGAGGACCAAAGAACTGAAGCAGATTGCATTAAAATCATATTGTAAATACACTTTATGGCCAAAAGTTTGTGGACACCTGCCCATAACACTCATATGTTTTTTTGAACATCTCATTCCAGATTTATTCCCCACTTTGCTGTTATAATAACCTCTACTCTTCTGGGAAGGCTTTCTAATAGATTTTGGAACTTTAATATGGAGATTTGCCCATTCAGCCACAAGACCATTAGTGAGGTCAGGCTCTGATGTTGGGTGAGGAGGTCTAAGGGTGGAGTCGGCATTCTAGTTCATCCAAATGGTGTTCAGTGGGGTTGAGGTCAGGGCTCTGTGTAGACCACTCAAGTTCTACCACACCAACTTTGGCAAACCATGTCTTTATGGACCTCTTTTTTGTGCACAGGGGCATTGTCATGCTGGAGCAGGTTTGGGCCTCTTAGTTCCAGTGAAGAGAAATCTTAATACTAAAGCATACAAAGACATCCTATACATATATTGTGTGTATGTATATATATATATATATATATATATATATATATATATATATATATATATATATATATATATATATATATATATATATATATAGTGTGCTTCCAACTTTGTGGAAACTGTTTGGGTGTGATGGTCAGGTGTCCACAAACTTTTGGCCATATAGTTTATATGTATATTTTATAAGAATATGTTAGCTAAATGTTTATATTTGTATAAGTGTAATGTTTCGCTCTAGCTGTCCTGAACCTCAGTGTCTGCCTAACAAAACATAAAATTAATCCTAATATATTGCCAGCTCTCATGGCCATTCTGTAAAGCTTCCCATGCCAAGGTTTATGTCAAGGCACAAAAGTTCCCTTTTCCATTTTTCATCATTTATTTTGGTATGTCACTTTTTTTGTATGAGGAGCTGAAGTTCCTATAAAAGCCAAGTTCTAAGTCAAAAGGCTTTTTCCACTCAGGCATAGCAATAGGTGCAGTCAAGAGCATGATTACTACATAAAGAAACTATGTCACATGCTGCCATTCACACACACACACACAGTATATAAATCTAGTATTCAGTGTATTCTGAAGCTTAGTGTTTCTGCATGATGTCCAGATGACTAATTTAAAAGCACAAAGCTTCACTGCCAGATGGGAGCACTCACAGGTCAATGTGACATATGGCTCTAGTCAGGTTCAGGAAAGCTCTTAAACCTTGCTCCTCCATATCAGGGTTTCTTGCTTTTTCCCTACCTTTATGTTTGTTATAATACATTAACCAACAACTCCGCTGACCTACTCTAGGCCAGAGAGTTTTTAAGGCTAGTTCCCTCTCTCTGTGATGGCCAGCAGTGGCTCATGACAATGTTGGGGCATAATGACATAGCCATAAAATTAAGTTGAGAGACTACCATACTTATACCATTGGCTACTATGTAATGAATTTTTAGAGTAATCCCAATAATAGGCAGTTGAGAGTTGACAACATTCAGTCATGAAGCATACATCCTTGGGTGGTAGTGTGCAAAAGGAACAAGTTAGTTGTTGGGAATTGGCAAATGACCAAATGGAAAGTGGATTTGGCATGGATTTGCTGTCAATGAAGGAAAAAATAGGATTAGGATTGACACATCACCATTAGCAGATTGGTTATTGTGAGTTTTCTCCATAGCCCATTTTATTAAAAAAAAAAGAAAGAAAGAAAGAAAGAAAGAAAGAAAGAAAGAAAAGATGCAAGATAGATGACCATGTATACCATCAGATACTGTTTTTCACCCCAATGGCATTTACACTCCTCTACAGGCATTTGGATGTTACAGCTGTGTAATATACTGTGTGTGCCAATTTGGGAAAACCAGTGGCTGAATTTTGGCAAACAGCCAAAAATGGTAAACAATACTTTTGACCAAAATTGTTTTTTTTTCCCTCATATAACATGCTTTGACACCTCAACCTTCAGAAAACACAAATATGATGAATAAAACAATTACTTCATAGCCTCGCCTGTGGTCTCTGCATGCAGAGATCAAATTAGGAAAGCCTAAATAAGGAGCCAATTTAGCAAATATTGACGTAAAAACAGTTTATCTGCCTAATGAAGTTTTATTTGCTGAATATTTCTGAGGTGGTCCATGTGGCATGTTCTTTTATCTCTGTGGAGGCATCTAAAGCTCTGTTGGAGAGCCCATTGGGCTCTTGGTCACCTCCCTGACCAAAACCCTTCTAGCCTTGTTACTGAGTTTGGCAGGATGGCCAGCTGTAGCAGAGTCTTGGTGGTTCCAAAGTTCTTACATTTCACAATGATGGAGTTTACTGTGCTCCTGGGAGCATTCAAAGCTTTAGAAATGGATTTATACCCTTGCCCAGATCTATGTCGTGACACAATTAGATGGTGGATGTATGCGGAAAATTCCTTTGATTTCAGAGCTTTGTTTTTAGTCTGACATGCATGCACTGGGAATTGTATGTCCTTATTAATTACTAGATTAATTGCCAAAAAAGGTCCATTTAACACATTTTAAATGACATCTAAAACACAATAAAGTGTGTAAAAACTGAAGAAGTCTGAATACTTTCCAATTAATTGTTTTTTAAGCAGAGCAGAATGCACTGAAGGCCTAGATCTTAAATGCCTGGGGTCTGCTACTGAATTCTACTAGGTGTCCATCTGGGATTATAGTCAGCACATCATGCTCCTGTGGTCAGTAGTACTTGGAGACCCAGCAAAGCCCTGAGGGAGGAATCTATTTCCCCCCTCCTCACTTTTTTTTTTCTGCTTTCAGCTGCACAGGAACCCTGTTGTTTTTCCTGAGCTGGTGAGCCAATGTGATTGTAGGTGCACATGCAAAGACAGAAAGGCGAAAAGAAGGATACTTACTGCAGTATAGGTTTCTGTGTGCAGCATGTGCTGTATATCTTGTATTTGTGATTTTAAAAAAGGACTGTGCAGTAAGCAGCTCCCAGCCTCTTTTCCCAATTTAACTCTCTGTTGATTTTACCTGCTAAGCCTGTACACACAAACCAGACTATTTGCCATGTATATGCTATTTATATTGCTGACTAGTGCCTTTTGGGGTATGGCGAGTGGAGGTACACTGAGTAAGCTCAGTAATCAGCAATGCTTGGCTATACACCTCTGACATCAGATGAATGAATGCCATTTTAGCTGCACACTAGTTCTCTTTCACTATACATAGAGTCAATGAAAAGATTGCTTCTACCTCACTGATCGTTGCCTGCTGGATTATAGACTCTGTCAAAGACTTGTTAAAAAAAAAAAGTCAGATGCTACATCATTACAAAATACTGTTATTGACTGTACTGGAGCTCATTCAAACAGACTGATAACTTTCTTTTAGCTTATAGTTCATATAAGTGATATAACTTACTATTGATCAGAAGTGTGGAAATTTAACATGGTTCTTGATTTTATTTTATTAAAAAAACAAACAAAAAACATCTAGGAACCATTAAATCATTTCCCAGCTATTTATTGATTCATTCAAAACAAAAGAATCATTAAAAAAAAAAGTAAGCTTTCTTACAGCTGTTGCTTAAAAATCTAGTTAATTTGTACTTGGCTCTGGTTTGTGCAGAACAAAAGTGATCCAGCTTTAAAATATCAGAACAGCGTATTAATAAATGACAGAACCACACATATGGTGGAGAAGAGGAAAATTCTCCTTAACACCCCTCAGTTTGTACCCCTAGAGCATAACAGATGTGTTTGTAAAAACCATTAGCATTTTATGACACCGTCACTTAGTCCCTTCCAGGAATAATATAAACCTACACAGAATGGAAACATATGGAAACAACATACTGGGGCCAAGGTAGTGTGTCAATTTAACTCTGATAAACTCGCAAAAAAAAATCATTTTGCCTATTAGATATGAGACTCAGTACGTTCATGATTCATTAAACTGCCTGAAATAGGAGGTTTTATAATATAATGTGATTATCTGGTAATGGCTATGTAATGGATAAAAAGATCCTGACTGTAAACACAACTCTAACCAATGAAAGGGAATTACTGTAAAACAAAAGACTTTCTAGAAACTTGTTGTAAGACCTGTAATTTCTACAAAGTTTATAGCCCTATTATGGCTAGTCAGAAGACCTATAGACCTCAGGGAATTCTACACAAGCTATAAAGATGGTTACAGAGACTGCAACCAGATGCTCTGTTCCCTGACTTTTATGAAAGTGCAGCTGTGACAAGCAGGAAAATGATCAATGACAAAAGGCAGCCAGATGATGTGTAGCGTTTCGTCTGCAGATGAATAGGATCATGTTGCAGTAGGGGTTATGATGTTTACCATGAGTAAACATCCGGCTCTAAATGTGATGCAACGGATACCAAGTGCTAAACTCTAGTTGGGTTTAAATATAATCGAAGTTCCAAAGATTACTGAGCATATATAGTACGAATTAAGGAGTATCATATAATAGCCTGATGCACACCTACACCAGCTGGTGACAGGACAGTAGAGGTAACACAAAGGAAATGAATTGCCATGTGCAATGTGTACTCACGATTAACTTGTGTATAGAAAATGGTGGGCAGGGACATCTGATAACTCTATTGCATCGCTCATGTTTATGCTTACAATAAATACTAAAGTAAACAAACTCATCAGTCTTTTTTCACCATGGAAAGATATATAAGATATAAAGCACCAGGAGGTCTGGCAAATTCACATCTTTCAGCAACTATAAATAACTGAATAGAAAAAGTCTTATGAATTCATTCATCTTGATCTTCATTCATCTTCAGTAACCGGAGCCTATCCTTGGAACATTGGGTGGGAATTTTAAATGACACACACACAAACACTAAATTTAGCCCAAACACTAAATTTGTAAACCTGAAATATGTTTTTCGTTTGCAGAAATTTTAATTCATTCATCTTCAGTAAACGCCTTGATCCAGAGCCTATCCTGGGAACACTAGGCATACACCCAGTACCCAGGAGGGAATACACCCAGTCCATCGCAGGGCAGCATGCACATACACATTCACACCTTTCACACCTAGGGCCAAGTTAGCCTAACATGCGAAATAGCGCTGAGACCTACCTCCTTCCCAAATCCAGGAAATGAAGTCATTTTGGTTGAGGAAATTCAACATGGATGACAGTGTACACTGGAAAAGTTTATCTAGCCATTGTACATAGTTATGGCACATGAAATGGGTCTGAAATAAAATAAATGTAAAAAAAAAAAATATATATATATATATATATATATATATATATATATATATATATATATATATATGTTGTACTTATGTGTAGATTTGTTATGGTTTGGAAGTGCATTTAGAAGTACAACGCATTTACATATTTATTTGCAGAATTCCAACATGATTAGGTAGCGACTTAGCTTTGAATATTTGTAAAATATGTAAGCTTTCAAACAAAGTAAAATAACTTCTTTAATTGTTCTAAATTATTTATCAAGAAAAATGCAAACATGACAATATATTCTTTTAATTGTATAATGGACTATTTATTTTTGGAGTGTGATATCATTTCCATCTATAAATGACTAGTCATCACTCTCCAAAAAGCTCTAAATGACCGTGTAAACAAGAAAACTTCTATAACCTTCTTGCACAAATTAAATGCTTAATTTCCACTTCTAGTTGCAATTCCGCCCCAGCACAGTAGATGGCAATAATAGTAACAACAACATCTCTTCTCTGGGACCTAAGAAGTTCTGTAGGTCTCACAAATGAGTTCTAGACGCTTCTCGAGGAGGACAGTGTCACCACGTCACAGCTCCACAGTTGCTGGTATGACCCCGAGCTCAGGCTACTGTCTGTGTGGAGTTTCACAACTACTCCCTGTGTCCATGTGGGTTTCCTCTGGGTTCTCCAGTTTCTTCCCTTCTGCCAAAACATACCAATAGGTAGACTGGCTTCACTAAATTGCCCCTAGGTATTAATGTGTGTGAATGTGTGTGTGTGTGTCTGTGCACATGGTGCCCTGAGATGGACTGGCATCCCATCCAGGGTGTATTCCAATCTCGTGTCCAGTATTCCTAGGATAGGCTACGGATCCACCACGGCCCTGACCAGGATAAGGACTTACTGAAGATGAATGAATGTAATATTTGAAACAAATAAGATGTTTTAGGTCAGAAAATTTCATGCCTGAGAGTTCCACAAATATCACAAATATTTCAATAAACCTAAAATTAAATGTCTATAAATGTTTAAATACATGTCTTTTTTTTTTCATTTTTACACTCATATAATACATATAATAGATTCTGCCAGTTTTAATGTTTAAATGAGGTTAGACATGTCCTATGTTGAAACTTCACATGAAAAAAAAAAAAAATTCAAAAAGGGTTCAACATGAGTGAGGCGCGTGACGTCATCAGCCCGGCGCCGTTGTTTTGCTTGTGCGCATGCGCAAAAGTTCAAACGCGGTCTGAATTCAAACTGGGCGGCGGGTAAAAAGAAAACAAGGGAGCTGCTGCATGACGGCATACGTATACCTGAAGAGAGCTAAAACACGGCAAAATGTCCAAAACCTTGCAAGGAATTACTCTGAAAGGGAGTGCCGAACTCGTCGCTGAGTTCTTCTGTAAGTGAAAATATTGTGTTAGTCCTCATTTTTGAGCTGAACGAGTCGCAGTTTGAAGAGTTAGCTAGCTGCCTAACTCGCGTCAGAAACCCGGAATGTGCCTTTCACAGTCACGTGACCCGCTTATATTTAACTACTTTTACTTTATGCACTTCAGAAAATGTGATGCTTTGTGTAACATTTTTGTATACTAACATTTAAACCTGGCATGGCTAAAAACATAGCTTCTATAGCGCCTTTATTCACCTAGTTAGCCAGCTGGTCCATGGTAATTAGCATTAGCTAAGCATGTAAAGCAGCGTGTATACAGCATACTGACGATCATCGATTTAGAACAATGTACAGGTTGTTTTATTGATTATTATCCGACGCAGCTACATTTCTTTAACAATAAATCTGTTGGATTGATGCAGCTGTGATGATGAAACCTGGGTAACGTGGCTGTGAGAGCTAGACATACCCATGTTTCTAGTTATTCACATTCACTTCCTGTTTGGTATAAAGCAAACCTCACTTTTAGATCTTTTGCCAAGGCATTGCATTAGGACTTTTTAAAATTTGAAGTAGATTTGGTTCAAATATTCTGCTGTGATTGAATTGTGACTGTCATTTTGCAGCATTTGGGATCAACAGCATTTTATACCAGCGAGGCATCTATCCTGCAGAAACCTTCAGCAGAGTCACCAAGTATGACATGAGTCTCCAGCTGACCACAGACCCCAAACTGAAGAACTACCTCACCAACGTGGTGACACAGCTCAAAGGTTTGCCTGATTTACACAAACTGCAGATATTAGACAGCCGTTCTAGTAGTTTTCATGTAGAACGCAAGGTTTCTGTGGCTTTCCTTCATCAGTCCTCTGTTATTATATAATCTGATCAGTTATGTCATCATTTAAGTCTGCTGCCTTTTTTTCCTTCTTTTGTTGGTGTTCTGGTTATTCATGCACATCATCCACTGCTCCACAGAGTGGCTGTTTGACTGTACAGTGCAGAAGCTGGTGGTGGTGATCACATGCCTTGAGACAAATGAAGTCCTGGAGAGATGGCAGTTTGACATCGAGTGTGACAAGACAGCCAAGGAGAGCAGGTATTCTCATAAAAGGGTGGATCTGAAAACACGGTGGCTTATAAAACCCCATTTTACAACCATTGACCCCCCCATGAATGCACTTCACACTTGGCAAAACTTATAAGGGTCATGTAGGAGAAATGTCAAGCATTCATCTCATCGCTTTCTTTCTATGGAAAAGTAAATATAATTTTTTATTATAAATATAATGCAAATGTCTGTATTGACCATAAGATAAATAAACATTTGTTACCACATGTACACAAATATAGCACTTTTACAAAGTTTGCTGAGCCCAGAGTACACAATATAGCATAAATGATGTATTTCATAGTGTGTCTGCATTAGTGTGTTGGTTGCATCAGCACACTAAAGTGATGTGCATATGGCTATATGGCTTCTGGTGTAAAATAGGTGTGAAATGGAAGAAATTGCTTCATTGAGTTGCCCTGCATGCCCTGCCCTGCCCTGCAATTATAGTTCCTGCATGTGTGCACGTGCTTGTATGAAGTAAGTTGTGTTGTGTGTCACAGTGCTCCCAGGGAGAAGTCGATGAAAGCCATCCAGGAAGAAATTCGCTCGGTTATCAGACAGATCACAGCTACAGTCACCTTCTTACCTTTACTGGAAACAGCCTGTAAGTACACCACTGCTGAAATGCTTGTAGGTTCAAGAAAACTGTCCAGATCCTACAGTTTTCTATTTGAGCCACTCAAAAATAGTCTTAGAATTCTACTTAAGAGTAAGTGCTGATTTCTAGCTTATGTTTATGAAATAATAATAATCACAAACACAAGTAAACTAGTAATGTTTCATAAAGCAGATACACTACAGTATATGGCCAAAAGTTTGTGGACACCTGACCATCACACCTGTATGTGCTTTTTGAACATCCCATTCCAGATTTAGTCTCTCCTTTGCTGTTATAATAACCTCCACTCTTCTGGGAAGGCTTTCCACTAGATTGTGGAACGTGCCTGTGGGGATTTAACGATTCAGCCACAACAGCATTAGTGAGGTCAGGCATTGATGTTGGGTGAGGAGCCCTGGCACACAGTCAGCGTTCCAGTTCATCTCAAAAGTGTTCAGTGGGGTTGAGGTCAGGGCTCTGTACAGGACACCTGAGTTCTTCCACTCCAACCTTAGTAAACCATGTCTTCATGGAGCTCACTTTGTGCACAGGGGCATTGTCATGCTGGAACAGGTTTGGGCCTCTTAGTTCCAGTGAAGGGAAATCTTAATGCTACAGCATATAAAGACATTCTATACAATTATGTGCTTCCAACTTTGTGGCAGCAGTTTAGGGAAGAACCACATATGGGTGTGATGGTCAGACGTCCACAAACTTTACTATACCTGAGATGAAAAGATGTATGGAAATGGAAGAGGAGGTAGCAT
>CM040457.1:20697228-20713732 GCA_022758105.1 Pangasianodon gigas | reverse complement strand
TTTTTTTTTTTTTTTTTTTTTTTTTTTTTTTTAAAAACACCACAATAAAGTAACAGCAATCTCTTTCATCCCATAATGCAGCTTGACATTATAGTTACAGGGCTTGGAAATTGATGTAATGATTATCGCATTTCTGGTGTAAATGCTTTGACTAAAATCCAATCAAACTGCATTGCAGCAGGATTTTAAGTACTAAATCCTTTCAGCATCATGTAACTGTAGATCTGACTAATCCTTAAATGTGTGACTAAACTACAAATATTTCATGGGGTCATACTGTGGGTGTCTTTTCTTCCTAAATAAATACATATTTATGTAATATCTTGAGACTTTCTCCCTTGCAATTTTTTTTAAACAATAAATAATGACAGTAAATAATGTCCTGCTACTGCTCATGTTTTTCACCCTCTGACTTGGGACAGGTGCATTCGACCTCCTGATCTACACAGATAAGGATCTGGAGGTCCCTGAGCAGTGGGAGGAGTCTGGGCCTCAGCTTATTGACCAATCAGAAGAGGTTCGGCTTCGCTCGTTCACCACGACCATCCACAAGGTCAACAGTATGGTGGCCTACAAAAGGACAAACTCCATGTAACCATTTTCTCTGTTTTCTCTCTCTCTCTTTCTCTGTTTGTTTTCTGTACATAGTTTTCATGTATTTTTCCCCAAACAGATCTCTCCTTTGCTGAGGTTTTTATGTCTGTATCTCTGAAAATTAAAAAAAAAAAACGTCCTGGTTTAACACAGTGTTCTGTCTTCTTTACCATTGCCGTTATCTTCAACGTGATGACTGGAGATGGCCAATAGGTGGCACCAGTCCCTCAGTACCACATCAAAGCAAACAGGATATTAAGAGTCCACAAGGGGCCGTCATTCCGCTCCAGTAAATACACTCTGTCCAGTACACTTCCTATTGACTTCTGTTTTGGGTTAATAAAAATAAAGATGCTATAATCTCCACTCTTCTCTAGAAGAATTGGATTGTCTGTTTTTACCCACAAAGCTTCAATAGAAACATTTTCCTATGACAGTACAGATACTGACCTCAAAAGACTGACACTCCACAACCCAACCTGAGATGACAGCAAAATGTCATCATCTACACTAAATGTTACACAGAACTGATTACAAGAATATGTAATCTTTTGTTTGTATGTATGTATGTATGTAGAAATTTGTATGTCTGAAAATTCTAGATCGTTCATCAAAATTTTGCAACAAACTTATGATGAAAAGTACATGGTTAATGCATTGCAAACCTAAGACTTCCCTGTGCAATGTCATGAATTCCTGTTAACCTATGGGACACCCACCAGGAATGGTCCAGTTATGGGTGACTGCTAATGAGAATAAAATGTTCAGATTTGAACATGTGATTAAAAGTTTAATGTGGTATTAAGATGGCATAAGTTGATATGCAGTGATTCAGGCATTTGGTGAAGTTCTGAAATTGAAATACTGCACATATTAAGTTAGCATATTTTTGATTCATCTTCATGAAGGCAGAACTAATAGCAAATATCATAAATAACTGTCCATAAGGTCCATGTAAATGCAGTCTGATTTGCTGTGATTATGTCTGCATTAGGCATTAGAGAAATAGTGTTGTTCTCCTGACAGACTTGACATATTCCTCTTTGAACTGTTCATTCTATACACATCAAAGCCTGGGTTCCCCGACACCTGCTGACCTGATCAGCATCAGAAAGAACCAGAGTGCTGCTCATATTGTGAAGCTTCTGAATAGACATCAATCTGGCAGGGTTACAAAACACATCAAGCCATTCAAGTTCTACACTAATAGATTGGCTGCTTTACTTCAAGTGTACAAAACCGGTAGGAGCACTTATGAATTTCATTCTTTTTTGTATGCTCTGGTTTGAATTGATAATACTGGAGTGTCTGACTCAGATTTAAAGACCTTTTTGCATTTGACTATTACTGGGTATTAAGAACATCAGTTTTCCTGTGACAAATATAAAATACAGTATACGGCCAAAAGTTTGCTGTTATAACAGCCTCCACTCTTCTTGGAAGGCTTCCTCTAGATTCTTGAACGTGGCTGTGGGAATTTCTGCCAATTTTTCCCAAAGGTGTTCAGTTCCAGTGCTAGTGCTTTCTCTGAGGCATTTCATTGCGTACTGAAGGCAGTATGCAATTGCCAAGTGGACAAAAGAAGGAGCTCAAGCACTTTTATTAATTGTTCATGCTTGCAGGCTAATTGGTCAATGCTGATTACCATAAAATACATGATATTATCCTAATTAATTGGCCTGGCCAATCAATCGGTCGACCACAAGATTGAACAAGTTAAGAACATCAGTTTTGGAGCAAGAGTAAAAACTACAAAGCTGAAAAAACGTACAGAGGTCACGTTCACTAGGTATATCACAGCCGCTGAAAAGATTAAATGCATTTGGACAAAATGCATTGCATAACAATGGCAGGTAGTAAAATACCCACTGACCTATGCATGTTCCTGACACAGATAAAGCTAAGGAAAAGATTTAAAGGTGGTTTCAAGTGAATATGCCATCTTCTGAACAGATAATACCTTAGAATAAAATGTGTTACTTTCAGCAGTCAGTAAACACTTTGCCAACTTTCTGAAAACTCAAATAAAGGACACAAATATTTGTGAACAATTAAATATATATATTTTCCTTCCTTACTTTTATGCAAGAGTTACACATAAGTAACCAAGTTCTCACAACATGATATAAAGTTAATAAATATACAAAAGACAGGTGAAAACAGTAACACAATGTGGGAAAAAAAATTACATTCTTCTACATATCTGAAGTGGGTGTGTTCCTTTGAAGCTGAGTATATTAGCTTAATTGTACGGTGCACTGTAGTGATGAATAAATTATTTTCTTTTATGCCTCTGCTTCTTCATTTCAGTGAGTGAGCTACAGAAAACCCTGACATGGGACTAAAACAATAAATAAAACTTTGTATAAATGTCCTCGCATAGACGCTATGCAGGGTTTGGAGTGACTATAAAAAGATCATAATCTTTTTTCCCCCCACCAGCCCCCTTACTCTAAGATTACCTGAAAAGGTCCAAGCAAGTAATAGCTATTTTACTCACACCTATCCAATCAGTGAAGCATTCGCTGTTAAATGCCCAATTAGACTCAATCCTGAAAGCATGTGTTTCAGTGACTAGACAGGCAGAAACTATTAACTTCCAAAGCTGATACAAACATAAAGCGTAACTGTTATCACTCCTCTTCTTTACAGGAAACAAGAGCTTGTGTGATTTTTTTTTAAGTAACAAACACATATAGGTGACTCAGAATATGTGTGTACTTTAGACCATATTGCTTTAGTGTTGTGTTCCCTCACCCCCCAAGCTACATGGAACCAATATGATTCAGCTACATCCCAAAGGTAAAATTACATTTCACTCCATAGTGGTTGGTGAACTCTTCATAGCATGACTGGAAATAATTTGTAGCTTAAAGCTTCAGTGTGTGGTATGTGGTATGAAGAAGGACCTGGGGGTAAGGGAAAGGGGTAAACTTTATCTTGTGCTGACTGGGATGAGCCTTTTAAAGTCCTCCATTCAGTAAACCCGCCTCCTCAGCCTGTTCAGCAAGCAGCTTCCAATTCTGCCTGTTCTTCCTGCAGCCTTCCAGTAGGGGGGAGCAGAAATCTGACATACTGGCCAGTGTCTAGAAAACACGTACATGGGGTAGATATTTTAAAAAACACAAAAGAATACATCATTACCAACACATTTTGTTACAAGCTAT
The DNA here is from genome assembly GCA_022758105.1 of Pangasianodon gigas. NCBI lineage: Eukaryota > Metazoa > Chordata > Actinopteri > Siluriformes > Pangasiidae > Pangasianodon > Pangasianodon gigas. The sequence continues at coordinate 20,709,971 of CM040457.1, read as the reverse complement.
TATTCTAACACAGCTTATTTACAATAGCACTATAAATTTAGATGAAGACTACCTGTTAAATGACTGAGCCTTTTACCTCATACAGCTGTGTGCAAATGGCATCGATGAAAGACACTTGCATGCTGGGAATCTTATCACGCTTCTCTCTGTTCATCAGATCCTATTAGAGACAACGGCACTCTTTAAAAGTTGTGAAATCTGAAGCCGCTCTTGACATGGCCCTGCTGTTCGGACAGTGTGATGTAATGTGCAGGAAGTGAACTTACAATAGGTTCAATGTTCAGCTCTTCTCTTTCCTTGTCCCCTTGCTCAAAGAATTCTGTGGCAACAAGTTCAGCTATCTGCGAATACAAGCAGATAAAAGCGATAAAAAGAGATGAAAAACAGGACGTCAACACTTGGGAGAAACCTTCACCTTCATACTAATATCACTTCCCTTCTTTTGTCTTTCTCTTATAGCACTGAGATTCCAGCCCTCGTTTCTCTCTGCTTCTCTCCCTCTTCACTGATTTACAATCCTACTATGAGTACACACTGTCTGTACAAACAGCTCGACACTTCCTGCACAAAGGCTCCACTTAAGACACATTCACACGTTACACAGTCAATATGTTATAAGTGTTTTACAAAGATTCACACTGTTTTAGTACAGCATATAAACCATTTTAGAATGTTTTTAGAGGTCACTTTTTTTTTTTTGCAACAACACCAAATTTATGTGAACACAGATTCTAGCTCTTCCTGGCGCACTTTTTTCTCTCCCACAAAATTCTGCTTGTATGAAATTACCCTTTGATTTCTCATCAGCTTTCTACAATTAACTCCTACTACAGAGTTACCTATCCCAGAGAAGTGTTGATTAATTGTCTATAACAGCATGACTCTGACAATAATTATGGCTGCAAGGTTCATATTAATACACTCATCCTTATGTGTTATGCATCCTATAGTAACAATGGTTGATGCTCCACATAACCACCTAAAAAAAACATCAGAGATAAAGCTGCTCCTTTAGAAAGAGAAAGCAGTTGGTGAGGGAACAACTGTTTATAGCTATTATATATCATAAAGTGATAGCAGGAACCTGTTTTGCAGATGTTCCACAACATTAAATGTATAAAAAGATAAAGCGTATGACATGTCATTCAATAAAAAATGTTAGGGTTGACAAATTCCTGTTACATAAGAGGAACAAAACGCTCCAGGACATGCTGTTATTGGAAAACAATCAATTTCGGGGTGGTAACAGTAGCTCTGCTTCATTTCAAGATGCATCACAGCATCCTGACATTAGATATTTTTTTCTAAAACAGCATGTCCCAAAATGATTTAGTCCTTACTTATGCACAATATAAAAGTTACACTGTATACAGTATATTGTACATGTTTTGTTGCTATTCTTTTACACATTCAAACCCCAACCCCCGTATTAATAGCACACACATAAAATCTTATATAGATAATGTTATTTATGTAGTTATTCTAAGCTGGTCACTAAACTACAGACTAAGTTGTTTCCATATTGTTTCATATTCAGTCTAAATGTATGTGTGAGTCTAGTCTAAATTTGTATTTTAGACACTGACAGACTAGTGCGCATGTATTAGGTTATGAGGCAGCAATAAGAGCATCATGTTCACATAATGACATCAGACTCGTAATACAATCAGTCAAACACAGTCAATGCTGCATTACATATTTGTGATGAGTCATTGTTTGTGACACCTGCAGAATTTTATTATTTTAAATTTTAATTATTAAAATATTTTTAAACTGTCATGAAAATTATAATTCATTTCTCATGTGTATAGAAATTTCCAATTCAAATTCCAATTTCCAATTCAAGTGACCATGATGTTTCATTCGAACATAAATATTTTGAGTACAAGTTTGCAGGAGAGCAAGAGAAAAGAAAGAATAAGATAATTTGATGTCTTCAGCATTCTGTTCATATGCATTGGCTATGTCTAATTGGTGTCAAAAATGCCTGCTTAATTCTACCTAGACAACTTATCATATGAAATAGAAAATATTTTAATATGTTGACAATACAATGCAAAAAATAAAGAGCATATACTCTAAAATATATTTAATATATTAAATTTTTTGTATGAACTGTCTTTTTCTGTTTTTCAGTTCCTGCTGTATGTGTCAGTCTGAAGTATGTCTACACACATTTTAAGGTCATGAAATCTTGTCCTTCAGTGCACTTGTGGGTTTGTGTGTGCAGGTGTGTGTGTGTGTGTGTGTGCGTGTAAATATAGCTGACAGAAGCAAAGCTCCTCTAATGAGCATCCTAGCCTGCTAATTGCTGACCAAAGAAAGGAGAGGAAAAGAAAGGTAGTGTAAGACAAATTAGAAGGCCAAAGATAGAAAGTGACTAAATGTCAGTTACAGTATTGCTGTGTTAGACATGATGTACTATAATCCCATATATACATTTGAAAGGGATATACAGTTAGTGCCCATGACTTTACTGACTCATTTAGCTCTTACCCTCTTTTGTACAGGCCAGGGTTTGGTAATGGCAGAGATATCACATGCAGTCATCAGCATGGACCTGCAGTGGACAAAAAAAAAAAAACACCTCTGTTTATATGTGACAGTTTTTAAAATAATTACTCTTCAGAATATGGCATATATATAATTTGTTCTGAGAGGTATGCATAGAAATCACCTTAGCAAGTCTCTGTGACAATCGTCCTCCCAATTAAACTGGTTGTTCTTTGCTAGTTCAAAGAAATCTGTTCGTTTCCTGGAGTAGTAAAGAAAAGTCCTCAGTTATTGCATTCTTATCTGCCCATAGCTAAACTAAACCTTTCATTGCTGGAAATGAGGGCAACAAAAGAAATACTGGCAATCTTCATTCCAGTAGTGTAGCTGCCATTACTTTGGTGTGGTATCAGCTAAACAGAAGCCTCTATTGGATTGTTCAGAATCCTATAACAAGTTAATGGACTAAACGTGATCACGTACTAAACCAGATTAGATATGTACTTAAAATGTACAATTATGATACAGAAATGGGTACAAACAGGTCCTAGTCTCTGATATTTAATCCTTTACTTTATACTGTATAGTAAATTTCACTGTAAGTAAACAAATGGCTTTTAACTACTGTGTTGATTACTACTGAGGGTTCAATTTTATTCTCTCGGCTGTGACTGACGCCTGGTACCTACTTCATGTAGAGGGCCAGGTCAGTTGCCAAGATTGCTTTTTCAATCATCTTCAGCGTAGTTTTATACTCATCCAGTGAAAGACTGCTTAGAATTTGACTGCCCTGAGAAAGCAAAATGGATAAATATTAGTGTCCAAATAAAGGAACAATACACAGAATCATGACATAAATACTATAAGACTCTCATTCTCTCATTTATTCTTAACCTAGATAGAATATAATTTCACAGAATGTATTTTAACCTAATTGTATTACTAATTTCACAGAATGTCAAAACATAAAGGCCACTCAATCAAAGCAAGTACCAACACAACAACTCTGACAGATTGCTTCAGTAAATCTATAATGATAACCCATTAAAGTATTCATGTTTCCTGATGAGAGCAAGTTTAGTAGTTAAGAATTAAGATCTTTACATTTGCTAACCTAAAAAAAACTAGTAAGAATTTTTATAAAATCCCACAACCCCTCAGAATAAAAGAAAGCTTTTTTCCCTGAACTGAATTTATCTGAATGACTGTGACTTTTTGCGTGTACTTTTCATGTTTCGCGGGTTTATATACATATGCACTAAAATACAAACAGATGATAAATTAAAATGGTGGCTCTTTTATGGGTGATTTTTTTTGGTATTGTTAAGTTATTCTGGTCAATCACCTTTATCCTATAATTAAACGTTTCTATTCTGATGGGAGTGGTCCACCAATCCAGGCAGGAGGGCTCACTAAATTGTTTGATGAGGAGGAAAATGATGTAAATCATATTCTTTGGTCTACACAGTCATGAGATTTCAACCCAATTCCACACCTAAGATGATTTTGGACTGTCATATTAAACAGCACTTTCCACCACATCAAAACACTAACTGAGGGAATATCTTTTCCTTTCATCTGTCACCCATCTTTAGGTTTTAAAAATACATGTCTAAATGTCAGTATAGCACTTCTTAGTCTTGTGGTTTATAATACACTCAAACCAAATGTTCTGCAGTGATGGACTATGTTCTTATTTCTACAGCACTACAGCATTAAATTTATTTAACAGATAAAAGTATCTGATGAATAAATAAATGTAATTGTATAGTAATATATAATACAACTGTACTTACTGGACTGTTGAGGATCATGAGGCACTGGTCGAAGTGGTGATGCTCCATAATGGAGTGGCAGTAGAGCTGAGCTAGAGGATGGTCACTCCTATCGAAATAATGAACAGACAGAGTGCTTTCTTTTTCTGTCTTACTTGTGCTGTTTCTGTTTTTTCCCCAAGTGAACCACTCAACAACACTCAGAATTTCCGTTCCTTTTCCCAGTCTGTCCTGCTTATTATAAATTGGACATTAATAAAAATAACACAAACAAACCTCTTGATATATGAGTTGTTGACACCTCTATGGTCCAAATCATGACACAGAGTCGCAATCATCAGGGCCAGTATCTCCAAATCACTTAGATTGTTCTGTGAGTTTTAAAATAGAAGAATTACTTTTTCTGGTCATGAGATCAGCCATTTCCTGTACAGGAGTAGGGACTTTTTCCTGAGGACTAAACTCAATTCATTATTGTCATGAGAGGTTTCTAAATTCAGTAAACACAGTTTCTAAATTAGAATGCATGGCTGAATGAACATAAATTGCGATATTTTCCATTATTTCTTTTTCAAAAATAGTTAATACATTTCATAATAATACATTTCATAATTTGTATCACATTTTAATTAGGGCTGCTTGTGTATAGCTCACAACATAATCCCTGTACATCATAAAAGAAAAATAATTTGGATAAAATAAAAATAATTTAAAAAAATATGTAAAATAATAATTAAAAAAAAAAATTGTCATAGAATTGTATGTATTTTTCACAAGCTCTAATAAACAGTTTAGTGTGGCTCATTTTCCATGGGGGTTCTGTTGTGCAGACATTCAAACCTACAATTCTGTGTCTGTATTACACTTGATGGACGTAGGTGCATCCTAGCTCCTACTTATAAACAAACACTCGTGTTAATAGGTGTCAGACATAGTAACTGATTTGTTTCATGCTACGCTGAACTTCAGTAGGAAATTACCCTTGGCCTTTTGTTCGGGTCATCAGTTAACTGGACTGACCTGTAACCTCCCAGATTTGAGTATGGCAAACATGCACTGAGACGTGTTGAAGGCATGCCGCCAGTTATGGTAGGCCACATTCTTTCTGTAGTTCTTCTTCACACTCAGGATCCACTGACACAAGCTCTGAAAACAGAAATAAGTAATGGATAGGGCCCAGACACAAGAGACAAAACGAGAACAAAAATTCAGTAACAAAAAATGATGGCAACAGATCTTGGATCATCTGTGCATCCTTAACGGAATAAGACAAATTTAATTTGCTAGTTCTTATAATTCAATTGTCAAGAAAATTGCAAATCAAATTATTTTTCCTTCATACATCATGTGCTTGTCTTAACCATGAAGGACAATAAGAGAAAGTTGCCTAAATAATACCAAAGTACAACAAGCATGGGTGCATTTCACAATAAATTGGGTCACCTCCTTTTAGTATGAATTAAACAGTAGTTAGAGAAAACAAAGCAGACATCAGGTAATGTATCCTGAGTTTATTAATAAAGATATGAGTTTTTTGAGGATATGAGTTTCTGAGAATCTAGGATTAGAAAGGTTTAAGGGTTATGGTTATACTGTGGTTACATATTTATGTGTCTGTTTATTGTTATATGAGTGAACTTTAACCATTTCAACTTTTACTTGTGCTTTACTCTGTGACAGGTGCATTTGTTGTGTAGACATCCAACTAGATTAAAAAGTGTTGCTCCAGTGGAGCAGTGGAGTTTGATTATTAAACCCATGCAAGTACTTGTGGTTGTTTTTATCCCCTATTCTTCTAAATGTAACATTTATCTAGTCTTATTTTCCAGATCAATAAAGTAAACAGCTTTGCCATCCGCTGAAGAACTTTTTGGCAGTTTACTAATGTTTATACAATCTTGTAGGGTAGCCCTTAAAATCTAATTTTGTTAAATATTTGATAATCCTTTTATCTTTCATGAATCCCAATCTGGTAGATATGTAATTAGCTGTAAAGCTAAAAGGAAATCGTTGGCTGTATACAGTATTCTGTGTCATGCCTTAGATTCATAGTAAAATAAATAAATTCATTCTTTCATTTTCCTCCCACTTTTCCTGGTGGGAGTCACAGTGGCAATGGGATAAAGTTAGTCCAGGGTACTCTATCCCTGACCACAGATTTCAGCTTGTCCTGGGGATCCCCAGACTTTCCCAAGCCAACTGTGATGTATAAGCACTCCAGCTATACGGTCCTGGGTCTGCCCTAGGCCCTATACAAATCTAGGGGCCATAGAGCATCTTTATAAAGTGCCCAAACCACCTCAACTCACCCTCACTTTTTTCATCACATGAATAAGATCCCAAGGTACTTAAAGTCTTCCAGCAGGGACAAGGTCTCTACCTTCACTTGAGAGAGCATCCTACTCTCTTCCAGGAGAGAACTAAGGCCTCAGACTGATTCTCATCCCACCCATATTACATTCAGCAGTAAGAGAAAGTGCATGTCAGGGGTCCTCTTCAGACTGGGACCAAGAACACATCATCTGCAAATAACAGTGATGTTACCTCTTGCCTCCCATACTGGACACAACTCCAACTTAGGCTGTGTCTTGATATCCTATTCATGAAAACTACATACAGGAGTATAGACGAGGTAGACCTCTGGTGAATTTGGAGATGCTGATTCTCATCCCACCCACATTACATTCAGCAGCAAGAAGTTATGTTAGAGTCCATTTCGGGGGTCTTCTTCGGATAGTGCCAAGAGAACATCATCATCTGCAAGTAACAGTGATGTTACCGTTAGCCTCACATACTGGACACCTCTCCAACCTTGGCTGGGTCTTGATATCCTATCCATGAAAAATACATACACTTTCACTGAACTCAGAGAGACCGGATCACACAAAATAGCAACCCAGATACCCCATACTCCCACAGTGCCTCCCACAACAAATATGAAATCATGAGATCATAGGCCTTCTCCAAATCCACAAAATATGTAGCCTGGCCCACTGTTCCATGGCCTGGCAGAACCCATACTGTTCCTCCTGACTCCTAGGTTCAACTATCAGACAAAGTCTCCTCTCCAGCACCCTGGGAGGCCGAGGAGCGTGATTCTCCTTTTTTTGAGGTTCCACTTTTTTAAAAATAGGGACCACCATCCTATATTGTCAGTCTCAAATCACTGTCCAAGACCTCTGTGCAGCACTGAAGAGGAGTTTTAACCACACGACCCCAACCTTGTCCAGTGCTTTCAACATCTATGACCAAATCTCATCCACCCCTGCAGCCTTGCTGCTATGAAGATTTCTAACTGCCATTTAACCTCAAGCCACAGAGATGCATTCCAAAACACCAGAAATTTCTGGCACTGCCTCCTGGAGGAGGCAACAATATCCCCCCAGTAGAGGTCAACACTCCCTATATTTAACTTTCTGATTTAATTCTAATTTAAGAAACACTAGACATGCCCTATATTATACACAATGTGTGAGGAAAAAACCCAGATGCAGCAGTTTGAAAAGATGCAGTTGGCTGGCTTTTACATGTCTCAGATGAAGCATGTGTTAGCGTTCACCTTCCCCAGTTGGTAGCTGTCATATGATGGTGTAGCTGTCGTGTGATAACAGAGAGCTGGTTGGTGGGTGGGAACTGGCAGGTGATCAAATTAGAAAGAAAATGGGAAAAAAATCCAAAATAAAAGAGCAGTGCATACAAAATAGACAGAAGGTGGGTTGGTTGCTTGCTGCTAATTTCAATGCCTCAGTAAAATGTCACTACATCACAATTGTGCATAATTTTTGGATCACTTGGTGTGTGTAAACTACATGTTGTTTTTGGCTCTCGGCGGGTGGTCAGTCACAGCTGGCAGAGTTTTTGTGATTGATCTGGACTCTGTGCCAGAGTGGTTAAAGAGTGCCTGCTTAGACTCATGCAGCTCAGAGTAAGTGCTGCCTAGGAAATCAATAAAAAGCCTGTCTTTGTGCCCCATCTGTATGCCGTCTCTGCTGGCATCAAGCGCCATAAAAGGAGTTTGTTCTAGAGAGCCAAGTACACAGCCGTTTTTACTGTACCTATGCTCAGATAGCCAGAGGTATGGACTTCATCTCGCAACGATGAACTAAATTAAAGGAGACGGTTATGTTTTTAAATTTAGCAAGGACTTTGTTCTGAGCCAGAGCAGTTATTTTGCAGTACTGACATTTAATGAATGAAGAGCATTCTTTTAATACTTGACCACAAAAAATACTTTGTACCTGATATGCCCAACATTGGAAAATGCCCAGTAAACTAGTTTCACCTTGTTAAACCTATTACATTTTCAGGATTTCAGAAACATTTAAAGTGCTAGTGATATGTGCCATTCATATCTGAATATGACAAACAAAGTGATTCCTCAAAGTGCTGAATTTTGTACATGAATAATGTATTAGTAGATTTATTATTATTTGTCTCTTATTCTGTGGTTTGCATTAAAGGTCTGTGTGAACATGTACCTTGTACTTCATCTGAAAGTTCTGCACAAGCTTGAGGTCCACAAACATGCGGATAGTGGCCTGGGTGGTCTCGGCGTCAGACAGGTCAAAGTCACTGAAGCTGAACTCTAGTAGCCTCAGAGACTGAGCTGAGGGAATAGTGGCTGCCTTTAGAAAAAAGTACAGAGACACATTAACACAAATGTATACATGTGTATGCTTTTAAGAATAAAGCACATTGCAACTAACATTATATTTTAGTTTGTGATGCTACCAGCACACAAACTCATTTGAGATTAGTTTTATGTTACACAAACAACCTTTGTAAATAGACTATCCATCTCAAACATTCTGTTTATCAGGCATTAATAAACAATGAGTGTAGGTACACTGAATGATGCTTTTAACGGACAATTTACTCAGGCATTCTGATGTCCATTCCAGGAAGAGGGCTTCGAAAAACTCAATCTCAAGTTCTGAATTGAATTTTCATAGAAGGAATTGAGGCCTATGGATATGTCGATTCAAAAAAAAAAAAAAAAAAACACCCCAGACTGCAATTCGTTAACTCAGCTCTACATGTGCTGAGTCATAATTGTGCACATTCATAGCAAACCTTAAGCTCTCTCCAGTCACAGAACAAGAGGTTTTGTGATTTTTTATGAAGACTAATAACATAATGCTTGGGACCACAGCAAAAGAAAGGACAATGGCAACAAACTGCTGAAAGTTAATGCTCAAGATTATGATGTTCTGCAGCCTATTTATCTTGTGCTCAATATTCCTGTAAAAACATAGCAGAAAACAGCAATAAAAAGTTACCAATAGATGACTTTTGCCTAATTTTGTAGATGCATTTGTAAATTAAATATGTTTAACAAATATTCCAATGTGTCTATGGCTAGTAGTTTTCCATTTTATTAATGTGTACAATAAACTTCAGTCTAATTTAGCATATACAGCATATAAGCACAAACCAAACTGCGTTAAATTTACAATGCTGTGCAACAGAGTGTACTACCAAATCTTTCCAGAGATGTTCTACATATAAAAAAGCTACTATATGGAGTAAAAAAAAAAAAAAAGTTCTGCACAAAATTTGCATGTATGCACAAACTTGCTATGTGTTAAAGATATGAGGTATTATTATATTTATTTTTTAATAACTTTTTTTAGTAAATCACTAAAATCACATGTCAGTACAAAAAGATTAATGGTATGATTTGATTAAAACTATGCTCAGCTTCTCTGTGTGTTAAATACTGCTGGCAGGTTCAAGCTTAATTTTTTTTAAACCTAACATTTTGCAGGTTAGTTTTAGAGCATAAATTATCAAGGAAACTGATCTTCATTTCATCTAATTCTTGTATTTGGATGGATTTTTGTGACTCTCAGCTGACATTATCAGGCTAACTAGCAAATGCTGCTTTCTTGCACGGACCTCTGCTCTAGCAGAAAATAATGCAAAAACATTTCATTTTCAACAGTTCCCCACAGGACACAAGCTATGCAGATCCAGTCTCTCAGGTGTTACTTTGGGAGACTGGTGCTGGTTGGCTGTGAAGTAATCAGTGGGTAGAGAGGCCCATGCCACTCTGTGATTCTTCAAATTGACATCTGGCCATCAGAAATGAGACTTTGTTATGAAATTGCAGAAAACATCATTCTCTGTGATGATAATCATCAGAACATTTGCATTTCTGAAGAATAAATGCAGAGGTTTTGCTGCTTGGTTAGTTTTAAAAGCTATAGATAGAAAAAGGTATAAGGAAATGATAAATTAATAAATTGTAATTTACCGCAGTTACCTCGAGCGCCCGCGTCTCCTCCTCCCCAGCGGAGGCATGATAAGAGAGAACCTGAGAAACATACACAAAGCAATGCACACAGAAACACACACATATATTTCCGTATTTACCTGATTTAATTTCATTTATGTAAAATTTAATTTGATTTTATTTACATGAAAAGGCTATGTATTTATATAACTGTTTCCTAACTCAACATAACCCTCTTCACAGTATACACTGTGTGACACTGGACCAGCTGCCTTCTGAGTCACAGCATGTTTGTCCTTGACTATCCTGACTAACAAGCTCAGTCTGACAAAACTGTCAAAGTGTAGATAACACAGCTTCCTCTGCTCTTTGTCTGTTGACACCAACCATGATTTATTTTTTCCGAACTGCTGCTGTGAGGATCATTAGTAACGGAGAAACACCATGAGAGGAATGGTGTGATGGAGCGACTGAAAGGGGAAGGTCTGAAGTTCAGCCCCACTATTCTGTCAGCTGCAGGCGAGTGCTTGTCACCAGGGTACCTCTGACTGTGACAGCTCCAGAATGGAGGGATCAGAGGAGGAGTGCAGAGCAATAAGAGAAGAAGGAGGGATAGAGCATTAAGTGGGCTGAGTGTGAATGGGAGTATATCAGATTAGATTAGTACACATTTGGAGGATGCGGTCTTCTCTGTGAAATGAAATGCTCTGTTACTCAATAATAGACTTTATAAATAATAAATTATGAACTTATGAATAAAAAAACAGGAATGTAAGGAGCTATTTATAATATTCCCCCTTTAACCCCTAATGGGACATTGTTTGGGTTTCATTGCTTAAATGTTTCCATTTTTTGTTCTTTTTTTTAATGCTAACTAATAATAAAAATTGCACTGACCTCAAGGGTGACTTCCTGCTTGGCCATGGCCCTCTCCACAGTCTCGTACATCTGAGTGTTCTGGATGCCAAGCCCGCAAAAGATGGCAAAGGCCTCTAGAAACTGCTCATCGTTCCGATTAAAGGCCTTCACCTCACCCGTAGATTCATCCATCTTGTTGACCAACTGGCAAACACCTTTTTGTGAATGATTAAACATTAGATACAAAATATACCTATCTGATTTGTGATAAGGGTCTTCAGGTAATTATAGAGTAAATTAGATTATACATTCATCCACTGCTTCTTATTTACATTTACACCATTTATACCACAATTCTCGAATTAGTCAGAAGGTGTTGATTAGTATTCTATACCAGCATGGCCCTGACCGTGGTATCGGATATAATTCAAAAGATATGTTTATATTAATGCACTTATTCTAGAATGCTACTGTTTCTATTGTAGCAACTTATTCACAGGGACTTGTATGGCCAGGAGCTCTACATAATCTAAGGCTAAAGCTAAATACTAAATGGATTAAGAAACGTGTTAGTATTTAACAAAGAAAAACGTATAATCATTGATATGGTGAGGCTGTCTGTAAGGAAAAGTTTATTTAACATTTATGGAAGGACTTCAATGGACAAGATGTGTTATTTTCGTTAACTCCAACAAAGGGAGGAAAAAAGGAGAAGCTGGTGAGTGAATGACTGTTTATAGCTGCCGTAACATGATAAGTGATAACTCGCAGACGTTCCAAAACATTAAATGTAACTATAAACATTTAAATGTGTATGCTGTTATTTAGTAAATTAAAAAAATTGTAATCATTGACAAAGTGCTGTGGTATAAGAGGAATAAAACACTTTGGGATGTGCTGTTATTGGAAATGATCAACTTCAGGGTGGTAATGCACCACCATGTCATGTTTTATTCCTTACATATTAAATGATGCATTTATAAATTGATATAATGTGACAAAAGTGTATAATGTGACATAATTCACACCCTGGAAAAGCTGATTCAGCATTTATTTATTTATTGTTCATGGGCTTCACTGTGCATGCCCATCAATGTTGGTTGGTCCAATTATCTAGTTTATCATTTTATATATATATATATATATATATATATATATATATATATGTATATGTATATGTATATATATATATATATATACACACATCCATACACATACATACATACACACACACAAAGCAATGCAGTAAATGCAGTAGACAGATCTTTCATGGCTTGGCAGCCATGGAAATGGAATTTCCAAGGAAATGGAAATGATTGCTAATGATGGCTATTAAAATCTATTCAGTGGTTTACAAAAGGAGCTGTACTGCTCAGGACTGA
>CM040457.1:20643498-20695968 GCA_022758105.1 Pangasianodon gigas | reverse complement strand
TATATATATATATATACACACATCCATACACATACATACATACACACACACAAAGCAATGCAGTAAATGCAGTAGACAGATCTTTCATGGCTTGGCAGCCATGGAAATGGAATTTCCAAGGAAATGGAAATGATTGCTAATGATGGCTATTAAAATCTATTCAGTGGTTTACAAAAGGAGCTGTACTGCTCAGGACTGACCATAGCAGGAAGCGTGTTTCATTTGATGCACACAACAATATGGTGGTGTCTTTCAAGCTTACTAATGATGTCACTTGAAAAAGCATGAGGAACACTGTGGAAGTGGTAATAAGGTAAGCAAGGAAGGTAATAACAATTTGAATAATTTAAGGAAGGAAGGTAATAATAATAATTTGAATAATTAAAGTAAGGAAGATAATAATAATTTGAGAACTTTGTTTTAATTTTAGTATTTGAATTTGGCTGGGCTGTAAGGTTCTTATAGGACATATGGTGTTTAATTGTATCACACAACACACAAGGCACCATGCATAAAATATATTTGTATTATTAATAGTCCTAGTGACCAGCCTCCATTAGACACCACAGCTGTGTGAAAGAAAATTAAATACGACCACAAAAATCAGACTTACCTATAACTTTATCCTTCTTTCCATTCCTGATTGGTGTGCACAACAAACTCTTCACATGGTAGGTTGGGGAGTCTGGGTTCTCACTCTGGAAAGAGATTTTAGAGAGTGAATCATTCATTCATCTTCAGTAAGCAGTGAATTATACTCTGCCACAAGATAAAAGAGATTTTTAAGATGGGCACAAAGAGTACGAAGAAAAGAGATTCATGAGAGCACTGTGATTGTGGGAAAATTCTTGACCCGAGAATGGGATCATCCTTTTATATATAACAGTTTCCAGAGGAATTTTTCTTGTGATTACTCACAGTCCAAGGGAATCTCTGATCAGACATCAGGTTTGTGACATCAGGAATGTTCAGTGCCTCCATGGTGTTCTTCACATACTGAGCATACATGTAGTTGATCTTACTTACATCACTGTCTCTGTAGTGGAAAAATAATATTTTCATCATATTTCAACTTGAGCAACTTTTACACAGCCTTGTGGAGCACAACATCAGTTTAGAATGGAGACTTCTTGTCAAAACATACTTTACTGAAACAGCTATACTGATCTGCTAAGAAAGAATTATATTCTTGCAATTCCTGACAACAGACTAACATACATATACACCATGAAAGTTCAGAAGACATGAAGAGGTTTGATTAGCGAATAAAAAAGTCTGATTAATGATGTAGTCAGGAAGTCAGCGCAGGCAAAAGCAAGCAGCTGGATGAAATGTGTTCTTGTTATGCTACTGGAATTCGTAATTCCTCTGAAGCATTCCAATCAGAAATACAGACCGTTCTCAAAATAACTGAAGATCTGACACAAACATTCTTTCATAAGCTTAGTATTCTAACTGGGCACACCTTTAAAAGACTTAAAATCCTAAAAGAGGAGGCAACCCAGTTACCATTCAACATTTTTCACTAAGGTGAAATATAATGATTTCCTGACACTTAAATGATTGTAGATATTTGCAACCACAGATCCTCTAAGAATACAAGTGGGGAAGTGGTAGCTCAGTGGTTAAGATGTTGGACTTCTGATTGGAAGGTTGAAAGTTCAAATCCCAGCACCACCAAGCTGCCACTGCTGGGCCCCTGAGCAAGGCCCTTAACCCTCAACTGCTCAGTTATATAAATGAGATAATTGTAAGTCACCCTGGATAAGGGTGTCTGCCAAATGCCTTAAATGTACAAGTTTGCTGTTTTTTTGACAGATAAGTACAATAAATTGATGCAATAAATTGTTTATTTCCAATGCAAGTGGCCACAAGAAGAAAGCCACACACCCCTGTTAAAATTGCAGGTTTTTGTGATGTAAAGAGTTAAACCAAGATAAATCATGTCAGATCATTTTCCACTTTTAATGGGATAGAGCAACCAACTAAATTCAAGTGAAAAACAAATAGAACATTTTAGGAGAAAAAAGGGACAGAAAAAACTTACAATGCCCTGGCTACATGTGCACATCCTTTTATAATGGGTCATGTGACTATGCTCAGAATTAACCAATCACGTTCAAACAATTATCATACACCTGTTCATCCATCCATCCATTCTCCGTACCGCTTATTCTACACAGGGTCGTGGGGAGCCTGGAGCCTATCCCAGGGGGACTCGGGGCACAAGGTTGGGGACACCCTGGATGGGGTGCCAACCCATCGCAGGCACAATCGCACACACACACTCACACACCCACTCGCCCACTACGGACAATTTGGAAACGCCAATCAGCCTACAATGCATGTCTTTGGACTGGGGTAACCAGAGTACCCGGAGGAAACCCCTTAAGCACAGGGAGAACATGCAAACTCCACGCACACAGGGCAGAGGCAGGAATCGAACTCCCAACCCCGAAGGTGCGAGGCAACAGTGCTAACCACTAAGACACTGTGCCTCGCTCATAAACCTGTCATCAATAAAATTATTCTGATTAACCCCAAATAAAGATCAGCTCTTTCTGTAGGATTTTCTTGAAATCTTCTTGGTTTCATCCGACTGCTGAAGCCATGGTCCGCAAAGAGCTTACAAAGCATATATGCAATCTCACTGTCAAAAGGTATCGATCAGGAGAGGCGTACAAAAGAATTTCCAAAACATTACATGTACCATGGAACACTGTGAAGATCATCAACAACAAGTGAAGAAAATGGGGCACCACAGTCACATTACCAAGAACAAGACATCCCTCCAAAATTGACAAAAATACAAGAAGAAAACTTATCAGCAAGGCTGCCAAGAGACCTACGGCAACATTAAAGGAATATCTGGCAAGTACTGATCACTCCCTCCATGTGCCAACAAAGTCATATTCTTCACATGTCTGGGCTGTGTGGTAGGGTGGCTAGACAGAAGCCCTTTCTCACAATAAAAAAAAAAAAAAGAAAAGAAAACATCCAAGGCCATCTAAATTCTGCCAAAACCATGTGCAATGGTTTGATGAGACCAAGGTAGAACTTTTTTTAAATTCTAAAATATATGTTTGGAAGAGAAACAAGACAGCTCATCACCCAAAGAATACCATACCCATGGTGAAGCATGGTGGTGGCAGCATCATGCTGTGGGACTACTTCTCTTCAGCTGGGACTGGGGCTCTAGTCAAGAGAGAGGGAATCATGAATAGCTTTATTTTGGCACAAAACCTGAAGACAGTGCAGTTACATAGCTGAAGACGAAGAGAAATTTCACCTTCCACCAAGACAATGACCAAAGCAAAAAATCCAAGTCAACAGAGGAATGGCTGCAGAAGAAGATCAACTTTGTGGAACGGCCCAGTCAAAATCCCATCAAAAACCTGTGGAATGACTTGAAGAGCACTGTGCAAAGGAGATCTCCTCACAATTTAATAGAACTGCAAGGATTTTTTGCAAGACTGCATTTTGCAAGGAAGAGTGCAATAAAATTGCCAAAACAAGATGTACTATGTGCTTACGCAAAACAACAATTACAAGCATTACAAGTGCTGTATTATGGGGCGTGCACACTTGTGCAACCAGGTTTTTTGTCTTTTTTTTCCCCGAAAAGTTTTTTTATTTGTTTTTCTCTTGAATTTTGTTGGTTGGTTGGAAAAGATCTGACATGATTTCACAAAAACCTGCACTTTTAACAGGGGTTTGTAGACTTTTTATAGCCACTGTATCTGTGCTTCATCTGTCAATGTTAAAAAAAGTCTATTTGCAATTAGCCAATTTGTAAAGAACATGACTAGAAACAAATGCAAGATAGATATTTAAATCTGATTATTTGTTTCTCTATAAAGGTAATCTGAAATTTTATGTTTCAGATATAAAAATGTTAAATAAAAACTTAAAGACAGCAACTTATATTGTCTCATACAAAATAAAATTGTATTCTGCTATCATTAAATTTTCATTAAAAAATGATTCTGTTCCTGTTCATTGTGAAACAATATTTGAGTTTTTATACTCTGTGACTTACTAAATGATCACTACACTGTTTATTTCGCATGGTGGATTACTAGCCACTTGTGTGAGTAATATCTGTCAGAATAGGCTTGTGGCTTTAATGGAGTGCCAACATAAAAAACAAAAAAAAAAGCCATCAACGTGCAGTTTGAAAGCATGAACATGTTCCATGCTTCACTAAAATCCTCAGAAGGTTTCCAAAAGAAAGAAAATCCTTCCACTGAGACAGGTTCGTCTAAACAGATTTGATTAAGCACCTGTCAAAGGCACTTAGAAAGAACTCATGTACTTTAACCAGGCTAATACCATTCTGTCATGAAACATTTCTGCACAGAACATTTTCTCTAAAACAAAAGTCAAAAATGTCAAGACCATGGGTTGGAAAAACAGCAAAGTCCCCATGGTTTCTGAGTGAAAAAAGAAAAATGCACCTTTATTTTAGGATGGAGGGAGATACTGGCTATTAGAAACTATGATTATCACATTCCTAAATAGAAATTTACAACGATACTTAGATTTTCTCTATTAATATCTTATGACTGGAAGTGTAAGGATACACAAAATTCTAATTCGATGTGATATGATACAACATGGTGGTGCTTCAATACAATATTTTTTTCGATAAAGCAAAAATAAGCACTGCCTGAATATGTGCCTAAGGTTTCCATTTTCAACTTATTAAAACATTCAACATTATAAAAGCACAATAATTGAAACTTAATGATCAGTTCAGTGACTTGTGATTAGTTCAGACTCTGAATTCTTTATCCTGGATTGAAGCAAGGAAAGCCTGCCTGAAGGCAGCAGAGAGTTTGGCACGTGTGTGCGCCATATGTTTGCAGTATTAGTGCTGATGTATTGTACACATATTTGGCAGGATTCAGCATGCTAAAGTAGAAGTTATTTTTTCAGAGGAAGGAGTGTTCGTAATCAAGGAGTGTTCGTTTAAATGTTTATTTCACCTCAGGTATTACAAGCAGTATTTTATGACAAATAGCCTACTTTGTTATGAAGTCCATTGAAAGTATTGTTCGATGTGCAAACGTTTCAAATCGAAAGCTTCATATAAAAACAAAATGATACGATACTCTGTATTGTACTACTTATGAGATACAGGTTTGACCATTGGATATTTAATCATTTTTGCAAAAATAACGAAGGAAGATTTGTGAATCTCAACTGATAAAATTGTCTTGTTGCTTAAAATATTTTTTAACTTGTCCTGAAGATTTGCACTGAACTGTACATGATTATTCTTTCATCTAAACTACCTGCAACACTGAATCCAAATCTTTATTTGTAATGGCAGTAAGTAAACAAGAAAACAACTGCCTTGTATTTGAACTTTTTACCTGTTAGGGAAGTCCACAGATCCAGCTAGCTCTTCATACTCCATATGGAACACACTGGAGAAAGCATTCTGTGAGACATCAAGAACAGACAGAATTCAATCACAGCTCTATTTGCTGAGGTGAACTTGGGCAAACTTTTACAGAAGGGAAGACACTGGTCTCTGTGGCTTTTTTTTAATGCTATTAGGCTCTTCTGACTACCTGTGTAAATCTACCATAGAATCAAAGCAGCCACACGGTTTAATGAGGGGTTCAAATTTCCCGCTTTCAACATTTAAATCATTATGTAGCATGGCTGTGGATAAATGGCTTTAGTCAAGCAGGCATATCGGAAAAACCTGTAATGACTCTCCACAATAAACAGAGAACAAATGTAATATACTATCTAACAGCTCTGCCAGAAGTTGAGTTTATTTCAACATTCCTTGACACACGGTTACTACCTTATAGGGACTTGTCTGCAAACCTGAACTCCCTTCTAAAAAGCTGCCTTTTCTAAATTTAAAGAGACCATGAAGACCGGATAAAACAAACCAGGGTGCCATCCCAATTCAATTTAAGAGGAAGTAACCTACAATAATTCATTTTCTAACGTCTCCATTTTAGCAAATGTTGACCTCTATTTAAAACACTCGCTATAACTCACAGTCCAACGAGAAGACCAAATGTAAGCTAGGCTTTCCTCTTTTAAACTGCACAACGGTACTGTACCATTGGCCTACAAAAACTCTGTGTCAATCTGACAAACCACAGAGCTCTTGTTGGGCTTGGGTGCATCAGTCTGATTAGTGTAAGTGGGTTTCTTACCAACACATAGCTTCCAGGACCACTAACACACATCTCTCTCAGCAAGTGGGTTGACACTGCAGGAGACCACCATAGAGGAACACAGACCTCCCACAGAGGAAGGAAAATGTCAACTTTGATCAGATATCACGCTAAAAGTGGCCCTCCACATTGACTTGCATGATTTCATAAACATTAAGACATTTCCTTGTAAAAAGAGAATGAGTACACTAATACTTTCTGTTTAAGCTAATTAACAGTTCCTTTCTGTTAAACCTTCAGAGCCAATCATTTTAAAAGCAGAGCACATTGTGGTACATTAAACACTATTTGTTTTGCACGAATAAGAAATATATCTATACATTATACCACATCTACCCACACAACTGAGACACTTGTCTACTTCTATAATCAAAAGAAATCATGTTCTATCATCCAAATCCAGAAACTCTTGTCTTCTATTCCAACCACCCAGAAAGTCTGGCTTTAGGTCACGTCTCTAACCACAACCACCAACAGACATTACCTGCTTCAGGTCTGCTGAGGTCTTCATGACTGCTTCAAGTCATTACTCTGGCAGCACCCCAATAACTCTCCAACACAGAGTATACCAATACCTCTACAAGTGAGAAGTATTCTTCAAATAACTTTGACTTCTACTTTTTCTAATTGTGTTATGCTTGATAATATCCAGAATTTTGTAAAGATGAGTATTATGACAGTTTTTGGCCCTATTATCCAGAACACACATTATCAAAAGTTGAAAGTTCTTTCCTTAAGTAGCAGCATTCAAAAAGAATTTTCACAGTGCTGCATATTACACGAGTAACCTACTGTATTCTGTACAGGGACTTACCTACTCAAAGGTATTTTCAGAAAGGTTTCCTTTCTAAAAGCTTTTGATGTAATGCATGGCCATCACCAACTGTACTTATTGCTAGAATGTAAATAGAATGTTTCAGCAATATCTTTACCTTTTAATTTGTTTTTGAATAGCTACAACTGGTGTGTGTGTGTGTGTGTGTGTGTGTGTGTGTGTGTGTGTTTGCGTGTACGTTGTAATTGCTTCTTTGGCAGTGTTGAATAAGGAAGCAATTCAGGCTGTTTTCTGCTTGTGGTTCTACTATAAATGAAACCAGTGTTGCCTACAGACTGGCCTGCCACTCTCCCACTCAGCATGCTCAACCCAAATACGCAGCAGTGCCTCTCGTCATGAACCAGAACTGGACACTGGTTTTCTCTCAACTGTGTGTTGTTATTCTGAATATTTTCTACATCAGATGACAGTAACATTAATGTATTTAATAGAATATGGTGCTCACTCAGTAGAAGAGTTTTCAGCAGAGGTATTAGATTACAATAATAAATTTATCACTGTATCAGGTGAAATGTACAAAACAACACATTTTAGAGTACTGTGCATTTAAATTGATCTAGAGCAGAGGTGCCCAAATTTGGTCCTGTGAGTCCAGCAATTTAGAGTTCTTCCTCAAATGCACCTGTTGAATCTGGTCATTGACCTCTGAGTGAATCGTGTAAAATATTACTTTCTTATATATTACTATAATTGTCATACAGTAATTTCATCAGCTGTGACATTTGATAAGCTGTATTTTCAATGCCGCTACAAAGCAGGTATTTTTGCTTAAGGCTTAAAGCTTAAGAAGCAAGAAAGGCCTGCGGAAGCCTGCCCAGCATCTAAAACTGTGTTAAGTTATATGATTAAAATGTTAATTTTAATGTTAATTTGTCTCTTATTCCATGTGATTTCTATTAGCAATTCTCCAGAAATATACTATCATCGAAATGTCCTTTTGATAGGTTATAAAAAGGAAAATATTTGTTTTTGCACTTACCGATGTTTCAGCATCAGAAATGAATATAGTGCATTCCTGAGCCTGCATGAAAGACAAGATGGTGGCTGCGATCTTCCTCAGCAGGACTTCCAAAGACTGTTGTTCTTCGAAAATAAGACTGGCCAGATCTAACAACACCTAAACCGCAAGGTAAAAGGGACATACAGTATGACAACATAAGATACAAAGCTTTAAAAGCCAACTTTTAAAGAATAATTCAGATTATTTATCAAGAGTAAAAAAAAAAATAGGATACCCGATTCCTCTTGTTCTCAAGCTGTGATGTCTCATAGAGTTGTGCATTGTGTAGAACAATCCCAGAGAAAGCCAAGTAGGAGGAAAAGTCCTGTGCATGCATAAAAAAATATGATAAGAACTGGTTTAGGGTTAAATGGCATCTACAAGGACAGCAATGACTGTAGTCCTAATCTTTTGGGACATTTCCTAAAAATATTACAGAACTAATTAAGTAACCATCTACATGTTTTAACTCAAGATGTGACTATAAACAATAATTTTTTACCTTCTCATCTTGTTCTGTGAAGGTGCTGTTCTCGCCACACCTCTTATTGATTGCCTGTGCCACACCAACCACCTTTGGGAAGATGATTCACTATTTGAGCAATTTAAGCAGTAAGAAATACTTCAGCCTCAAAAACTACTACATTACTCTTGCTTTTTGTATCTCACCTCATCTCTGTGATTTTTTATGGGCATACACAGGATGCTCTGTGTCTTGTAGCCTGTGATCTGGTCCACCTCTGCATTGAATCGAGGATCCTAGAGATAAAAAGTAGCTTTTAAATACTTTGGGAACAAACAGAGACGCAAAACTGAAAATAACTTGTTTTTTTATCTACACTAGTTGGCTCAGTGGCTCGAATAAATACCATCTACAGATGTCTGTAATATTGCTTTTGCATATATAATGCTTTTCTGTCAATACAAAACATAACTTTAATTCTAAGGCAAAAGATTAGTGCTTCCAAGCCAGGCTGTCTCAGACAAACAACTCCCTAATTAACATTAATAATGTGGGTACTCATTACTCATCTCTCTCTCTCTCTCGCTCTCTCTCTCTCACACACACGTATGATTTCTCCATAGACTTGTTGGGAGAGCCACAATTTATCTAAATTAAGAATGCCTAAAAATATCAGCTATGAGCTCATTTAAACTGTTGGCTAGCAACTGGCTTGTGTAACTACCAATATATAAAGTAAACAAGACAGATAATGTTTATATTATTCCAACAGCATGATATCTATAACACTATTATACACAGTGCACATTTGCTTTCAGACCCAAAAAGCCAATGTGTTTGCAGTAATAATAACCACAGAATATACTTAGGAGTTAAGAAAACCATTTATACAGCAATTACGGACCATTTGAGGAACTCATGGAATTGAATATAGCTGTTTTGAGTAGTATGATACAGTGAGACTTTAGAGGGGTCAAAGGTTAATAGAGAGCAGGTGGCACTATAACAAGACAGACATACAACATAGATGATAGCCAACAAGGCCAGTCGACACCACAATCAGATATCAGGTATCATCAGCAGATATCTTTAGCAGATATAGAATAAACCAAAATACAAGATAGATAGGAGTGGCTTGCTTTACCGTCAACACACTCATACAGAAACACTGTACACCCGTCTGGTTTCCAAGCATTATAGTTGATACTTTAAGAATAACAGTAGAGTGTTGCATGATTAAAATGTCAGGGTACATGTTAATTTGTCTCTTATTCCATACAACATCTATTTGCAATTCTCCAGCAATGTATTACCATTGAAATGTCCTTTTGATAGGTTATAAAAAGGAAAATATTTTTATGATGGTAGTTGATAACTGATAATTTAAGAATAACAGTGGAGATATGCAATTACATATTTTATAAACATTTTGTAAAGATGGCCTGAAAATAAATAAATAAATAAATAAATAAATAAATAAATAAATGGCAAGCATCATGTGTAAATGTTGCAGATAGTGCTGGAATAATGTTTACTTGTTTTTGAAAATGATATAGTAATCAGATATTCAGGCCTAAATAGACATGGCATCTTTCTTTATTACGTTTTACAATATGGCTTGCAAAAATAAATCGGAGTAAATAAAATACCTTAAATTGCCAAATAAATAAAATCAAACATTCAAGGTAGTGCTGTACAACAATGACTAAAATGATAATCATGATTATTTAACACACACAATTATTTAGGCAATTTAAGAACAGTTCTAAACTACTGGGGTTTAGTTATAATTTTTTTTATCATTTACAATAAATTAAAAACAGTTTTTCTATGTGATGTACTGTAAGTATACATTCCATGACCATTTGATCATAATAAAAACTACTTCACATCAGCTGAGCATTGAAATAAATACACCACTACCATTTACAATCAAAGATTTAAGACATAGGAATGAATAGCTGGGTGTAGAATATTAAAATGTTTGGACACCGTGGTAAACATCCAACAAACTCGATTTGACTGATCTGAGAACTGTAAGGCTTGGCTTAATATTCTTCTGAGCACATTTATCTCTCGTCTAAGACTCCAAGCCTGCTATGCTGCTCCAGCAGAACAGTAAGAAACAGAAATGGCAAAATATTAAACAGGACACTACGTCTCACCATGTTATTTTACATTTTATTTTTATTTCCTTGTATGGTATGCACTGTGTAATTTCAGGAAAATATTTGTGGGTTAATGTTCGGTATTATTTATACTAATTAGTTCAACATCATCTTGAAGAAATACTTTGGTTTTGGCATCTGTAAACAGCAGATAGCAACGATTATAGAGAAACTTTAATCCTTGTTTAGTTACATCACCAACGTTGCCTGCTAAATGCCCTCTGTATTGCCTGTTTTTTTTCTCCAGGTAAAGTGCATGTACAGCACTGTAACATTAACCGAGTAAACAAGAAAGCAATACATTATCATTATGCAATATATGTTTGATGTCAGTGTGTAAAAACGTAAAAAAGTAAAAAGCTGAATTAATTAACTATACTTGGCAAAATGTAAACGCTAGAAATGGTTAACGTGTGAGAATTTATGTGTTTACCAAGAACCTGTACTGTGAGAAAAAATTGTAAATAAGAAATTATCAAGTGACCAGAATAATCAAGGTACTTCTACATGTCTGATAGCAACAGTGCATATGTTTGTGCATTAATTTATTTACACTGCTAGTTTAGTCACAGCTTTTTCCCACTAGACCCTCACTACATGCTGGTTGGAGTGTAAAAGAGCTAAACACAACAGCACAAGTGACTGATTGGACCAGAATAGGACTGCTCAATTAACACTGAAAGGTGAGAAATACTGTAAATATAATATAGAGTAAATGTAGACTTTGTATGTCACGGTTTCTCAAAGTGGGGTACGTAAATAATATCCAACGGGTTTATTAGTGCTGTGAAAATCATAGCCCACTATTATCAAAGCTGCTATATTTATGACTGAGTTCTTATATTTATTAGTATATTTGACTGGTTACTTGAATCGAACGGGTTTAATCCAGATCTAAATAACTCAAAAACAATTTGACCTTTAAATAATGTAAAACTGTACCCAATGTGTTGCTGGAAAGTCCAGGAATATTAAGCTCTATTGCGCCAATAAATAGCCAGAATATTATTCTACAAATGACCCTAATATTTGAATAGTTGTATTAGTGGTCCATGAAATTTATTTTAGAGATAAAGGGTACCTACTTGCAAAAAGTCTGAGAACCCCTGCTACATACGCTATATTTTATTTGCCCACAGGATCAATGTTAACCAAATTAGAAAGCAATCATGGTTCCCAGAGACTTTAAAGCACTAGAGTCAATAAAATCTGATGCATAACATCAAACAAGTAGCTAATTCTCACAGAATCAATATCGCAGTCAGTTAAAATTATTTGACTGAATAAGGCAAATGCTGTGAGTACAATAATGTCTTCTTATCAATCCTCAAAAAGTGGCAATAAAAAAATAAATTTTCATATACAAGTACGCAGTGGCCTTACCTCATAGGCGTTCTTAATATTCAGCGGCTGGCCCGTGGCTGCCACGTGTCCCACAATGCCTTTGTTCCACTCCAGGCGGATGCCACTGTTGGATGCTTCCTCAAGTGTGGAGCCTTCTGCAACATCAAACAGCCGGCTGACCAGGAACTTTCGGTTGGAGCTGTCCTCACACACCAAGAACAGCGAGTAGCGGTCAGCTGCAATTAGCTCGTGTGTGTGTAAAAAGATGCGGTGGCAGAGCGCTGTCAGGTCTAAGTGGCTGGACACATCACGCACAAGCTCGAGAAGACGGGCGCAACGGTCCCCCCCTGTCCGCTCCAGCTTGTGAGAAGGAGCCGGAGGTGGCATGGGCACCCGTTCTGCGTCGCTGAGGAACGTGAGCGAACCCTCTGCGTCCTTCACCACGATAGGCCGTAGCGGCCGATCGAACTCGGATGCAGAGATCTTGCGTGTGGGTGTAGAAGGAACAGGACTGGGTGAAGGGGTCTCTGTGGAGCCTGAAGCGGTCAGGGCGCTTGCTTCTGGATGAGCTTTCGAGTTGTCTGTAAGTGTCTTGGACACTTCACGGGATGGCTGGATGGAATGCACACGCTCAGCGAACCAAGCATTGACCATTTCCCTGAAAACAACCAAAAACAATTCATAAGAAGGATGGAGAGCTCCTAGGATCTACTTTATGTGTATATATAGACACACTCTTTCAAGTTACTCTAAAACACTTAATTAATGATACAATGAAAAAGCGTAAGCGGTTCTAAAGGGTTCTTAAGCTCGGTCATTATGTAGGTCAAGCTTCCTGAAAACTTGAACAGTATGACTTCATGTGAAACTGGTTGCAGTATTCAGCAATACAGATTTGCCATTTTAACATGATACCTAGAACAGCCAGCCTGCGATACTACTGCATGCATAATTATATAACGACATTTGCTGTGTGCTGATAAAATGAGGAGAATCTGAAGAGATCAGTTTGTTCCGTTTCTCACAGAGAAACACCCGTATGTTTAAGTGCTCAAAGTCCAAAGTCCCTTTGCTTTCATATAAAACTGAATGAAGCCTTGACTTCTACAAGTCAACTGGAAAACCCCTATGGCTATAAAACTCAATGCTGTAAATCTGCTGGCAGTTAATCTTCTAATTCTATGTAAATAAAACTGGCTTAGAGCAAACTACAAATGAAAGTATGAGTAGGTTATCCAGAGAGCCAGAGAGAAAGAGAGAGAAAGAGAGAGAGAGAGAACGAAATCTCCGTGGACTCCGAAGTGTCCTCAGTCTGTATATCTAAATCGATAGCACTCACTTAGAAGAGCATCACTCGTCCCCTCCATGCATAAAACATGTTGATTCACTGAGGCTGACTGGCCATGCATTCGTTCTTGGGCTTGAGCCAGTATTTGCATCTCACCATTTGATATCCAGTAAAGCAAAAAGCATAACAGTAGCCCATATGGGCAAAGCTGTTAATTCGGACAGAAGAGACTGTGATATGAGCCAAGGCCACGGTCAACTAAGTGCACGACCAACAGCGCATGAGAGCACAGCCCACACCCGACAGTTTATTAAACATCTTGAAGAGAAATGCAGAAACAAACATGCAATAGAGACCGGAGCGAGTATTTAGTGTACACTCTGGACCAGTTCGAGAGTTTACATGGATTTGTGTACACAAATATGAAAAACAAATTGCACAAATTCAGTGACTCAGTGTTTTCTTTCTGTAAACCGTGTTCACTCTTTTCACTCTTATATCATCATAGTAAGAGGATGCAGGTTAGTTAGATGATACTAGTTAAATCATGCAAATTATACAAGGATTTTAAAAAAAATGAAAAAAAAAAAAAAAAAAGTCAAATGTAGGACATGAGTGGACATTAGAGGCTGATAGTGAAGAGTCACATTTACTGTAATGGTGTGATGCAGACAGCTTTGCCAACCATAACCCAACAAATAAATCATAACCACAGTGACAAAACCCAGCGCTGAATCAACAGATGCAGTGTTAAAAGTGTCCATTTGTGCACAACTGCACTATCTTGGGGGGAAAAAAGGGTACTAACCTGAACATTTGCTTGTTGCTGGGGTGAAACCACCAAGTGTACATCTTTTCTACCTTACTGTGTATCTTTTACCTAGAAAGGTGCATATAGTGTACTTTTAAAGCTTTAAAAGACAATGATGTACCCTCAATCTTTTTAAGGATACACTATATTCACATCTCCAGATGAAAGATACATATTAATGGTTGTTAAAAAAGAAAAGAAATGATGAAGGTACCACCTGAGCCACACAGTTTAGTACCCTTTTTCTGAGAGTGTATAAACCCAGCTATAAAAGCCAGCAGGGGGTTAATTAAGGATTTTTCTATGTTTTGTAGGTGTTGTCTAATACAAACCTCATGTCTGCTACAGGGTGAAAGGAACCACAACAAACACAAACACAAACACTGTTAGCACAGGTGTCTAAGAGGTGTCTTCACTTCATCCTGTTCAGAGTGCTGTGTTTATTAGGGAAAACTCCCTGAGTGGCGCGTCGCTAAAACCTACAAATTAGGAACCGTGCCACAAAACTTTACAAACTAACACCCGACATTCCTCACTTTATTTTCTTGGGTTTTTTTTTTTTTCTTTTTTTGGGGGGGAATAAACACACTAAGTGGTCACACACACACACACCCCTGCGCTGCTTCACTCACCGGTTCGCTTTTCTCACGAAGTACGAGTGAGCGAAATCCAGGTTGTCGTCGAGCCAAGCCTCCATCCTTTCGCTTTCAGAAGGAAAAGCCTCCATGTCGCGTTAAAATCAGCCGCTAAATAGCATGGACGCGACTTCTCCGAAACTCCAACAAAAGCGGTTTCATGTGAATGGCGAAGCTAAACACGCTAAAGAGCCGCAGAACGACCGTTGGCACTTGACGACATCGCGCGCGAGCGCGCACGCGGCCGCCTCCTCAACACAAGGAGACTGACCTCTACGCGCACGCGCCTCCCTCCAACTCTCTCTCTCTCTCTCTCTCTCTCTCTCACATTTGTCTTCCTATCCTTGTGAGGACCTTCCACTGACATAATTATTAGTGAATTAACAACGCCTACACCTAAACCCAACCCCAGCCTTAACCTCAGTAACCAAAAGGAAACATGTGGCTCTTTTAGTTTTCTTAATAAAATTTAAAAAATATTTCCTTGTGGGGACCAACCACAAGCTCAAATCTGTCAGATATTCCTATCCTTGGGGACGACCACCACCACCACCACCCCAAGATATAAAACCATCACAGCAAATATATCCCTTCTTTACTGTATTACAACTGTGCTCTTATACTGGCATAAAACTCAGTATGTGTTTTCAGGCACATTTTTTAAAAAAATCAATCACCATAGACAACTCAGAACTTTTGAAATCAGTCAATCAATCAATCAGTGTTAGATTTCAATTTTTCCAAGAGAAACAGCGAAGCACATTTTGTGCGTTAACCCCTGCGATGAACTGGTGTCCCATCCAGGGTGTATTCCGACCTCACACCCAGTGTTCCCAGGATAGACTCTGAATCCTGACCATGACCAGGGTAAAGAGCTTACTGAAGATGAATGAATGAATTTTGTGTAATGTGAGTTATGTGAGTAAGTATTTAAAAATATATATCATTTATTAGTAGACAGAATCAATCACAATATGCAATCACAATATAGGTTTAATTTCAAGAATATGCAGCTAATCAAAATGAATGAAGTGTAGGAAAGTTCAAAATGAATCACCCAAAAATGAATAATGATATATATTTCAAGCCAGTATTCATATAAGTAAAAACTTTAATGAGTACATTATTACGTTGGAGTACATCTGCTCAAGCTTATGTTGAAAAATATATTTTTTAATTCTTTAATTACAGTTGTGCTCCTGTTACAATCTCTATGCAGGCTAGGTCTATACTATGTATTTGAACCCTGCTAAACTAACTTTCTTTAGTGATTTCATTTCAGTCCCCATTTAAGAGCTTTATATTGCTCCAAGGTTTTTAGACAATGATTCAGCCAACAATCATTTTCTCAATTAGATTGTTCTCAGGCTTAAATAAAAGCATGCAATAAAAAAAGAAAACACAATAGCGAACCAGATCAGTGACATTTGCTATCTTTGAGAGTGTTCGATAACACTATGCTGCCTACCCTACCTCTAGTGTCTATAGACAGTGGTGTAGCCTTACAAGCAGATGGTGCTTCCTTTTCTCCAGAGTCCAGAGGGAACAAGGGAAACTTTGGAGACATATGTGCTCTCCTGGGCACAAATGTGATTCCACATGTCCTTGATTGGAGTGAGATAATTGTGGCCTCTTGGGAATATAGGCAACATCTAGGTAAAGTGATTTGATTGGTGGAATAATGTTCAGTGAAGTGTGTAAACTTTTATATTTAAGGATGCGTTACACAGCTCCGAACTGGTTCATTTGCTGATTACTGACTGTGTGAGAAACTGGTTAGGACATGTTGGGGATAAAGGTGGGGTCCCCCCCCCCCCCCCCTCTCTCTCTCTCTCTCTCTCTCTCTCCCCATCTGCTCCCTCCATTTGTCTCCTTTCTTGCCACCAGAGTTGATGGCCACAGCATCCAAGCAACATCTTTCAAGGTGTCACCTGATACATTTGCGTGCATATGCGAGCACACAAAAGTCATGGTGCTGCAGTGGAACACAGTCCAGATACAGTCACTCATTTTAGCCTGAGCTAAACTTCTCTGCTTTGCCTTTCAGTCACAAATCAAACAACGCTCTTTTGTGTTGTATAATTCCCCCTGGACTACATTAAACATTTCAACGCGCTATTGTAAACCCTGTCTTGAGGCATAGCCAGGGAAGATAACAGCAAAAGAGAAGTCCCTATACACAATGCCTCAATGGAAAAATCTTGTGCACTCAGTGTTCAGCAATGAGCATTATTCAACAAGGTCATTTTACTGGAGAAACTATTTACATAAAGATTAGGCTGAAAGGAAGATTAAAGGTATGAACATAATGGGTTTACATGAAGTAAAAATGCACTGTAAAAGTGAATATAGTGCAAGATATTCCATAAGATAAAATAGCATGCTGCTTCTGAAATATGTGTGTCTTCCCCAAACCAGACGCGCGGGTTTACTTATTAGTATTTGAATGATTGGGAAAGATCCACAATCTAATGCACACTCGTACACAAACACTGCTCCATTGAAGAAGTTTCTTAAGCACAGACTAACCCCTGCCTGCTCTTACACCCTCGGTCAGGCCCTCTGCCCTCTAGCCATTTTCCGAAAGTAACCCTTCAATAAACATGCAGGCCTACAAGGGACTTTTAATATTTTTAAAACTACACAATGAACTCCCATGCCACAAAGACATAATAATCTGATCTTTACACTTTGCTGGCATTAAAACGGAAGAGAATCTCCAAAAAATGTAATATTGAAAGGTTTTCCTGAAGCCGCTGAAGTGAAACAAGATAAGGATAGTACATAGTCTGACTGTAAACTTAACCTTAAATATAATTTAGTGGTAAATGAATTAGAATTGAAATATATGAAGTCTTTCCTCCCAGTTAGTAATATGGATAATTGTGCGCAGTTAACATGCACTACTTCACATGCATGGACTGTTTACTGTTCTGAAACGTGACATGCATACCCCAACCTCAAGCATGCTTTTCAGGCACAGTTACCTCCAGCAGGCACCTCATTCTCCGTAGCATCATGTCTCCTTGGAAATGATCACAGGGGTCACAAGCTGCGTTTTCTGGAGAAAATATGCTACAGAAGACAGTGTCCTGAGCGAGCAGCTTGCCAGCGTGGTTGATATGCTGTAGTGTTTGGAGGTAGACAAGTAGAGAAGGAGGTTGGGGTTGCTGTGGGAGGGGGTAACAAACACTTCTGTGCTCTCACCCTTCCCCTCTTTCAATCTATCTCCTTCTTTTTCTCTCAGAACTTGAGAAGACACAGAGCCATCCCTGCTGAGCTTCAGAAGCATGACTTGAAATAAATACAAATTTTGACTGGGGGGTGGGGCACAACTGGTGGGGGAATATATGGAGCTCCTGTATTCACATTTCTGTACAGAGAGGAAACTCCAGCACTACTCCACCTTCAAGTCTGAACTTTCTTGCCCTGTTATGAAGGGCCTCTGCAGTACCATCGTAAACCAGCCTCAAGTGCAGAGATGTTTACATTTTAAGGCTTAAGGATAGGAAGGGTAGGAAGGTAGTGACTGTCCTATCGAAAGTAATCACAGTCTCTGTTGTTACCAACTTTCAACTTTCAGCTGATTGCTGAGCCCAAACAGCCCATCTACCCTTCAGCAAAAGTATTGGTACTGTGTCAAAATCATATTCAATTTAAAGTAGAACAATGCGGCCAAAAATTTACTTAAATGTAAGTTGAAAAGTATCTACATTTAAACATAGTCAAGTATTCAGAGTAAAAGTAAATATTTTTAACTGATAAAAAATGTAGTTAGTTAGTTAGTTAGTTAGATCCTTC
The DNA here is from genome assembly GCA_022758105.1 of Pangasianodon gigas. Taxonomy (NCBI): domain Eukaryota; kingdom Metazoa; phylum Chordata; class Actinopteri; order Siluriformes; family Pangasiidae; genus Pangasianodon; species Pangasianodon gigas. Next base: position 20,677,417 of record CM040457.1, on the reverse strand, counting down.
CAATTTGCTGACAAATTTTTTAAAAGCTGATATTATGTTTTCCCGGAAGTGAAGGAGACATGTCATTCTGTACAAATTGTTGGTGAATCCAGCAAAAGATAGAAAAAACAGAAAGATAGAAAATGCTATTTGAGATTTGAGATGAGTACTTTGAAGGGCAAAATGAAAATATAAATGTAAAATAAGCTTTTCTCTTGTAAATTTACTTGAGTAAGAGTACAAGTATTCAATTTTAATAATAATGAGTACAAATCTTCCAAGATAGTACTTAAGTACAGTAAAGAAGTACAATTACTCAAGTATGTTCCACCCCTGGCACCCTTAACGGTTCTTCAGTTTTCCCACTGGGGAACGCTTAAAGGTTCTATGTAGAAAGGAAGAAAGTACACACTCACATGCACTGATAACTTAGCTTTCTAAGGAACTCTTTCTGACACTCTGTTGTAGGATTCTACATAGAATTCATTGGTTCATTGGATAATTCTGGGTTCTTCAGTTGTCCCTCTGGAGAACCCTTAAATTCTATGTAGACTCCTACAACAGAGTGTTCACCAATAACAAAAAGGGAAGCTAAGGAAGCTGTAAGGAAGAACCTGTAATTATCTAATGGGCCCTTAAAGAGCTATTTTTCCTAAGATTGTGACAGCGCATGTGTATGTGAGTGTGTCCATGTACAAACGTGGGCCTTGTGTAATTTTAGGCACTTTTACTTTGTCATCTCCAAGGATGATAGATTACAAACACAAGGCAGCTTTTTCTTGGCAGGAAAAGCTCTGATGCAAAATTGATTGGAATACATTTGCATTGGCGATTAGGACTTAAAAAGCGCAATGCAAATGATCACTGAGCAAATGAGCTCGTTTGATGTGATCATGGGGTGGTGGATATCTGCATTTCTCTGCACACCTGCAGCAAAACTGAAAACACTACGTTTCCTTTAATGTCTTCACAATTTTCCTCTGTGTCATTTCCTGCATAAATTTAGAGCAGGCCTGTTTTTGCTAGGACATGTTTAGATTATCTGAATATTGTATGTAGGATGAAATATTTTATGAGGAATCTAACGTGTACTAATGCCAAAAAGACAGACATGGAAAAAATCACATGCATTACACACATGATCATAAGTTTATCATAAGATTCTGCAAACAATATGTGATCATGTATCAAAAAGAATCATCCATGTGAGAAAAAGCAAAAACTGTGGCCACATGCCATACATGTGAATAATTGAAATAAATGAATTGTGTAAAAAAAAATGATGTGTGAAATAAAATTAATCATGGCGAAAAATGTGAAATTAAATAAATACACATGCACAACATGAGAAAATCCATCGAATGTCTGAAGCACGACATGTGAAGTGTCTAAAAACCTTCAATCTCTATGTGAATCACATGATTCAAATATGACTAATGTGTTTTAGATATAGAAATGTACGATACTGTGCAAAAGTCTTATGCACTTGTAAAGAAATGCTTTAAAGCAAAGATGCCTTCAGAAATAATGAAATTAAATGTTATTCACATGAAAAACGTCTATAAAAGCAGTAAACAGCGCTAAACTAAACGAAGTCAATATTTGTCTTTAAAATGCGTCAGTAGTCTCAGGTATATTTAGTGCATGTTTATAAGGAGATTAGCTGGTAGGTTTTTCTAAGCATCTCCCACAGTTCTTCTGGAAACTTTGACTGTCATGCTTGCTTCTGTTTTTGCAGGTAATCCCTGACAGCCCACTTTCTTTGTCTTTTGCATAATATATTATCTTCTTTATACTGACATAGAAACATTTCATTTTGGTTGGAAAAGTAATGTTTGGAAATCTATTTTTTTTTTTATAATCCAGAAGTCATAAAATAAACATCTAACACAAAGTTAGTATAAAAAAGGATTTTGGTTGCCTAAGACATTTGCACAGTACTGTATGCATACAATATATTAATAGTTGCCTAACATTTACATTTAGTATTTTAAATGTCAGATCAATCTGATATGGAAATTTAACATCAGCAAATACTTAATACAAAATACTGAGCAAAATTACCAACATTATTATTATTATTAAGAAAAGCCACTAATGACCATTAGTGATATCCATGATATTTTCAGGTCTAATAGATGAACATGATGTACACAGGTTTTTGTGAACCTGGTACACTCCTTAGACTTTTGACCTGTTAGATATAGAATTTGCAGCTTGAATATAATTTCCACTTTATGAAAGAAACGAAAGGAGTCTCCTTTCAGAAATGATGTTAGAAACTAGGGACTAGAGGCATTTTATGTGATGCTTTAATAATCATTTTATCTTATCAAGCCTCTTCTAGGCTGACTGTGTATACTAGTGTATTGTGCAGTGGGTTGCTATGTGAAACATTTCGTTACTGTGAAATAGTTGAAATAATACGGACCACTGTTTACCTTTGGGCTAATCTTGGAAACCAGGACACTGTCACTGTTGTGGGTTGCTATAACTATGGTAAAGGTTTGCAAACTGCTAATTATAAGCACTTGCTGATGTAAATAAACTGATCTGCAGCTGAATAAACACTGATGCGTATACAGTCATCAACATAGTTTTTGTGTGTTTGTTAGCAGACCACTAAGATTACATTTGACATAGCGTTCATAGCTTTTTGTTAACCATAGGTGTAGTAAAATCCACAGATCCACTTCCTCTATTTGTTATTTACCTCCCCATGACCTCCTGCATATACACACTGTACCTGGTGCCACATGTTGAAGTATCTCGAAGGCTGTAAAACATTATTAAAGAAGTACTATACAGAGGTAAAACACATAAGCTGTTGCAAAGTCCAGAAATACATTTCTGCTGTTACATAACAAAAGCAGCATAGACATAACTCACAGGCACGCCTTCCTTGCGTGCATTGCAGATGTTATCTATGGCTATGGACTTACTGTTGTATCAAACCTAGCACAATACACAATCCATCTAATCCGTCTTTTATTAAAGATGCTTGTCAGCCTCTCTGTGACCCCCAGGATTTATAGCCATATTCACAGATATAACAAGAGATGTAATTCAGGATAAACAGCTTCATGCTCATAATGGAAGTCCATCTGGATCTCATCTCTCAGCCAAAGGTAATAACTGCAGCTATTTTCAGTCACTCAGCTGACTGAGTATATTGTTAGTTACCGGAGCTTGAACTCCATTTTTTCGTCCAGTGAACACAAAATGGTCCATCAATTATGCGTTATGTATTATAGTTTCCATTACTGATCCGACTTTGAGTTAATATGCATTCATGAGGTATTTTAAATGCAATTTAGTTCTGGAGCCTTTTATCCACCACTTATCCCGCAGATTATTGGATGCTTTTAGAAGTCAGGCATAAAATTTGCTTTTAGTCAAAATTAGCATTGATAGCAACACAACAGTCTTATTCTGGCAATAATACACTCCTGTCCCTCATTCCCTCTTTATCCTTATCTCAGTATACCATCTGATGATGATTGCTTTGTATTTCAGCTCTAGTGGCTTATTGAGTATTCCTCAGAGCAACCTGTTCACACAGTGAAAGTAGTCCAACTGTGTAGTCAGTGGAACAAACAGAGACGCTCATTTTGTGTGTGTGTGTGTGTGTGTGTGTGTAAGAACAGCCTTGATTTCCCTCAGGCAACCTGATCGCTTTGTCACACCATGTTCTTTAGTCTCACACACACACACACACACACACACAAAAGAGGAAACTTCACACTTTGTACAATTTGTAGTGCCATGACAACACAAGAGTGCAGAATGCATCAGAGTAATGTGACAAAAGAACAAAACGCACAACACTTCATAATCAGGAGGGTTTCCCAGTTGTCAATAACCCACTGTGTTTGAGTGAGTCAGGTGTTTATGGCTGTAATTCAGATCAAACTCTCACTACTGATGCAGAATCATGTAAAAGCACACTGAACATAAATTTGCTTTATTAATGATGAATGAATATTAATTTTCAAATTACCATTCATATGCTAGCTGCAAACTCTTTTTTTAATACTTTATGAGTGAAATTATGTAATTCATTATAAAAATAACAAAAAAATAGGTACAAACATGACCCTGAGGTTATAACAGTTATAATTTTATGAGTCCTATCAGTGACCTCAAAGCAACAAGTCATTAGGAATATGATCATTAGTGACTGCATTAGTGATGGATGGGGTAGAGGGAACCTGACAATTTGTTCAGAACAACAAATGATGCTACCTACAGTCAGTAATTGTATGGCTGCAAAATGCACATATGTGCTTATGTACCCGATAAAAGTAGCCACTGAGTGTACAGTATATGCAAAATGTATTGTATTGTATTTACAGTATGTTGTATGACTGTATTGTATGTATATGTCTTTGCCACATTACCGTTCACTTTTCCTCATGTCATTTATTACTCAAAGTAACAGGTGTGATTTAGGATTAGAATTGGCCATAATACAGGATTTATCTAGACACACAAGCTACCCTAAATGCTATATCTCTGGAACATTCCTTCCACCCATAGAAATTCAAACGTTTGCTCATTTATCCCAGATTTCCAAGTGAAATTGTAGTGATATTATAGGGCGGTCAGTAGAATACACTCAGTCCCTATCACAAATACTAATTAGAGTGCCTTGCATAAGTATTCACCCCTGTTGCTGTGAAACCCCCAAATTATTTCTGATGCTACCAATTGCCATCAGAAGTCCCATAAATAGTTGGAGTCCACCTGCATGCAATTAAAATGTCACATAATCTCAATATAAATATACATGCTCCTGAAAGGCCCCAGAGTGTGTCAGAGAACATACTTAAACAAACAGCATCATGAAGTCCAAGAAACTATCAAAACAAGTCTGGGACAAAGTATCAGTTAGGTGTCATGACACAGAATGTTTTGGATATCCATCAGAAAAAATGGAAAGAATATGGCACAGCAACATCTCTGCCTAGTGAAGATTGTCCACAAATAGTTAGTGACTGGGTAAAGAGGGCATTAGTCAGAGAAGCATCCAAGAGGCCAAAGGTAATGGGATGGAGCTGGAGAGATCCAGAGCTCAAATGGGAGAAGCTGTTCACAGGACAATCATAGCACTAACATTCTACAATGCTAAGCTACAAAGCTGAATTCCAAATCGCATTTGGAGTTTGCCAAAAGCCATTTTGGAGATTCAGCACACATAAGCAAAAAGGTTCTCTTGTCTAATGAGAACAACATTGAACAAATTAGCCTTTGCACAATACACTACGTTTGTCAGAAACCCAACACTGCTCAACTCCCTAAGAACACAATCCCCACAGTGAAGCGTGGTGGTAGCATCATGTTGTGGGGATGCTTTTCATCAGCAGGACTGGGAAACTAGTCAGAGTAGCAAGATGGATGGAGCCAAATACAGGAATCACACAAGAAAGTCAGTTCCAGTTTGCAAGAGACTTGAGCCTGCTGTGGCTGTTCACCTTCCAACAGGACCACAACCCTTAGCATACTGCCAAAGCTACACTGGAGTGGCTCAAAACCAAGAATCTGAATGTGTTGGAATGGACAAATCAAAGCCCAAAACTCAATCCATTTGAGAATCCGTCGCAAGACTTGAAAATTGCGGCTCACCAACAGTTTTCATCCAATTTCACACAAGTTTCAATTTTGCTGGGAGAATTATGAGGATCCAGATGTGTAAAGCTGATAGAGACATATTCCAGAAGACTTCCAGCTGTAACTGTAGTCAAAGGTGGTTCTACCAAGTATTGATCTGGATGGGAAATACTTTTGCAACCAAAAAATGTCTGCATTTTTTGTTTGTTTAAATAAGCTTTGTGTCACTATAAAAATTATTTGGCACTCAATATATATTGTGTAATTCAAATGTTAAAAAATCCAAGTAAGTCAAATTCAGTTCCAGCTTTAAAACTACAAAATGTGGGGGAAAAAACGAAGGGGTGAATACTTATGCAAGACAATGCAAATCAAAACTATTAGCAAGAAATATTTTAAAACCCATAATAGTACAACATAATCATTGTCAGGCATGGAAAACTAGATCAGATGGTGCAACTTCCAGATAAATATTCTGGGTGCAAAATATACTTAACACATTTAAACACACATATAGAATATACACATTAGGTATATACTAGAATACACTCATTAATAATGTACCGTTCCCAATGAATGATTGGTACAAGTACTCAGGCTGTTCTAGTACTATGTATGGTTTATGTGAAAAGGTGTTTTTCAACTTCCAGCCACCTTAATTTCTTAGTTACACCAGCGGCAAGAGAAAACAAATCTTACAACTGAAAGCGACACAACGAATATTCTAGCCATTACAGAAAACTGCATGAATCATTCCGGTTCTGATGGATTGTCAAAAATACATGTCCACTCATTTCTTTGCAGTGGTAGAGCATCTGGTGGTGGTGATTGAGTCTGGAGGCTGAATTAATTTGTTGTGCCGCTGATTAGGTGATGAATGACCAACAGATTCCAGGCAGGAACTGCGTACAGGCTGAAGGGAATCAGCCATGGCAGACGTGTCTCTTTTACTGATTTACTACTAATGCTGTCATCTAGATCAGATTCTTGAAATCCTAACATCTAATGAAATCCCTTGAAATCTCAACATCAACCTGTTCCTGTTCCTTGGTGTTGGATGTTAATAGACTTATAATATAATTTCCAGATCTAAAAGCAAAAAAAGCAGAAAAAAAAACCAGTAGGAGGTTAAGTAAATCAGTAAATTCAGTTTTTTTTTTCTTGAGTCTATTATTTCTAGGATTATCTCAGACAAACCACTGTAAGAGCCTTCTGGGTAGTAGTGGTGAAAAAAAACCCTCATTATTATGCACATTTCTGTCTAAACAATTCTGAACAACCTACAACAATATTTTTCCAATATTTAGCATATTGTTGTTGGCCCTCGTTCATGCTGACTTTGACAGACTTCAACCCAAATTATTCTTGTCTATTCAATTTTAAAAGGCAATTTTAAATGTAGTGTGTTAGTCTGTGTCAGTACTTTGCACTAATTGCCTTCTTACAGAATAACATTGTTTACTACCACCCTATAAATGTGGTTCTGTACTTACCACACTGACTCAGGCATTCTGGGTATTATTATCCTGTTGCTTTAAACAAAAATCTATATAAAAAAAAAAACATAATATGTATCCACCCTGCACACAGAGAATAATGAATATAAATCTTAGAATTGTGATTTTTTTTCCAGGTCTGTCTTTTCGGTTTTTTTCACACATCTCATTCTCACTGTTATTTTTAGAAACAAGGTCTTGGAATAGCTTACATCCTGAAATGGAAATCAAAGATCAACTTGACTTTGCAGCTATTTCCCCTTAAGGGAATTAATGACTCAGAAAAAAAAGAATGAAAGCCTCAGATGTCCACTATTATCATAAAAGTACCTCCAGATACTAATACAAGGAAGCACAAGATCCTCTTAAGGGGAGTGAGATATGCATCATCCTCACTTTTGCTGTCTTTCTGGACAGTTCTCTCTCCTGGATGATGAAAAGCATATGACTTTGGCAATAACTTCAAAATCTGCTGTGGTGACAGAAATAGAACGCAGTTTCAGATTCTACTGATAAATATTTAGTTTAATAAAGTCCTTTTATATCCATCTAAATGATCATATGGTTGGATATGCAGTAGATTTGGAAAATCCCTATAGATACCATACTTCTGCATTACTCAAAATGTTGCTCGTCAGATTACAAGAAAATGAAATTTCATGTGCATATCTTAAACCTAATATGTTTAAAAGAAAAGCTCTTATGTTAAAAAAAAAACTAGGTTAAATTAAAGTTTAACAATATTCACATTCTTACTTAAGTCAAGCACAATCCAGAGCGATCTCCATTCCTCATACTTCATAATGTGTGTTCCTTGCCCTGGGCACAAACTAAACAATACCACCTGTTTCAGCCTTCAAACTATTCAACACATAAACAACAAGAGCACATCAGCTGATGTTGATTCATTGCTTTCATCACCTACATCCTACCCAATCTAATAAGGTTACCAAAGAAGGGAAATGCAAGCAATCCATCAATAAATCTGCTGTTGATATTCTACAGTCTTGTAGCAAGATTATTAACTTTCTGTCAAAGTCAAAGCTAAGTACAAAATCCAGCACACAACATATCGAATGCTGGTTAAAGCCTTACGCAGAGGGAGCATTCAATTAGCGAGTAAATTTATGTTCATTTGCTTGTGACGTCCTGATGTTTTGAGTAAAAATCAATATATTCATCCAGTCACTAATGAAAGAACTTTCCTCCCATGTCTCATGGAAATTCAAGGTCATGCACACTGTGTCATACATAGGCTCTTATGCAGGCAAGCATCTGAAGCACAACAAGCTCTGGCAGTAGTGTAGTGTGTACTCAAAGCTAACATGTGCCAAACTAGTGCAATAGACTAGAACGAATGTTCTTCTAAGTCAGACGTAAACACTCTCACGACCTAGACCTCCCTAGAGTGAAGCTGGCTATCGTGGGAGCTTGGAATGCTCCTTTTTTATGATGTGTGCAAATATTCACAAATGCTCTCCCATGTTAGCACTCACACACGAGAACCAAGTGTTAAGTTGTAAGTGTCAAAATCGGAAATTATGCTGAAACAACTTGAGAGTCGAACCAGCGGGCTGCGGTTGAAGCAGGTCAGGAGAACCCAACTTAGTGTTTTTTTATTTGTCATAGCTTATGTGAGTAAAAGTCACTGTGACCTTCTGAAAGATTATTTTTCATATTCTTTGGATTTCCTTTGCAGATACAAATATAATTTTTTCCTTCATGTAAGTCACATTGACATAAACACACACACACATACACACACACACACACACACACACACACTTGTCACTATCAGGTACCCAAAACAAATCTGTAGCAGTCGCATTTTTTTTGACTCACCCCATGCTGAAGTTTCATATCAGTGCTTCACAGATAGCACAGTGTCTCCAATAAAACACGTTATCTCTGCCTCTCTATACTTTTCCCCTCTCTCTCTCTCTCTCTCTCTCTCTCTCTCTCTCTCTCTCTCTCTCTCCCTCTCTCTCTTCTTTAAACTTCCCTTCTCTGACAGAGGCTCCTGCTGGCCTGGCTTTTATTTATGTCCTTTTTTGGGACTGGAGGAGATGGAGAGTTGCAGAATTACTCTCGGGCTATTAGAAAGAAGAAAACTCCCCTAGTGTAAGGGCCTTTGAACTATCTCTCTCCTGAGGCATAAAGTGTGTGTGTGTGTGTGTGTGTGTGTGTGTTTTCAAGGTTCATGATGATTCAAGAACTTATTATATGCACAAGCTTCCTTGTACAGTGAAATTCTTAGTTTGCACTTTGCACATTCTCACAGATGCTGCAGTAGATTTCAAATAAAATAATGACAATGTTATAAAAAAAAATTATAATGATAAACAATGACAGGAATATATGACGGTTTTGACCTTGTGGGGACATTTGGCTGGACTTGTTTTATTTTGTTTTGTTTTGTTTTTCAAAAACTGCAGCTTTTCTTTCTTTTCTTTTTTTTTGAGGTTAAGGTTAGGATTAGGTTTAGGTGTAGCATAGAATTAATTAGCTGCATTAGTAATTATGTCAATGGAAGGTCCTCACAAAGATTAGGGGATGTTTTTATATCTTGGTAGGGAACAAAATCCTCACAAGGATAGGAATATGAATATCGGAGAGACATTTGTCAGGTCTCCATGAGGAAATCTGTTTGGCTTTTTTTCTTGTTACAAAAACTGCATACATCTTACAAAAAATAGCTACGTGTCAAAGGAAGGTTCTCACAAAGATAGTAAGACAAATATACTGTATGTGTTTGGCTGTTGAAGACATTATCAAGATGCATTTTTCTTTTGTCACATTTTTGTGTGTTTTGTTGCATTTCTTTGCTTACTCCCAAATTTTTTTTACAAAAATTTTTTTTTGGAAGTAATGAAAAGTCACAGCTCTCAGTAAGTGGACTCCAAAGCAGGTTGGCCACTGGGATCCAGTATGGAAAACCTCAGTTCCCTCTTCGCACAGCACCTTGAGGTAACTAGACTCTTGGGTTCAAGACATGTAAACATGTTGGGAGAAAACAGCTAGGCCATGAACTCAGGAGAGTTAATTCACTATGATTAATTAGCTTTGGTACATGCACAGAAACATAGGTCAGGAGAGTGGAAGAGAATTCTAATGGGCAAGTGCCCATTCAAGTGAATCATTGTAGTAGCCAGAATAACATGATGTCACCCTTGCAGAAACATCACATGAAAGTCACATGATTTACACAGTTGTTTTTCAGTCATTTCACATATTTTCACATGTAGACTTTTATTTTTTTTTTAAATTCACTATTTTTTTTTTTAACACACAATATACAGTATTATTCTCACCTATAGGACACATGCTTTTATTTATCTATCACACATTCACAGATTTATCACATAATCTATCACACAATCACATGATCACATGTTCGCTTGAGTTCACATGTGCAATTTCAGGGCGTAACATTTACTTTCACATTATTTTCCACGTCTGGTCACATATTACCGACATAAGCACATGTTAAAAACAGATGATCACATGTGAGCTGTATGGAATTTTATCCATAAGGGCACAACATTGAATCCATAGAAGTTCATAAGTCAAAATGAGTGTAAAGGTATGAGTAGTGGATGGCAGGTGAGTAGGGTAGGATTCCCTACCCTAGGATATTCCCATGAAATGGCTCTTGCTTGTCAGAATTTTGCATAAGGTCAGGTCCAGGAGATAACACTAATCTCTGCAGTAACCGCTGAGCCATGTGACTATACAGACACTCAATATGGTCAGTGCTTTTCTCAGTGACGTGTGTAAAGAACACTACCAAGCTGATGCAGTCCTAATGGAATCCATCAGGAATGGGACGTGTCATATTCTGTGTAAACATAGCCAGAAATCTAATAAATACACCACACAATAAATCCGCTCTATACAAATATTAGTTTGAATACCTGGCATGGGTGAAGGTATTTAGATTTTTACAAATCACAATCAAATAGAGAGTCATGAAAACATCAGAATTCCGTACGTAATGAAGTCCATCCTGGAATGTCAAGTCTGGAATGTCAAGATGGTGAATTGTTAAAAACAAATGCAAAAGAAAGCATTCTGAACAGAAAATTAATATACTATACAGTAGACAAATATCTGTAGAAGAAATACAAAGAAAGACAATTTGATATAATATAAGAAAGGAAATTGAATTAGTTGCTCAGTTACCATTTTATTCTTGTCAGAGTCAAAGTGGATCCAAAGCCTCTCCCAGGAACACTGGGTGTGAAGCAGGAACACACCCTGGATGGGACGTTAATCCATTACAGGGGACCATGCCCATGCACACACACACATACACACACACACACACAAACCTAGGGGTAATTTATCTTAGTCAATCCACCTACTGGCATTTTTTGGGAAGTTGGAAGAAACCGGAGAACCCAGAGGACCCATGCAAACACAGGGAGAACATGTCCATCAACTTCATATAGACAGTATCCCGAGCTCAGGATTGAACCAGGAATCTGCAAAGAAGCAACACTAGCCATTGCACCACCACAACAATGGGAAATCGAATTAAAATTATTAAATTGTCTAGAAAATCAGTAAATAAGACAGAGCGATTTGATAACTGGGTGGACAGACACTAAAATGTGTGTGTGTGATGGAAAAGTTGTTAAGACAGTATCTTAACATCATAAAAGGTACATGCTTATAAAGTATCCAATCCCTCCTCCTTTATATATATATTTCTTGGTTTGAAGGAGGATTTTCTTGGTTTTCTCTTGGCACTCTCTCAGTGCCGGTGAAGTGGGATTTGGAGATCCATATGTGTCAAAGTCCATATTCAACAGAAGAGTGGGATTTGCAGAATGATTGTCATCCTTCAGGTAAATCTCTAAATCCAAAATCCGTCTCTCCAAAAGTGCTACAGAGATAACAGCACTATCTTTCCAGCTATTTGCTACAACATAGATAGGTCAAAATGGCAAAAATGCCATATGCAATAGATTTTATTGTTGTCAGGTATTCACAGGGAAAAAGAATCCAGTTACCAAAAAAAAAAAAAAAAACCGCACCAAAAACCCCCCACTGTCTAAGCTGAGTAATGATGGCTTGAATTGGAACATGCTGAAATTTTCCAGTACAGTACAGATCACCTTCAGTGCTGCATGCATATTGAAGTTCTGTCCAGAACATCCTTGAGTGCCTTTTTTTCTTTGTTTCTGTAACTGTATACTGTAATTTTAAGTGTTTTGATTGTAGTTCAGTGAAGTATTTGTTATTTATCTTGTTAATTGCTCTGCATTTAATATCCAAATTGTTGACTATTTGGTTTTGGACTTGAGCGCAATCTGTTTTTGAATAGATGATGCAAAAATGTGCAAACTGTGTGGAGGAGATACATTGTCCTGCTGCTCTTAGAGTATGAGTAAGAAATTAATGCAGAATTTTAAAAACTACTGTTTACTGAATTAAACTTAAACTTAAAAATTAATGTCTACTGGGGTAAAATGGAGCAAACAAAATCATTATCATTCAGTCTACATGGGATTCACTTAGGCTAACTGTGTAAAGACTTGTAAAAGTGAGACTAGAATTAAAAAGCTACTAATATTACTAACATAAACTGAGGAGCAACAGCTTATCCATGTTAAATAACGTTTTCTCTGCTCTAACACACCAAACAGAATCTTTCAGAACAACCAGTAATGTTACAAAAATAACGTTCCTTAAAAATCTTTACAATGTTATTAGAATGTTGTTCACACAGCGTTCCCTGTTAGACATAGCATTATGAGCATTATGCAGATGTTACTGATAATATTCTTACTGAAAATGTTGCAGCAACATTGAGGGAACATTTGCGAACTTTATGTAAAAACATTCTCAGAACACCCAGAAATCTTGACAGAGTGAACATTCCTAGCACTAAAAAGAAGTGTAAAGTTAATAGAACGTTCCATGTAATGTAACATTGCTAGCTGGGAACTCATCTGATCCACCTCATCAGCTCATTATCAAGCTCAAAACATTAATGTGACCAGAATTAGAGGTGAAAAAGGTGCAACTTCAAGATATTACACACAGCGGCTTGCTCAAATATTCAGCTTCAGCTTCTGATAGAGTAGTGAAATTGTCTGTTTGTCATCAGGAATCTTACAAACAAGTTATTTTATGTAGTTATAGTATGACACTATAGCTTGTGTGTTTTTGCTTTACTATATGCATGGTAGAATACCAGTGCACAGTGAAGCATATAGTAAATGTAAATGTAAATGTAAGTAGATTTTTTTAGTGTTACACACCTCCTGCTGGTGGTGTGTTAGTAAAGCAGCATAAATTCCCATAGCAGACCTTTCTATGCTAAAACCTGTAACCTTAAATTCTGTATTAAATACTTGTAATTTAATCAGGTGAATTGTCATGTATTTAAAATTGAAATTTTCTTTTTAAAAATGTGAAATTAAGTCTGAATTTGTTTTCAAATTGTTCACAATTTTTCATCAATTTGTTCCCATTTTTTATGTATTTATGTATATGGATTGTATTTATGTATATATTTATACATTTACATATTATTCTGTGTATGTATTTATGTATTTGACATTTTTGGTGTACATGTACTGTACCTAAAACCTGCTTTGAATTAAATTCTAAATTCTAATATTTTTTTCCTTTTTTTTTCTATTTTTCCTGAGATCTTCTCCTCCATCTAGTGTTTTTGGATTCAGTGTTCTGCCTCAGGCTTTTTAGGTAGGTGGTTTTCCATGTTTTCATAGCCATAAATAGTCTATTTACTGTGATTTTTTTATTATGTTATTACCTGTGCTTGATGTTTTTGTAGATTGTGGACAATTTCGTAATAAAGCTGCCATGCAATTTGCAAAAGCACACTTGTGTGTGTGTGCATGTGTGTGTGTGTGTGTGTGTGTGTGCGCTTGTGAGTGACAGTTTGGGTGCACTTTCATGTGGTCACAATAATTTAGCGGCACTTTGAAAAGACCAAAGGAAGTTCGTCATAAACTGAAATGGATTGAATAACACATGTAGCTCTATAATACAAATTTCCGAAAAATAAACATTATAGATCAGTATTAGGATTGCAGTCCTGTAGTAGTGAGGAAGAAATACTTAATGTTATGTGTAAAATGTGACATGAGGGATTCCACAGTCCTGTAGACTTAAACTAAGAGAAAAAAAGATGTTTCAGTTGAGTAGGTCTTTGTAAAACATTATAACATTTCCAGACTTTCAGCTGGTCAGAGGTCACAACAGAGATAAAATTATTTAGTTTATTATCCATTCACAAAAATTATTCATTTTAAACTGTTCTAGGAGCACTTTCAAAAAAAAGAATGATGAGACTTTGCCCTCCATATGAGTTGGTGGATTTATTTTACTAAAGTAAAATCTTAACAAAAGGTGTATACAACAGTTTTACGGCTGAAGCAAGCAGAAGAACATAATGTGAACATACAGTATATAATAAGATATTACTGCAGTCATTAAAAAAGTACAGCACTACTTTTCTTCAAATAAAATAATAATACAATATTAGTCACAGTTTAAAATATACAAATATAGCAATCCAAACCCAAAAATCTACTATTACCAAACACATCCCTAATCATATGATATGATGTTTTAATGAAATTCATGCTATTAATTGTAAAATGTAAGCTTGGCCTATGGAACCTGAATGTTGATTATATACATATAATGTAATGGATTTATAAATTAATAATGAACACACAGGATGTAAAAGAGTGACTGATTATTTAGCTAACTATAACTCTACTCCCTCTTGGTGTTGCACTACTCCATATACGACCACGGTGTCCACTTTGGTTCTTCTCCGTGGGATGTAGTTCTGGTTTTGGCTATATGTGAGAGCAGCGTAGCTTACTTCATCTGTATTCTGTTTAAACAAAAGAGCCACTTGTTAATGATTCTCATTATAATTTTTAATCTTAATTAATTTAAAATGATAATGGGCCTCATTTTTCATGATCATAATGCAAACACAAAAACAAACAAACAAAATAATATTAATAATAATATCAAGGCTTAAGCATGTGTAGGTATGACAAACATAATTTCAGTCATTTTGTGTCCAGGTCAGATATTAAATTACTTATATTACATTGCAGTGATGTTAAATTCTTGAATCTGATCATTCAGAAGGTGCTGATTAATTTTCTATAACAGCAGCTCTAACAGTAGTGCAGCTGTAATTCAAATCATCCGTTTGTATTATCACACTCCTTATAATACATTACCGTTTCTATAGAAACCAAACAGGAATAACTAGGAATAAAACATGTTGTTATTTAACAAATAATCATTGATATGGTATAGTTTCCTGTTAGGACATGTTTATGGAAGGACTCTCAGTTATTAGTGTTTTGTACAAGTCACTAAATTTACTTCCAAGGGGAAATTCTTCAGGACAGTGGACTTGCACTTTCCAGTTTCTTGGTAAAATGTCAAGCTTCACTTGGAAAAAAAGAGTGGCTGTGATAACAGGAATTGATGTATTATATAAGAGAGAAAAAAATGACAACACACCACTCTGTTGTTGATTATTTTCTTACAACAGCATGCCATGCCGTGTTTTATTCCTTATGTAGCCTAGTTCATGTGGTATTCTAAATGCTCAATTAAATATATAACAGTGTCCTCATTTGTATAGTGGTGAGATGTCACCACTGGCGTCCAACCCCATGTTTATTTCTGCCTCGCATCAAGTGTTCTCAGCTCTGTAGCCAGTGCAACCCTGACCCAGATACAATGCTTACTGAAGATGGTTGAATGATATTCCACCAGCTTATATCCAGTTTATCGTTTTATTCAGTAATTGGGTAAAGTAGCCACAACACCAGGTTGTAAGAAATGAGACTGGACTTTTAAGCCTTTGTCTGAGTTTAGGAAAATTCCACTTTTAACTTGGGTGCTAAAGTGGGTCAGGAGTGGTAAGGTAACCACTTTTGTAAATTTAACCTAAGGTGTGTACATAAATCCCACTGCACCAGCAGATTTCAAATGTCAAACCCCTGTCCCCACTCTAACCATGTCAGCCCCTCACAAACTTTATTTATGAGCACAAAAATAGCAACTATAGGTGATAACAGGATGTAAAACTGGCTTACACACAACTAAATTAGCAATACACTGCACTGTTAACCACATTTGTTATGCTTGCAACAGCACAAAAATGAAGCCCATTAACTTAATTGAACGGCCAAGGCAGTTGGCGTAGCTTAGATTGTCTTAGAGATGGTAAACATTGTATTGTACAATTATCATGTCAATCTACTATTAAATACCACGTACACATTCACCTGTACCACGGTCTGGTCTTGTCACGCCTGAAAAATAACAACCAAATATACAATCAAAATTCCTTTATCCAGGAAGCTGTCCTTATCAATTTTTATATAAATAATTGTACATTTTGAAATGTATTGCATGAAATATGAACAGATTGCTTGTTATTAATTAGTTTCTATCTCAACATTTGTACATGCTCATTCTTACCTGATTTTTTCTTTTTTAAAATGTGATAAATGAGAGCAATGATGATAAATATTGATGCCACATTAGTCACTGATAGTACGGGCACGGCATAGTCAAAAACTGACAATTGTACTAAAAAAAAAAAGAAGAAGAATGAGTTTTTTAAGTGTAAATAGGTTACATTAAAATTTAATCACACCAATATGGCTTTATAATAACAAACTTTTAGGAATTCTGAGAAGCTCATGCGAATAGTTATTAATAGTGAGGTTAATGATTGTAATTTCTGTTTTATAATTGTATAATTGCTACAATTTCTAAACTTCTAAAATAACTGTGCATGTCATTCTAAACTACTGTGCATGATTGAATTGATTATAACCACTATTTCACCTCAAAATATTCATAAACCAATATCCAGTGTAGACAATATAGACAGGAATTTTGACCAGTCAACTGATTTTGATGTATTATTGGCTATACTGTCATTGGCACGTCATTGGTTGACACTGATTGTGCACTAAGTAATAATGCAATCAGACACAAGAAATAGTGGCCAATTGTTTTTTTTTTCTCCCTTATGTGTACAGTTCTCCTGATATTGATATACATACTTAAAAACTAGCAATGTGAGTTTTTTATGTACAAATCATTATAGACTTTTTTGTAGAAAACATCAGATCACACCCACCATATCTTTCCTCTTCATTTTCAATTGGCGTTGTTGATTCAATTGCTGTAAAAAGATACAGTGTACTGTTCACATGGGCACACAAACATTTTCTTTTTAAATGTTAAACTCAGGCATTATTTTATATGAAAAGGGTGATCAACATCTGATTAATTAATATTGATTGAATTATTATATTATTTTATTTATTAATTTTCATCATTTGTAAACCCACATAAAGAATCCAGCTGAGTCGAGTTTAATCATTATCCATATAACCTCTGTTTAACCTCTAATCATCATAAAGCAAAAGGCTGACATCATATTTTAATAAAAAATATTTTGAACATTTTGTCTTTACAAAAATGCCAAGCCTTTAAATGATAAATTTGCATAGCAGTAGCTATAAAGGCTGGTAATTCACATAATTAAATATAATAATCTATCCCACTCAGTGTTTCAGTGTAGTTTAAAGAGAATGATAAGCTTTAATATATTCCAGTGTTAATTCAAACTCACCAGCTGTATCTTCGACAATCAGCTTACTCCCATTTCCAAAATATAACTGCTCGTAGCCTTGTGCTCCACAAATGTACACTGCAATATCGGCTGGCTCCGTGGACAAAAACAACAAGCTGAAGCTCATTTCATTCAAAATAACTTTGATTCTGGGATTATTTTTAAATTGGCCAAACATTTCCACATCACCCCTCAGTGAATTTACATTAGCTATATAGACTGAAGCTCCTTCAAGAGGAACTTTTATCCAAAAAAATAAATAGTGGCCTTCTGCCCGAACATGGCACTGAAAAGTTGTGGAGAATCTGGGCTGTGTCCTCACTGATGAATGTGGCTGGGAGATCACGAATCCACTGACAAATCCACCTAAAATATTAGAATTTGATTAACCATCAATATCAAGATATAATTGTATGTACATATACATATAAAGTCAAAATCTTAGTTATCTAAGATTATCTATGGATAATCTTAATCTATATATCTTATAGCTTGTCTTATGTTAGTTTAACAGCAGTTTAAGATTCATACTCACACAGGATCAAGACCAGAAAGGTTAGATATAATAATTTAGTCAAATTCATTGTGAATTTAAGAGGACTGTCTTGCTCTCTGGTGGAAAAACATGTAAAGTTAAACCTGTTTTAACATACAGGGGTGGGGAGAGGTTGTGGTATTTTTGTGCCAGTTAGCTGATTGGGCAGATGTGTCACGCTCTCCTGCACAATGTCACAATTGATGGTGCAAATGTATTTTATTTCTCTCAAAACGAATACATTTTCTGTGAACATTTAGCTAAATATGCTGTGTTATATATTATATATTAAAGATGATGTAAGTAGAAATATCTTTTTGGAAAAAGATATTTCTGTGTGCGTGTGTGTGTGTGTGTGTGTGTGTGTGTGATCTGGGTATAAAACTATAAATTATGACTTGCTATAGTGAAACTAAGACTAGGCAAGCCTAGTGCATAGCATTTAAATATGCTTTTAACATTGGTGTAGATTTTGGTACAGACCACAGGGACATGCCTATGTTCTTAGCGATCTCAACCAAATCGAGTACCAAATTATCTCAACTGATATGTTTTATTGATATATTAACTGGTATCGCCTCAATCAGAGTTACACCGATCTCAAATGCTGCCATATATGTTGAATATCATGGTATATCATGCATGTGTCATGTGTACAATGTCAATTGTACATTTTTGCTACTGTAACATTAGCTAGCATAGACAGCTGTTAATGTAGCCCTGCTACTTGCTAGCTAGCCTGTGCTAATTAAGCTATTCTTCCAGGTATTTCTGTTTGAGGCAAACATCAATAAGATTGAGGTTGAATTTCCTCAGGCTATTTTTGAGGTTGTCTTTGAAGCTCTTACACTGTTCTTCCTTCAACTGGACATACAGAATCTGCTTAGAGATGAGTGTACTCGGCATCTGGATAATGTAGCCAGACCATCGGAGGTGGTGCTGCATCATTATTATAGGGGTTAAGCAGTTCAGTATTGGAGTATTGACCTCTTCCAAGATGCTGGTGTTGGTACATCATCCTTCCAGCTGATCCTCAGAATTTACACTGGAATGTTTGATGGCATTGTTCTTTCAGTTGCCCACTGTATATAGTCCATAATTCAGCTCTGTACAGCAGAGTAGGGAGGACAATTACTTTCTGAAGCAGGACTTTGGTTTGGATCTGCAGATCACGCTTAAAATATTCTGTTCCTCAGCCTTGCAAAGGCCCCACTTGCACAACTCGTATGATGGGTAAACTCTGCATCGATATTTGCTATCATGGAGAGAAAGTTGCCAAGGTAGGTGAAGTGATCAACATTATCAAGGACGGTATTTTCGACCATTACAGTAGGCTGGATGGTTGGTGGTTTTGCTGAGGACAGATGTAGGACCTGTGTTATATGATATTTAGAGTTGAGCCCAAGGCCATGAATACCTTGGCAAAGGTATTCAGTATGAGCTGAAGGTCCTCCGCAGACAGGTATGGCATTGTTGTCCACATACTGAAGCTCCCTGATGATACTGGTGCTTAGTTTGCTCTTGGCTCTGAATTGATTGATATTGCTGAGCCTGGCATCTATTTTAGACAGTATTGGAGTTCCTTTGTGGCAGGGCCTGGCCTGTGAGGTGAACTATGGCAGAGATGAAAATAGAGAACGGGGCAGGATGTGCCACCTGCATCTTGATGTTAAAATCATCTAAATAGCATCAAAATTAGATTATACAAAAGTGAAAGTGTGCCTAAAATTTGGGAGAGGAGCTATGACCTTGTGAGAAGCTTACATTAACCAGTAATTATGTTTGAAAACTTGAAAATTATGACACGATAATAGAGCCCCAACTCATCAATAGTCCTGGAATATGTATTCGCCATTCGGGAACAGGTGGACTGCACAAATATCGTTATAAAATGTTAAATGTTAATGTTAAGGTTAAGTGCAGTAACAGTTTTCTACCAGAGAGGTCCTTAAATCCCCAAAAGCCACCAAACTGTACTAGATGTACTGTATGTGATAATGAAAGAGGGACCGTGAAAAATAATGGTGTGCATAAGAATTTATTTATTTATTTATTTATTTATATTGTTCTTGCTTGTTTGCAGTTTTCAAAAGATGCCACATGTAGTAACAATCTTCTTTAAACCAAAGGCTTATGACAAAATGCACACCATAAAATGGAACTGATGGAGAAAAAAGGTTGTTTATAAGAAAAAAGGAAAAGAAGGAACATAGCTGTAACAAGAAACATGACACGTCTGACGCAAACCAGCTTCACACATGCATGATCACATCATCATTTTCTTACATCTGCTCTGATGCACATTTTGCACATGTGTGAAAGTTCCTTGGAACGCAAGAAGGTCAGGTTACCACATATCTGAAGGGCAATAACCACAACTAGCACAAACAGAGTACCTCTATTTAAGACACACTTACTTTTGGCACTCCCTCCTGTAACTTTCTGTTGATCCAACACATTTTCTTCAATTCTTCAGAAGTCACACAAACTATGTGAAGAAACTAAAAAAAAAAAATGCTGACTGTTGGATTAATTTTACTCCTTTGTCCAGTTCGTAAGTTGAATTATTCAAAAGTTATCATATAATATCATAAGATTTAGTTAACCAGTCGCTTGTTTTATATGTGTGTGTGTTGTTGTTTTTTTCAGATCTTGTCAAAACACAAACAGATTTTTGGTCCTACGAGAGTCTGCTTTTTGTTAAAGAAGGAGACAGCGTGAACATTACTTGCATTTACCAAAGTAATATGGCCATGCACTTCTCATGGTACAAACACAAATTTGGTCAGAAACCTAAACTCATCTCCAATTTCTACAAATATGACCAAAAGGCCACATTCCATCATGAATTCAAGGATAATGCTCGTTTTAATATGGTGAATGATAATGGCAAAACTCATCTGGAAATAAAAGAGTTACAGCTCTCTGACTCGGCCATGTATTACTGTGGAAGTGCTCATTCCAACATAGTGGAGTTTGGGGAAGGAACCGAGCTGATAGTACAAGGTAATTATGATGTTGATTCATGTTGGATGCATTTGTAGTTATTCTCTTTCAGGAGAAAACCCTATAAACTCAAGTATGTGACTAGATGTGACTAATATGTGATAAATAAAGTAATGCGATAAGTAAAATAATTCACATGTGGAAATAAATGAACAGTGTGTAAAATTTGCATGTGATAAAATTAAAACACATGAATTATGTGTGAAAAGTCCACATGTGAAAAGTGTGTGAACCATGTGAAATCTCTAAAAAAAAAAAGAAGAAGTGTTATTTTCACATTTTTTCCTGTAATGGTTATAATTTTTTCTGCCCATTATTTCACTGAAACTGAATACTGACAAAATCATTTAACACTTATTTTAGCTTCACAGCTGCATAGTCTTTCTGTGCACCAGCAGCCTGTGCTAGAACTGGCTCGTCCCGGAGTCTCTCTTACCCTGCATTGTACAGTCATCGCTGATCACCATTTAGGAGAATACAGTGTGTACTGGTTCAGACATAACTCAGGACAATCTCATCCAGGAATCATTTACACTCATGGAGACAGCAATAGTTGGTGTAAGAAGAACCCTAAAGCTGATTCTCCTACACAGAAGTGTGTTTACAGTCTGCCCAAGAAGAACCTCAGTTCCTCTGATGCTGGAACTTATTACTGTGCTGTAGCTGCATGTGGACAGATACTGTTTGGGAATGGAACTAAGCTGGATATAAACTTTACAGGTGGGTTTTCTGTGCGTTTTCTTCCTCAGAATTGACTTACAAATTTTCATTTTAAATGAAAACCTGTTTTTTGTTTCTCCAACACTCTTTCAGATCGGGGTTGCTCTGAACACATGCACACCTTGGTGCTTTTTTCTATCGTAAGAACTGCTGTTCTTTTGTGTTGTTTTCTCATAATTATGATATACTTTTGTAGCCGCAAAAAAGCAAAGTCTTCTGTTAGAAAGACTACCAAGAAAAAAAGCTATCTTGCCAAATTAGAAAAATAGAATATCTGCAGTTTAATTGCTGAGTGGAATTTTTTTTTTAATTAAACTTTAAAGCACTAAATCAGTTTATAAAAATATGTTCTATGTTCATGTGCATTTGGTGTTGTCAATACAATGTCAACAAAATTGATCAGAATAAAAAGATACCTAACTACTTTTTTCATTGTGGTGACTTTAATAGCAATGATATTGTTTCTCTGTGATCTGTCTTAAGACCCTTTTAATGCAACATATCACAATCCTATGTAACCCAATAAAATATCTTTTCTTTCTTTTTTTCATGAGTGGCTGTCCAAGTGCTTGTAAATATCAGAGGTAGCTTCTGAGTGGATACTTGAAATAAAACTGCAGCAGATAATAAAAAAAGCTAAGGACCGTATCGTGTTGTGCGATTTCCAGCTAACACTGATTAGACAAAACCAAACCAAACAACAGGAATCTAATGAAAAGATGAAATATTCCTAGATCCAGATGTTATTGTTTGATTGAATCTGGGAAAAAGAGTAAAGCTTCAGAAAGTGGGCATGGTACTTTTCCAATTCAAACACTGTATCCTTGCTTTTCCATTTATTTTAATAGGTGTGCGTAAAGTTAATAGATTTAACCATTAGACCTATATTAATCCAACACCTTTAGTCTTTTATAATGAATGGACATCCTCATTAATCCAGTATGCATAAATTGTGCTGTTGTACTATATTATAACAATTCCAAATGATAACAGAAGGCACTAATCTGTTATGTTTTTTAAGCCGCTTTCAAACCAAATACATGGTATGTAGAATATTTTCTATTTTTCCACAAGTTACCTGCACTAAGTAAACTGCAATAAATTACATGAGTTGGTTTGTACTAACAGATGATACATTTACCAAACAACCTATACAGTAACTTACATGCTAATAATATTAATTTTAGCAAAATACTTTTAATTATGTCTATATCGTATTACCTCTTTGCATGCTGGAATGCTGAATAAATTAATAATAAGCTATGTACTAAGTCCTTTATTATGAATATTACAACCAACTGGGTAGTGTTGTTCTAAATGACTTTAAATTCTGAAAAAATAACAAGAAAGAAATTGACTACAGTTATTTAAATCAGTAGTGAAATCACCTCTACTATACTCATTCGAGACTCATGGTCTTGCACTTAAAGACACATGACAGCAATCAGTATAAGTTAGTACACAGGAGCATTATTCTAACAGAAAGCTTAAATAATACAAGATTAAGTCTGTCTTAAGATAGGAGGCCTATCTCGTGTCTCACTCTAACTTTCTTCATTTGTTATCGCCAATGGATGGAATGTCCGTTGTCTTCTCTACTTTTTTTAAAATCTGTTATTTTACTTCTCTGGTCTGGGCTGTGCAGGATCGAGCTACATATTCTAGCAGCTTCTCTGTTCTCATGGAGATCATGTGGTTGTCAGTGGTGTGTACTGTGCGAGACATTGTGTTACTGTCCATCCTCTTCACTGAGCTCTTTATGACACCTTGAACATTGTGTCAAATTAAAAACAGGAACATCTAATTCGATGACTACATTATTTGATTAGGTGTACTGGTAGTAGGAACATTGTATTGGTTCCCAAGACTGGAGTTGAGAAGGCCTGAGTGCCTTACACTCCTAAAATGATCATTCTAGGATTTTCTGGGTGAAAATAGAGCATATGATTAAAAAAAATATTTTCCTAGTACACTGCAAAAAAAAAAAGTATTCAAGGATTCTACTCATGACAATTATTCATTCATTCATTCATTCATCGTCAATAAGCTTATCCCATTTATCCCATTCCACTGACAGCTTATTGCAGGAACAGTGTGTACGAGGCAGGATTAAACCCTGGATCAGAGGCTAGTCCATTGCAGAGCACAATACACACACATTCACACACTCATTCACACCTAGGGACAATTTAGAGTAGCCAATCCACTTATATGAAAGTTTTTTATGAGGTGAGAGGAAACCGGAAAACCCAGAAGAAGCCCACACACACATGGGGAGAACATGAAGCTCCACACAGACAGTAACCTGAACTCTGGATCAAAGCGGGGACCCTGGAGCTGTGAGCTGGAGCAATGCTACCTGCTGTGCCACTATACCAACAAAACAACTACGCCAACATTAATACAAGCACTGTTATTAATTCTACTTAAGTTTGTGTTTATTTGTTTCATATCCATTATCTATATTTAATAACATTGAAAGTTTTTTTTTACTGTATAATAGATTAGCCCTAAACAGACTGACCAAGAAAAGTGCAAGGTGCGAGTTTATATCCAGATTAACCTCTTCCAAACTGGTCCAAAAAAATCTAGATTGAATATGTTATACACCCCCTGGTGTGCAGCCAGCCTATTTTAATACTTTTTTTTGTCAGCCAATCTCTTCCTGCATAATATTATGAAGGCGTTATTCTTTAGAGGGTTTTTTTTCTGCAGCTTTTCACACCTGTGAAAGAAGACGCTGAGTGTTCAGTTACTGACGTTAGTTGTTTCTGTGAGTAAAAATCTTGCTTCCTGAATGATTTCTTGTGTATAATTTTGGTCTCACTGTATTAGTATATGATGGATTTGGCTTTTTTTTTTTTTTCACTTTGCCCTTCTCCCTTTTTCTTTTCGAAGGGCATTTGTACTATGTACAGGTCAAGCTTGTAGAAAATGATTTTATATTTTCTCCTCCTGCTCTGCTCATCTATCGGTAAGTAGATTTAGATATTAGATTTCATTGTCAAATATGTACAACCTCAGTTATTATAGGTATTTTATAACATGTAGGAGAAGAAGTCAGTGTCTTGGTAGTGATTAATGATTTTATTTATTTGTTTTTTTAGGGGATTTTACCCCAGATCTTTCTTACAATGAAGATGATGCATGGCAGGAGCCATTAAGAACTGCTGAAGTTGGAGGCAGCATTAAGCTAGCGTGTCTATGTACAAAACAGAGAATAACCACTATAATATGGCTCAGACAGAAGCTTGGAGAGAAGCCCCGTGTAATTGCTACATCATATCAGCTTCAACCTGCAAAGTTTTATAATGAATTTGAAAAGAGCTTCCGATTTGATGCAGAAATCGGACCTTTGGGTTTTAATCTGAGCATCTCAAACATAAAACTGTCAGACTCAGCCACTTACTACTGCGCTGTCACATTTCTTTATGATATTACATTTGGACAAGGCACTGTTCTAATCGTGAAAGGTAAGAAGCTTTAACAAGTTTAGTCATGGATGACATGTTCAGAGAAAGATACACTGCTTTACTGTGCTACCTCTCATTTCTAAATGCAACTGCTCAGTCTGAAAGCTATTTGTAATAGCATCCTACTGTTGTAATAAAATATTTGGGGAGATTTATCATTTAATAATCATTTAGCCATTTATGTTGATGTGTTATGAAGAAACTATATACTGTCCTGTTAACTGAATTTTGTTCAATTGTCTTTCTTAAGATCAGTCATTAAAAAGCAGCACACTTATCCAGCAAGAAAAGGTTCAGATGGTTGAGTCAGGAGACTCTATGACTCGGTGTACAGTCGTCACCGATCACTGTGGAGGAGAACACAGTGTGTACTGGTTCAGACATGGCTCAGGAGAATCTCAATCAGGAATCATTTACACTCAAGGACAAAGCAGTGGTCAGTGTAAGAAGAGCGTCATTGCTGGTTCACCTACACAGACACAGACGTGTGTTTACAGTCTCCCCAAGAACCTCAGCCGCTCTGATGCTGGAATGTACTACTGTGCTGTGGCTGCATGTGGAGAGATCCTGTTTGGGAATGGAACTGAGCTGAATAGCAAAGGTAAAGCACTTCTTTAAGTCTCAAACACTGACTATTTCAATCACTTGAACTATGCAAACAAGACTTGTTCGCTAATTATTTTTTATTTTTCTTTCTTTTTGCAGATGCTCATTCTCAGATTCATGTTTTAGTCCTTCTCTCCATCATAAGATCAGCTGTGCTTCTCGTCATTTTTATTATTTGTCTACTCTATAACTGTACGCGTCATTAACCAAAGTTTTTCTTTGTAAAGGACTTTTGCTAACAGGCTGCATTTGTAAAGCTTCATGACTATGCTTATGATTATTTACAATTAATTGTAAGATTACGTTGTCTTCTAAGGTTTTTTTTTCTTTTCTTTAAAAAAACTCATAAAGTTCAAAAAAGTACTAACATTATTACCATGATATACAACAGTTAGTTTTGGTCCACTAATTTGATTGGACAGGTGACTTTCCAAGAGTGCTGATATTTATTATAGCCGCACTGGTACATTTCAATGGTTGTATCTCTCCGCTCGTGTGTGTCGCCACATAAAATTCCAGTTGTAGCGATAGTTTATTACACTGAAACAGTTACTACACTTACTATGGGCTGTCAGTCAGTCTGCCTCTCTCCATCTGAGGATTAATTGGGAACTAGTTTTGTTGACGGAGCAAAAATAAATAAAATATTTGACCTAATAGTATCTGAAATGTCAGTTACTTGATATTAATTTATTTGTTGTTTATAGAACTGTTGTATAAAATCAATATCGCATTCACAATCATGCTTCTGTACTGAAGATTAGCATGGCCATGATTACCTACGGCCGAATCACAGCGGCTCTGATATTCAGTACAAGAGCACACTTGCTCGTACGATATTGCTTAAATGATCTTGTTACATAATTTCCTCTATTTTTTATTGCACTGTATATTACTGCACACTCTTAATGACCTGTGTATAATTATAAAGTGTGTTTAATATTTTGTAAGGAAAAAATAAAAACATGCTGTAAGTAAAATGATTGATACGTACCTTATTCCTTATTCATCATGACTGAAGCATTATATACTTTACCTTTCAGAAAAAGATAATGTACATAAACATACACCTAATTAGTAAATAAAGTGGTACACATTTATGCTAACTATTAACAACTTCTACACAATAGAGATTAAAAGTAATAAAAATGTCTAACATCTAAATTTGGGCCTCATATAAAATGTTACCAGCCTATAACACCTACGATTTGCTTATGCTGAAAGGTATATTAGGATAAAAAAATTCTGATTTTGTAAATAAGCTGAAACATTTTAAGTATTACGCTAATACATTTTAAGAATGAAGCTGGAATATTTAAGAATGAAGCTGGAAGATTTGTGGATAAATATATAACTCATTTCAAGTATGTTTTTCTCCTGCTTTTGCACTGCAGTTAAAAATCTTTGAATGAAAAAAAATCCAAAGAAATATTCAAATGTTAAATCACTGTGTAACTAGTTTAATACAGACGTCAGAACACCAACATAATTTGTTGTCTTGATGAATTTTCTTCTTGTATGTGCTTTATTTGTAGTTTTACTGTTAGACTTGGCTCTAGAGATGCATAGACAGAGAGGCATAGTAGTTCTTTTAGGATGTATACCAATTTTAAATTAAAAAAACAATATATTAGCTTCAGTCAGCAATCAGAACTTTTCAAACAAGATTTTATATTATGGCTGGATTATTATTATTATTATTATTATTATTATTATTATTATTATTATTATTATTTTACTTCTCATATCCCTAATGCACATATCATGTCCATTCATTCATTCATCTTCAGTCATCATTTTATCCTGGTCAGTGTGGCAGTGGCTCTGAAGTCTGTCCTGGGATGAATACACCCTGGATGGGACGCCAGTATGGATATCAGGTTCAGTAGGTACGCTAACGTTTGCCAGCTACTGTGACTGGAGATTGTTTGTATACATGTAGTGGTTGTATACATGGCCATCATTAATTGCTGTGTAATATGTTAATTAGAAATCTAATGCTAAATCAAGTGCTTAACAGTGCTGTATTGAATGTTTGCTTATGTAGTCAAAGAACATGAACTTTGTTATTCTGACAAAGACATACAGTAGATTGAAAAAAAGTCACTCTTATGCTTAATGAAACCACTCTTAAAAGAGATTTTGATTGGGGAATTCTTCACATTTGAACACATTGGTATGCATCTTATGAGTAATCAGTCCGTTTTTATAGTGTTTTTTTTTTTTAAATATCTGTACGGACATTTTACAAGGCTATTGAATTCCTTTGAATATATTCAGTGTGTGTCAGCCTTAATCTGAAGTCAGTACAATGCCAATTTGGCCTTGTTAAGAATTGAGGCAGCAGTGTAAGCAAATTGTTTTGACCAATGTGGTTTGCCATTACCACTGTGCCAGCAAATTTTGAATGTCACATCCCCTGTTTTGCCACTCCATCTATGTCAGTGTGGATGAGTTCGTTTGGCCAGCATAAATGTCTGCAAAAATGGCTGTAATTAGCACTTTTCTTTGTTTTTTTTCCCTAAAACTGGGTTAATCTGTTTGGGTTGTGGTGTCAGTTGGAAAATACCTGGAACCGGATTTGTAGGTTTGCTGCTCATGTATTAAAATGTATATGGATAAAAAGATTTTTGCATTAATATAGCTTTAGGACTCACCCACTCTGCCTGGAAACATTGTACTACTAATTATAATTATACTGAAATTCAGTGCTGAGAACATGAGTGTACTTGTCTCACTTATAAGCAGTTTGGATTAAAGCATCAGACAAATGTAAATGTAACATGATTTGTATTCAATGATTTAAATACAATGATTTAAATGTTTTTTTGTAATATATGAATACAAACATGCCAAAGTACGATTTATTATCTCCAATTATACCAAATCTTTTGTTTACTGATATCCATCTGGATACATTTTACAGTAAATACACTAAATCTTTTCAGTATGTTGCTAGGAACAAAATGAATCCATGTAGAATTTATTATGTTTAATTAGGAAAAAAAAAAGTACTGCAGTATAAACAATGGACTAACTTCATTGGGTCCAGGCCAGCAAACAATATAAATTTTTAAAGCTATAAATTTCAGCTTTGTTCATAATATTTGACCTGAGATTTAAATATCGTTTTTAATCTTTTTTTTTGTTTTACTGCCTGCTAACTACCTGAGCATGGTCCGTTATCCATATGTAAAAACCCCAGGAAATAGAGAAGTAAGATATAACAAATGTCAAAGTACAATTCAACTCCGGTTTGATGAGGTTGGGTTACTGTGCGATGTTTCACATGTTCTCCTGTTTCCTACCTCTCAAAAACATGCCAGTAGGTGGACTGCCTTATCTAAATTGTCCCTAGGTGTGAAAGAGCATGTAAGTGTCCCAACCAGGGTATATTTCCTGCCTCATGTTCCCAGGATAGACTCCGGATCCACTGTGACCCTGACCAGGATAAAGCAGTTACAGAAGATTAATGAATGAATGAATGAATGAATGAATATGATTCAGGTGGAAGCAAGCCTATCTGAATGTGTATACATTACACTGTGTGGCTCTGTATACTTCTGTTCTATATTGGGACACTTCAGAGTGGCATTCTCTTCTGGACAGAGTAGATCTGTCTGACTTGAAAAACTGCCTTCAGAAATAAAGCAGTTACTATTTGACTGTGGAACCATACTTCTTGAACATGTAAAACACAAAATGCTTAAGGTCCAAATTCAAGATACCACAGAAAATAAAGTGCTATAGACTTGTTTTTGTAGTAAAATTGTCATTTAAAAATTGCATGTTAAAATGGAAGGTTGTAATGTATGTTATCATGGTTCTTTGACTAAGTGGACGATTTCCAGGGTGGGTTCCTGGAGTTTTGCTGTGCACTTGTTTCCTTTGGCAGGAATACTGGGTTCAGCCGCAGTGTAGTGACATGTATGAACTCCAGTCTCTAATGCAGACAGCGCAAGCCGAGCTACAACTGGCCATAAAGATGGCCAGTAAATAAGCTATCTTAAGTAAAATTCACTTTCTGTCGGCATGTTCTGCTGGTTCATGTGGCAAGTTGCACAAACTGCTTATCAATCCATTGTAAGATTGTTGTTTTGCGTGGAGTTCAAATATGTTCCAAAGTGTCTGTCTGTGCCCTGTCTGTGAATAACATTAAACTGTGACTAACTTCAGATTGTCTTCCAGTCTTTTGCAGGAGCTCCAGATTAGCTGAACTACCTTGTTGTGAATTTGCCAATCCGTAGGTACAGGGAGAGACAGTGTGTACAATTTTTTGATTGCAAATATGAAGACAAGGTGTGCATCTGCCCACTTCCAGAGCTTGCTTTCCCACCTCAGTATTACTTGTGATTTTGTGGTCCCTGAGTGGTTGACATAAAACAGCACTGTGGTGATATTGGTCTACACTAGTTGGTTACGATCTTCCCCTCTTGGTGAAAAAGTTTTGTCTTGCATGTAGAGAGTGTCATGTGTTGGAGCCTTGTTGGGATAGGAGGTATCTGACATTACAATTTTCCTCTTTGCAGGGAGATACATGGACTGTACCAATGCCTCATGATGAATGCACATGCCCTTGTCACTACTACTGTGTATTCACAAACAGACATTTCACTTTGTGAAAGCAAAGGAATCATCTGTGTTCCACAACAACTGGAAAATGCATGTTTAAGGTCTCTAGTCACAAACCAATCATGTTTGTTGACACTTTCTTCACATATGATATGCATAGCATATGAAACTGTAGCAGTTCTAAGAAGCTATGTAGGTTTCTTAAATGGATTCTACATCCTTTTTTTAGGACCCAGAATATCTTGAAAGGAAACTAGCTAGGTGATCTGGCCCATGTATTATCTCTATTAGCCATTTACCTAGTAGCGACTGTACACCTGCAGTCAGTATAGACAGTTTGCATTGTGTTTGGTGAAGGTTGACATTGAAATTGTAAGTGACTGAGTATTTTCAGAATAAGATTCACTGAAAGTAAATCATGCTCAGGAAGCATGGTCACGTCCTGATCTGTCATGAAACCGCTTTAGTGGCACCAACATGGCCTGCAGTTGTGGTGGAAATTCACCTGCAAAATAAGAAATCACTACCAACACTTGATTGTTCTCAAGTAAATATTTTATTCAATCAGCAATTGCTCACGAGCCCAGGTAGCCACTTTTACCTTACCAACTGTACCTTACCTCAGAGTACTACAAGGGTTGAGACAGAAGATTGGAGTATATATGGTTACATTCATGAATTATTCATTTTGTTATTATTCTTATTCATTTAGTAAAAGACAAAGAAATCAACATCCTATTGGATGACAGTACACTGATTATCACACTTCAACATAATGCCTCCTCCTATCTGCCTTACCATCATCTTCTTCCCATCACATATCCCCATCTTATTTCATCCATTTCAGTTATCTTTCACCTTTGCCTGTCTGGCCCGATTCTCCAAACTGGGAAGTAAGCCTCTGAACAGTCAGAACTTTCTCCCAGAAATATAGAACTCCTTGAGATCATAAATGTTCACAGAACTGTTAGTATGTTAGTAATCTGAATTTTCTCCAAATTCCTTCCTTTTCTTGCTTCTTTCAAACACTGTCATAATCAGAAGGGGATCATAATCACCAGGAAAAGGGAAAAGATCATGATCTATGTCAATATATATGTCAATATATATATATATATATATATATATATATATATAGGTTTTTTTTTTTTACATCAAACACAGTAAGTGACCAAGCAATGTATGCAGGAGTTTATTAAGAAAAAAAGAAAGAAAGTTTCTCTTTAGACTTGTGTTCTCATACTACTGTTCACTCACTCCCACTTTTTGAGCCTCCATACTTTCCAGATCCTCATTGGTCTTCCTTAGAGACTCTTCATGGCTTACTTTCATGTCCTGAGGTGGTGATATCTCCTTCATCCGGTCCTCCTACAGCACCCTGTTGCTCTTCTTCTGCTGGTGCAGAGGGTTGAGCAGATGGTTGAGGGACACGGGCCAGCTCCTCTTGTTGGCTTTGTGGAACTGGGCCTGGATAGGGAGGAAGTCCAGGCGTCTACAAATACAAAAACAAACTCACAGCAGCATCAAAGTCATCTTTCTTTGATTTATAATAAATGTCTGTCTTTTCATTCTGCCTTTACTTTCTTTCCTCACCGATGTCCTGCCTACATTTTGCTTCCCTCTCCCATTCTTTAAACTCTCCCCAGTTAACTCCACCAATAGTATTCTTCTCTTCTAAACCTGTCCTACACTCCTCTAGTCTAGTCATGCTTAGGGTGCCATTCCCTGGAAATTTCCCTTTAGTTAATGTATACCAGAATGTAACATGATTATGAGCTAAAACTTTCTCCATTACTCTAATGGGACCAGAAGGTCTCTTGCTACTAGAAGATCCCATTTTAAATCAGAACTCCTAACTATTAGATAAAAAGATAAATAGATGAAAAGAAGTTGCCTTTTTTTAGGAAAAATGAATGCCTCAAGTCAATAATATCATAGAAAAAAGGAAAAGGAAAGAATTTCTCAGTTCTGTGCACTTTCACTCTTTACAACTTAATACATCTACTAAGAGGGTTGCAGTAAAATACGAAGTTCTAAACTCAGTACACATCCTTGACATTTATAACTCTATACAACTTAACAGTAAACCTTGTTTACTGCAGGTCTCTTGACCCTCTTCAAAATATTCTACTTGAGCAAACCAAGGAATAATTTCACTTTCTAAATTTATGGCTCCGTCACTCAGTGGGGTATCTGCTGAAGTTCAGGAAAGTGACTCAGTTGCTGAGAAAAATCGCACTCCTTTCCAGTTTGGTTGCTGGCTTGTAATCCTTCATTCAGACAGTTACCTCCACTGAGATGTTGGAGCCCTAAATTTAGTAAGTGATATCCCTGTGAAACTCAATCGAAATTCCTTTTTGAAATCTTTCTGCTTTAAAATAATGAAAAATTAAAATTTAAACGTAAAAGTTGTGAACTGTAGCCTTCAACAAAATATTTCCACAAGAATTGTACAAATAATGCTTCCTTCTTCTAACCTGTGTAAAGCATTTACTGTTGTTAGTTAGTTCAGGAGAACTGAGCAGAAATCAGACAGGTAAGACTTTTTTTCCAATGTTGACTGAAGCCTGTAACTTCTATCAGACTTCTTTATCAAAGTTGTCTTGGATAATTTCACATTCATTATGACTCTTTGTGAATGGTGGATTTGAGAACTTCAAGCTCCTGTTTAACTCCCAAACCACTACTTTTCATCAGTATGTTTAATAATGCCTTCATAAGAAGGTATTATATACCTTCATATACCTTCATACCTTCGTATATAGCTAATAGAGAATATGTCATAGCACCCCATATGCATACTATATTATTCATTCAGTGAACTGATGATTTAATACATGTTGGTTTTTGCAATAATTATGCAATACTTATTGTTTGATTATAGCTTTATAAATGTCTGTTAAGAACTAGGATTCCATATTTAGCACAATACAGGCTGTGACCCATCTTACAATCTTTTGGACATGTGTCCTCCATGTTTTCTTGCCCAGAGTGGCAGGTTCCTGTAAAAAGGTCACATCAGCAGCATAAGCATAAAAAAGCAGGTCAAAAAACCCCCAACACTGAGCAAGCAAGGTGTGAGGGACTTTAGCTCTCCTTGAGCTAAGCTTTTCCAACCTCTGAGCAAGACTGCTGCATCAACAGAAAAACCACAAAGGCAACAAGAGTTTCATACTTAAAGTGGAAAAAAAAAGCCATTGTATTGTCAAACAACCAGACAAGTGTAAAAAAACAATTACTAAAATACCATAAT
>CM040457.1:20566379-20630684 GCA_022758105.1 Pangasianodon gigas | reverse complement strand
TTCAAATACACAAAAAATGCTGGAAAACCAAAGAATTTGTGGGACCTGAAGGATTTTTCTGAAGAACAGCAGGCAGTTTAACTGTTCAGGACAAACAAGGGACTCTTGAACAACTATCAGTAAACAAAAAAACACAGCTGTGGATCATTCAGGTAACAACACAGTATTAAGAATCAAGGGTATGTAAACTTTTGAACAGAGTCATTTTTATAAATTCAACTATTATTTTCTCTTGTGGACTATATGTAAACATCTTTTATGTGAAATAT
Organism: Pangasianodon gigas; assembly: GCA_022758105.1. NCBI lineage: Eukaryota > Metazoa > Chordata > Actinopteri > Siluriformes > Pangasiidae > Pangasianodon > Pangasianodon gigas. Next base: position 20,630,415 of record CM040457.1, on the reverse strand, counting down.
CTTATTCAGGTCAGCACTAAATAAACAATAACATGCATTTTGTATGATCCCTCTTATTTTGGTAAAATAATAAACATTTTGCAGATTCTGAAAGGGGTATGTAAACTTTTGACCTCAACTGTATATACAGCGGTTTTTACAGTAACTACCTTCGGATGGATATACTTATGTATGTGCTGTAAATTCTGAATAGTGTAAAAAAGTTGAGCAGTAGTGTACATTGGGTTGTTTCAGTATTATTTTTTTCCAAGTTCACGTGGGACGAATGAAGGCTGTGAGGCTTGTGTTTGACACACATGTGCCATAATGCTTCCTTCTGATTAGCATAACTTTTTGGACTATTAATTAAACATGCTTCAAGGCAGTTAGGTTCCCACTCGCAAACATTGTGCTCTGTATGCTACTACCTCTGCTGCTGCCTCCTAGTGTGTAAGAAGAGGTAGAGCTTATAGTGAATATTAAATTATTATTATCGCGGTACACCTCAGAGAAGCAAAATTGGTCTTGTATCGCAGTATTCGGGAGAGCAAAATTCTCTCTCATGCCTAGTGGTTACGTATTTTCGGACGTGTTTAGAACTAGAGATTTTGCTTGTATTAGTGTAGCTTTTTAATAACAGTAGAACCTTTATTTTTCCCACACATCCTGAGGACTTCTGACTTGAACGTTGGGATAAAATGTGTTAATTTCCTCAGAAACTAATCATTCCTTGTGCTGTTGCTTGATCAGGTGAATCGGAGTCCAAGTGTGAGAATGCCATAGCTGCAAGAGCGACAGCTGAAGAAGAGTCTGAAGAAGGGAGAGGGATGGGGCCGGTCTCGGATGATTCCTCTGCTCCGTTTGCTCTGGATGCTCACGACTCGCCAGAGGACGAGAACAGCAGCCCAGTGGAGGACAGCATTGACCGATTAGATCCAGGTTAGTGTTCTACAGGGAGCTGGCATTTCAGTTAAGGTGTAGACTTGAAACTTTTACTAACAATATAACTTTTACTAACAACATAACACAGCTGTGTTCCCAGCACTGGAGACAGTGTAGAGCAGGTCTGCAGACTAAATTCTATTGTGTATATAAAGGGCAAACTCAAGATGTGTGAAATTATGGGAAATGAAGATGGACACAATTCTACATTGTAAAAATGTTCTCAAGATCTTTCTGAAAGACCATTTATTCAAATATTCATATTTGTAACACAATCAGGATAGAATAAATCGGTCAGTCTGATTGATTCACCGGAATATAAATTTCAGGTAGAATTGAATAATGTAAATCTATGAATTATTCCTCATCAGGGTTGGCAGGTCTGCGTTTGTTTGCCTTCTGCATCCAGAGAATCAGAATCGAATCATGCTGATTGTTTTTGTCTTTTAGATATTATGGATTATTGTTTTTTTTGTTTTGTTTTTTTTCATTTGCACATTCATAACCTTTGTGCCATTTGCAGTAGCTAGTTTGCAATAAAGATTTAGTGCCTAAATACAGTAGTGGCCAAATGTTTGTGGACACCTGACCATCACACCCAAACTGTTGCCACAAAGTTGGAAGCACACAATTGTATAGAATGTCTTTGTGTGCTGTAGCTTTACAATTTCCCTTCACTGGAACTAAGAGGCTTAAACCTGTTCCAGCATGTCAAACAAGGTCCATGAAGACATGGCTGGCCAGGTTTGGAGTGGAAGAACTCGAGTGGCCTGCACAGAGCCCTGACCTCAACCCCACTGAACACCTTTGGGATGATCTGGAACGCCGACTGCACTCCAGACCTCCTCACCTAACATCAGTGCCTGACCTCACTAATGCTCTACTGGCTGAATGAACAAATCCCCACAGCCACGCTCCTAAATCTAAAGCTTTTCCAGCCGAGTGGAGGTTTTTTTATAACAGCAAAGAGGGACTAAATCTGGAATGGGATGTTCAACAAGCACATATGAATGTTATGGTCAGGTGTCCACAAACTTTTGGCCAATAAGTATAGAATTAGGTATACATCCATAATATGCTATTGCTGATTTTTTTTTAATCGCTCTTTGGACTATGAAGAAAATAGTTTTAAATTAGAGCGGGATGTGTGTTATTGTATCAGAAACAGAAAACAGCAGGAGTATTAGTATGTTAAGCTAACTTCATACTTCTGTTCGTTACTTTGGTCAGGAGCTCAAGCAGCATCGTGTTTGATACCTGCACTACTTAATGCTACACTACCATAACATTCTGCCGAACCCTCTTTTTTTCTTCCTCAGACCAGCACTTCTCTGCCCCTACCTTCATCTGCCCCTTCTGTGGAACCCTCTGCCCAGACTCGTCGTTCCTGGAGGAGCACATGAAGCTGATGCACCGAGATGAGAGCGCTCAGGCTGCTCAGTCCGGCTCGTCTTCCAGCGGTGGGCAGGGCAGCGAGGGAGAGGTGTGGCGGAAAGCAAGCTCTAGTGACTCCCAAGCTCGTGAGAAGAAAGTGGAAGGTGGCTACGAGTGCGGAGACTGCGGCCGCCGCTTCAACTACCTGGGCAACCTGCGGCAGCATCGGCGCATCCACACAGGCGAAAAGCCGTTTGTGTGCTCTGAATGTGGTGAGAGATTCCGGCACGCCGCTCGCCTCAAGAGCCACCGGCTCAGCCACAGCGGCGCGCAGAGCCCCTTCCCATGCCCGCAGTGTGGTAAGGGCTTCCCCGTGCTCTCCGGTCTTAAACGACATCAGCGTGTGCATACAGGCGAAAGCCCCTACGCGTGCCCCCAGTGCGGTCGGCGTTTCAAAGAGCTCGGCAACCTGTACACACACATGCGCATTCACAGTGGCGCCACACCTTATACATGCTACCAGTGTGGTCGAAGCTTCCGACATTTAGGGACTTACAAAAGCCATCGCTGCACCCCCATTACACAGGTACCCAGTGCACACGGTCCAGCGTGGCCTCAAGAGGACAAAGTCCAAACTGGATAAATAGAGTTCTGCTAGCTTGTTAAGTAAGGCACTGTAGTGCTACGTTTCTTCTTCAGCAGATGTTTGAGGAATATCTAACGTCAGTTGCGAGGATGCTAAATGCTAAATGTTATGGACAGAGCTAGGACACAAAAGGAAAGAAAGACGTGGCCCATTTCTGCAATCTTATTTTGGGTTCAGGTATGCTGAAACCTTCAGTAGGACAGATAATATAAAGGATCTGATTAGATCAGGTCCTAAATCGGATGTTAATGTAGAGCAGATGGGTTTGATGTGAAGGAGGAGACAACTTGAAGTGAGGAGAAATTAGCACATGCTGCTTTAACCCAGGTTTGTTTAGGAAAAAAGACATACAGCATTAAAATATTCTCACATTTAATATGGACTGTGTTTCCAAAACAGTGAGCATGCCTGTTGATTTGTGAGAGTAATAGTACTACACAGCTGTTGAAAATCTTTTTAAAATGTGTTTTGTTTTCCGTTTGTTTTTTGGTTTTTTTTGGTAAGAGCAGTTATTTTAGTTCACAACAAGCTTCGGTTTTGCAATCAGCCTGAGTTTATATGCATCTGAGCCTTTTGTGTTTTAGATATCCTTGTGGTAAGAGCAATGCTGCTGTTGCCCTCTGGATGATGTGTTACTGTATCGACTGCTTCAGTAGTTGTATAGGGAATATCCTGAACTTTTCTATTTGTGTTCTAGTTTACTACTTTATCATGTAATTGACACTATTAACACACTGTTTATTTGGATTTATTTAAGTATGTCCACTCTTTTAATATCTAAGCAAAGTCTATAATGTGCAAAAACTATGGAACGCAAAACAAAAACATTCTTTTTCAGAAATATAAAGACTGTTGTGTAGGTATTTTACATGGTAAGATGAAAGTCAGAGATTAAGTTATGATATCAGTTGCATCATAGGACTTTTATTGAAAATTATACCCAGTGTAAAAAAAAAAATTTGTATGACTGTTAGATAAGGTGATACAAACTGTCCGTGATCAAATACCATTGGACTGGTCTTTACCAGTTACTGCCAACGTAGTTGTAACCCTAATTAATAAACATTATATGATCTGAAACATGAATCCTCTATTACTTCATAGATTTGAACGTTAGCTTGGCCAAGTGCTGAAGTAACTCTAAAAAGCTGGAGAGATCCACAGCTCAAATAGGAGCAGCTGTTTGCAGGACAGCCATAGCCTGAACACTCCACAAAGCTGGCCTTTAAGCATGAGTGGCAAGCCATATGAAATCTCTTGAAGAGTTTGCCAAAAATCATGTTGGATTCTCAGCAAACATGGAAAAAGATTCTCTGGTCTCATGAGACCAAAATTGAACTTTTTGGTCTTTGGCAAAAAGTGCTACGTTTGGAAGAAACCCAACATCAACCTGAGAACACCATCTGCACAGTGAAGCATGGTGGTAGTAGCATCATGTTGAGCGTAACCTTTGGCCTCTTGGTTGCTTCTGAATAATGCCATCCTTACCCAGGCAGTGCCACTGCTGGGACCTTAAGCAAGGCCCTTAACCATCAACTGCTCTAATATATAAATGAGCTGAATGTAAGTCGCTCTGGATAAGGACGTCTGCCGAATGCCATAAATATAATGTAAATGCAGTTGATCCGAACAGGGTCAAGGTCACAGTAAGGTAAATGTCTGAAATAGTTTATTTTTGAATAGCTTGCTTCCTGTTTGTCATACAAAGATGTTACGCTTTCATGTTCAGGAACTCAACGCCCATTTTTTGTCCTCTGACAAACTCTGGGGCCTTCCAGGAACACATGATTTATCACACTGACTCTGTTTAACTAAATATGTGACTTCTAGTTGAGCCAGAACTACTTAATGGGTTTTACAGCAATGGGGTGAATACTTATGCAACCATGATTTTTATTTGTAAATACTTTTGCAAACGATATTGTTTTTACCCCCACTTCAACATTATAGGCTATTTATTTTGTTGACTCATGACAGCTCCCTGGTCTCTTAGGCTTATGATCAGTCAGTCCTGGCTGTTCCACGGTCTCAGCTGAGGCTAAAGAGTGCCTGTGCCTTTGCAATCGCTGTGCCAAAGCTGAAGAAGATATCAGGAGGGCCTCCATTTACCTTTTTCAAATCAAAACTAAAAACATATCTTTTCACGCTTGCATTTCGAATTTTTCCTATTTATTTATTTTTCATTATTGTTATTACTATTATTACTATTTCATCTCTTAGCATTATTCTTTATTTATTGTGCTCTCTCTATGTTTTTAGTCTCAGTTTTATTCTTGTGTATGTACAACACTTTGAGCAACTATTGTTGTTTTAAACATGCTTTATAAATAAAACTAACTTACTATATAATCCTGATAAAATCCATTGCAGTTCCAGGTTGTAATGCTACAAAATGTGGAAAGGTTCAAGGGGTGTGAATACTTATGCAAGGCACAGTGTCTTGAGCATAGTAAGACCCATTCTGATGGTGTGCTTCAATCGGGAAAACAGAATCAATAAATGATTCCTTATTTAGCAGACATCTAAAGGAGTTTAGGAATAATGCATTGCAGTGACTCTGGCTCAGATAGTGAATGTTATTCTTCATATCTATTACCTCATGTTTATTTCCCTCTCATAAAGAGTGGCTGTATACCAAACAGGGCAAACGGGACTGGAATTTGGATAATGAATTTAGACCAATGTTCCTGATATGGCTGCAATCGTGTGAAGAAAAAAGCAAGTCCAGATTAATGATTTCTCACCAAGACACGTACCGACACGTGCATGCTGAGGGTGGTGATGTGAAGAGTATTGACAGTGTGAATGTGTTTCTGTCCTCTGCTGTAGCAACCACTGAAGTGATGAAAAACAGGAGCTCAATATGGACTGTATCAGGATGGATTAAAAAAAAAAGAGAGAGCAAGAGTATAAAGAGTTTAAGAGAGAATGCAGATAAATCTGCTGTTGCTATAAAAACTATAATAACCATGTCTATTTCTAGCAAAACACAAGCCCTTTCGTTTCTTGTTTCTTTAGTGTTTTTGGTGTCTTTAGTGTTTTCTTTAGTAACATCTTTATTTAATATATATACATATATAACAGATACAGAAGCTGGTTGGTTTGCATTAATCCAAACAAAAACAGTCTAATTGTCAACAATGTGGAATAATTATACAGTATAAAAGACTAAAACCATAATTATGAAGCCTGTGGTCTTCAGACACAAGTGCTGCCAGGTGATTGTGGTGGTGTGTGAACAAACAGCACAGTGGAAAGGATGCAATCAACCTGTTGTAGTGATGTGAACATTAAATATGGGAACATATGCCTCTTCAGTTCTCCTCTTCCCATCATTCTCTGTCTCTCTTCCAAATAAACAGTGTGTCTATCATCTGCTGGATGTTATTAGACAAGCGATTGTATAGCATTTGTGATATAAAATGGTGACTAAATATCAGTGGAGCTTCACCTGATTACACCATTTTCTGTGGTCTCTCAAGATTTAATCAAGAAAGCAGCATGTCTTTTGCATTTCTCTTTCTAATGACCTTTCTCCTTTAAAGAAGGGAGACCTGACAAAGCAAAAATGCAGAGTAAATATATTCAGCTTTTCAACACAAAGACCTCTTCTATATATTCTCTATAATCTTATAGGCCTATGTACTGTATAAGTGTAATGTTCCTAAATTTGTAAAGAATTTGGCACTTAAGACCAAAGTTCTACTCCAAAGGGCTCTGGTTTCCTCTCAGGAGGTTAAGATGTTTAAGATACATGGTCAGAATGTAAACTCACCAGCCACTTTAATAGGAACACCTGGACCCCTGGTTATTCATTCAGTTATCCAATCAGCCAATCATGTGGCAGCAGTGTGATGCATAAAATCATGCAGATACAGGTTTACAGCAAACCTCAGAATGGGCATGGTTGTTGGTGCCAGATGGGCTGTTTTGAGTCTTTCAGAAACTGTTGATCTCCTTGGATTTTCACACGCAACAGTCTCTAGAGCACAGCATAGTGCAAAAAACAAACAAAAAACATCCAGTGAGCAGAAGTTTTGTTGGAAGAAGTTTTGTTGCTCTATCGGATTGAGATCTGGGGAATTTGAAGTCAACCCCTTGAACTTTTTGTCATGTTCCTCATACCATTCCTGAACAATTTTTGCAGTGTGGCAGGGCGCGTTATCCTGCTGAAAGAGGCCACTGCCATTAGGGAATAATAGTGCCATGAAAGGGTGTACTTGGTCTCCAACAATGTTTAGGCAGGTGGTACGTGTCAAAGTAACATCCACATGAATGCTAGGACCCAAGGTTTCCCAGCAGAACATTTCCCAGAGCATCACACTGCCTCTGCTGGCTTGCCTTCTTCCCATAGTGCATCCTGGTGCCATCTCTTCCCCAGGTAAGCGACAAACGCACACCCGGCCATCCACGTGATGTAAAAGAAAACGTGACTCATCACCTTCTTCCATTGCTCCGTGGTCCAGTTCTGATGCTCACGTGCCCATTGTAGGTGCTTTCGGGAGTGGACAGGGGTCAGCATGGGCACTCTGACCAGCCTGTGGCTACACAGCCCCATATGCAGCAAGCTGTGATGCACTGTGTGTTCTGACACCTTTCTATCATAGCCAGCATTAACTCTTTCAGCAATATGTGCTACACTATCTCTTCTGTGGGATTGGACCAGACAGGCTAGCCTTCGCTCCTCACACACATCAGTAAGTTTTGGGCATCCATGACCGTGTCACCGGTTCACTGGTTGTCCTTATTTGAACCACTTCTGGTAGGTACTAACCACTGCATACCAGGAACACCTCACAAGACCTGCTGTTTTGGAGATGCACCAACCCAGTCATCTAGCCATGACAATTTGGCCCTTGTCAGAGTTGCTCAGATCCTTATGCTTGCATCAACTTCAAGATCTGAGTGTTCACTTGCTGTCTAATATATCCCACCCCTTGACAGATGCCACTGTAATGAGATAATCAATGTTATTCACTTCACCTGTCAATGGTTTTAAATTGATCAGCGTAAAGGGGCATCTCAAACCTTGTTAGGAAGTACAAGTAGAGGCTCAATGCTGCTATTATCTGCAGAGGAGGCTTCAGAAAATATTAACTGAAATGGTACCAATACTTCAGAAATAAGAAAAGCCTTTTTATGTTTGAAAAATACTGTGTTAAAATCCAACTGCAGCATCTCAGATACTTAAGTTCAAAATGTCACTCATTGCATATGTTACTCAGTTTTTATATTGATTTTTAGCTCATGTCCATGAAGGTTGCCTGTTATATGTACACACATTTTAAAATGCTCAGCAGTTTCATGTGTTTTTTGAGGCAGAAGTTTGTTTAGAAGGCTGTATAAAGTGTGGTATCATTTAACATAATGTATGGTTTTAGGTAATGAAAGGTACATTTCAGCCTGGCCTTCTCATCGCTATTACAAAGCTTATTAAGTACAAAATAATTAAAGGGAGGCTTTCAGACACACTGTATAATCATTTTTGTTAAATTAACTCCTAGTGAGTTCATTGTGAAAAACCTGCCTTCAAATGACCTGTTATGTTAAATGAACTGTTGTTGTAGCTGACAGTATTGCAGATTCAGTGATCTTCTGACAATACAGAGGTCCAATACTTTATTCACTGCAGACTAAACTCTCCATTACAGGAGCTGTCATATCACTGAGCAGAATGTGTATACAGGGTTAGCAACAGCCACAGTGGGCTATCAGAACATATCATTTGATGCCTGGGACATTAATTAAAGGTCCCTTCACCTGCAGCTCGGTTCTTGTCGAGAACAGATGGGCTCCCACTGGGAGAGGAATCAGTCTCGTAAGACAGGGTTTGCAATGGCTCCAGCAGGAGTGGTAATGTAAATTCGGTCCAGTCACGTATGAGCATAATCACAGAATTATACACTAGTTAATCATAGCAGCGTTTCTGAGCTTGCTGTTGTTATTAGTTTTACCCCTGATGTGGAAAGGGCTTGTTCAAACATACTCAGTGCGTGAACACAGGAGGTGCCGTGCTCCCACCTTAGAATGAGCAGATGCTTCATCACTTTCACACCCGCTGCTCATCTTCACACACTGTTACCCTGGCAACTGTTTCCTTTAAATGACATTGTAATGCAGACCAAGGCAACGTTGAAGACTGGAAGAACGGAAAGGTCATATATAAATGTACAAACATGTTCAGACATGTTGGGTGTGATTATTTGCACACATGGAGAGAAAAAGTCCCAGGCAGATAACACAAACTTGACCATAATTCATAATGCGTTGTAGTTCCTATATACGGCTGTATCTGGAATCAGTGTATTTCCAGAGTTATCATACAGGGACTCCAATTCAGCTGTACAAGCTTGCCATTAATCTAATATGCTCATCATGTAAATTAACTGGGATATACAATATACACTCACCATCCACTTTAATAGGAACACTTATACGCCTGCTCATTTATGCAGTTATCCAATGAGGTGGCAGCACAATGGATAAAATCATGCAGATACAAGTCAAGAGCTTCAGTTAATGTTCACATCAAACATCAGAATGGGAATTTTCAGATACTATTATTTCAGTATTTCAGCTACTGCTGATCTGGGATTTTCACACACAACTGTGTTTAGAGTTTACACAGAATGTATCTGCAGGATTTTATACATTGTGCTGCTGTCACATGATTGGCTGATTAGATAACTGCATAAATGAGCAGGCGTATAAGTGTTCCTATTAAAGTGGACAGTGAGTGTATATTACCCAACAGTCTTTTAATTTATACAGAAATTTAGCTTTTTCAGAATTGTGCACTTATCTACATAGTATGGATCTTCAGGAAAAATATAAATTAGATTTTTTTTTATAACCATGTGATGAAGGGCTATTGTGTTAAAGGCACAGTCATTAATAATTATTGGTTTACTGGATGTATAGGTGATTTCATAGATACTTGAAATGGTCCGATTTTACTGGTAGAATTTATTGACTCATTTTTTCTGTGTTAAAAAGATAAAGCTGTGTATATTGTGGTGCATTGTACTATTTTTTCACCATACTCACTTAAACACTATTTATTAATAATAAACCTGTTTACATTTTGCCAAGAAGATCTGTTAGGAAGATAGCAGTCCTTAGTGCTTGAATAAAATTAAAGGACAATAAAACTTCATGGTACTCTAAAAGGATTGCTATCTAAGGAATGAAAGATCGTGACTTAAATAGCCCTCTTTCATTTAGTACGAGTTGTTTTGGGTTGTATGTGCAGACAGAAGGTAGAGAGAAGAGTAGAATAGAAGAATAGCAGTGCTTCTGAATGGTGTAGACTGACTAGAGTATATCAGTACTGGACAGCTGGTCTGTTCTTATCTGCAAGCTGAAATAGAATGACTTAACCATGAAGTGGCGTGCAGCGGTGACCATGCTTTGAGCTGATAAATAAGCCTTAGCTACGGTGTGTGTGTGTGTGTGTGTGTGTGTGTGTAGCCTGATTGCTGATGGAACAGCAGCACATTTTAAATCTCTTTATAAATATACAGTGACGGAAAATATGTATTCAGACACTTTTTTTTGTTTACATTATATTGACAAAAGTATGTAGAGATACCTGACCATCACACCCATATGTGCTTGTTGAAAATCCCATTCAAGATTTAGTCTCTCCTTTGCTGTTTTTATAATCTCCACTCTCTTGGGAAGGCTTTCCACTAGATTTTGGAGTGTGACTGTGGGGATTTGTTCATTCAGCCATAAGAGCATTAGTGAGATCAGGCACTGATGTCGGGTGAGGAGGTCTGGGGTGGAGTCCATGTTCTAGTTCATCTCAAAGGTGTTCAGTGGGGTTGAGGTCAGGGCTCTGTGCAAGTCACTCAAGTTCTTCTACTCCAACCTTGGCACACCATGTCTTTATGGACCTCGCTTTGTGTAAAGGGGCATTGTCATGCTGAAACAGGTTTGGGCTTCTTAGTTCCAGTGACAGGAAATTATAATGCTACAGCATACAAAGACATCCTATACAAATGTGTGCTTCCAGCTTTGTGGCACCAGGTTGGGGAAGAACATCATATGTATGTGATGATCAGGTGTCCACAAACTTTTGGCCATATAGTGAACTTCCAGCAATGTAGTTCAATTTCGGCCAATTGTCAATTCCTCAAAGTGATGAGGGACCATCTGATGGACTCACAATTTCAAAATCCTCCATAAATTAAGTCAGGAGATGGGCTAGGCCAAGCAAGCACCATGGGAAGTTCAAAGTTTAGTTGTTGTTTTTTTTTTTAGCAAAACCCTGATTGGTACTTTTCCCAGACCATTGTCCCAGACTTGTTTTGATAGCCCCTTGCTGTTTCTTTAGTTCTGTTCTCTGACAAACTCTGGGGTCTTCCAGGAACACGTGCATTTATATTAAGATCATGCGCCACCTTAACTGCACACAGGTAGACTCCATTTAATTAATTACAGTCAGGTCCATAAGTATGTGGACTGTGACACAATTTTCATAATTTTGCCTCTGTACACCACCACAATGGATTTGAAATGAAGCAGTCAAGATGTGATTGAAGTGTAGACTTTCAGCTTTAATTCAAGGGGTTAAACAAAAATATTGCATTAACCATTTAGGAATTACGGATATTTTTACAGAGTCCCTCCATTTTCACAGGCAAAAAAGTAATTGGACAAGTGACTGATAAGCAGTTTCATTTGGTAGCTATTCATGGAAACTCTCAATATATGGTCCAAAGAGGTGTCGATGCAAGTGAAGGAGACCATCAGTAGGCTGAAAAAAAACAGACCTATCAGAAAGATAGCAGAAACTTTAGGAGTGGCCAAATCAACAATTTGGTACACTCTTAAAAAGAAAGAATGCGCTGGCGACACCAAAAGGCCTCGAAGACCAGGCAGGATAGCTAAAGTGGATGATTGTAGAATTCTTTCCTTGGTGAAGAAAAAAAAACCCTTCACAACGTCTAGCCAAATCAAGAACACTCTGGAGGAACTAGGCGTATCATTGTCAAAGTCTACAATCAAGAGACACCTTCATGAATGTAAATATATGGTTTACGTCAAGATGTAAACCACTGGTAACACTGAAGAACAAAAAGGCCAGATTAGACTTTGCTAATAAATAAATAAATAAATAAATAAATAAATAAATAAATAAAAGCCTGACCAGTTCTGATGCAAGATTAACTTGTACCAGAAAAATAGGAAGAGAAGAGTATGGAGAAGGAAAGGAAGGGCTCATGATCCAAACCATACTACATCATCTTTCAAACATGTGGAGGCAGTGTTATGGCATGGGCATGTATGGCTGCCAATGGAACTGGGTGACTGGTGTTTACTGATGATGTGACTGCTGATAGAAGTAGCAGAGTGAATTCTGAAGTGTATAAAGCTATACTTTCTGCTCAAATTCAGTAAAATGCTGCAAAACTGATAGGACAGTGCTTCACAGTACAGATAGATAAAGACCCAAAACGTACCGCGAATGCAACCCAAGAGCTTCTTAAGACAAAGAAATGGAATGTTCTTAAATGGCTGAGTCAGTCACCTGACCTCAACCCAATTGAGCATGTTTTTCAATTTCATTTCAAAGAGAAAACTGAAGGCAGAAAGAAACACAAACAAGCAGCAACTAAAGGCAGCTGCAGTAAAGGCCTGGCAAAGCATCTCAAGGGAGGAAACTCAGCATTTGGTGATGTCCACAGGTTCTAGACTTCAGGCAGGTATTGACTGCAAAGGATTTGCATCCAAGTATTAAAAATAATTCTTATATTTATGATTATGTTAGTTTGTCTAATTACTTTTGACCCCTGTGAAAATGGAGGGACTTTGTAAAAAATGGCTGTTAAGTCCTTGAATTAAAGCTGAAAGTCTACACTTCAATCACATCTTGATTACTTCATTTCAAATCCATTGTGGTGGTGTACGGAGGCAAAATTATAAAAATTGTGTCACTGTCCAATACTTATGGACCCGACTGTATATGATTTCTGATGGCAACTGGTTACACTAGAACTAAATTTGGGATTTCACAGTGACAAGGATGAATACATACAATCACTACAATACTTTATTTTTATTTGTAAATATTTATGCAAAGCACTGTATATGATATTTATATGAAATTTAGCAAATCTGTTGTAGTTACACTTACAGTAGTGTATTTGCCTTTTTGATTTTACAGTATAGAGTTCAAAATTCTATCCTTGCTCAAGCAGCAGCATTTTACAAAAAGGGCGGTGTGAGGGATTTGGGGTGGGGGTGGGTGTGGGGGATTTGGGGTGGGGGTGGGTCGGGGGGATTTACAGGTGTGGTTTTATATTATAGTGGCAATCAAATGTCCTCACAAGCTTAGGAATATCTGACAGTTTTGACCTTGTGGCTGCTCCACACAAGGAAACTGCAGCTTTTATTTATTAAAAAAAAAAAAAAAAAAAGACGAAGAAGAAGAAGAAGCAAATGGTTTCCTTTTGGTAATTAAGGTTAGGGTTAGGTGTAGGCATAGCAGTAAATTAATAACTATGTCAGTGGAAGGTCCTCACAAGGATAGCAAAACAAAGAAAAGTATGATTGATACAAAGAGAGAGAAATGGAAATCAAGGATAGAAAATTAGATTCCTTTGCACAGGAAAAGCAATTAGATTTCCAGGATGGGGGGCAGCATGACGCTGTGCGTGAGTGTGAGTGTGTGTGTATGTGTGTGTGTGTGTGTGTGTGTATGTGTGTGTGTGTAAGAATGTTAGAGTGAGAGAGATGCAGCAGCAGAAGACTGGCGGCTGTTTGGATGCACAGAAGCAGCAGAGAAGAGAGGATAGCTCAGCTGTCTCCAGTCTCCAGCATCCTGAGAGGGAAACCACGGCACTGGCAGCACAGGCATCCTGCACCTCCTGCATATTTTCCTTTTCTTCCACACTCACTCATACACATGCATTCTTATCTGGACCAAACAAGGTGGGTCATATCTTTCATTTCTCTGACTAATAAAAAATCTAAAGACAGTTCTCATTCACTATTTTCAGTGATTATTGACATGGACTTATTGCATAATGGATTTATGTATGTCTATATGCTAATGTATACTGTAAAGATAGACTTAAACATAAAAAAAAGAGACAGGCTATTAATTAATTGATTGATTGATTATTAATTAACTAAGAACACACAGCAGAAACACACAAGTTTCTTTTATTATTACTATTTTATGTTTGATTATTTTCTTTCCAAGCAACAATTATTTCATCTTTATTACAATGGACAAAGTTGTTAGAAGAACATCAATGCGCATCAGTCATCTCCATCGCACTGCGTCCTATTGACAGGCACGAAATGAAAACATATATAGTTTATATCTTTGCTTTCTAGAGGTATAAAATATCAAGACAATACTAGAGCTATATTTCTGTTCTATTTCTATAGCTGTTGTTTGTGCGGTGTTGTTTTTCTTTTTTAAAGGCAGTATTCTAGGTTTCTCATTTAAAAATCCACATAAAGATTCATATCTCAGGAATACTTGTTTGTCTTTGTTTGGATTTGATTGAATTGCCTGATACTTGGACAGAACAGCAGGTGCGTTTATTTCAGCACTCGCCTTTAACAACAAGTGATTTCAGCCGTCTGCGTGTTTTTGTCTAAGAAGCATCAGTATTGAATGCTAATGAGAGCTCTTAAGAAAGTGTATAATGAGAGCCAGGTGGTCTTTACATCTGTATGCTAAAGTTGCTGAAGAGAGATTTTCTCTTAACTGAATGAAGTGATTTTTGTAGCCAATTTTTATCAAGCTTTTTTGTTGTTCTTTCAAACGACTTTAACTACTGATCTTATTCCCTGCACAAAGATTATCATATGGTTACAGTCACTAGTTATTTGTAACTATATGACTTGTTAATAGACTTATTAATACCATAATAGACTTGTTTTATGCCTGTTTTTCCAGGTGTCTTTAAGCTGGCAGGGGAAGCAGATTAATTTTATACATATTTTTGAAATAATATGCGTAAAATCTTTTGTTTGCTTTGTGCCAGTTGATAATGCTACACTTACAAAACAGAAACCTCATTAAAGTTTTTTAAGATAACTTACACACTGACCAAATTAATAAAATACATGTATGAATGTCCCCATAAATTATGGAAGGTAAATCAAGATATTCAGCATATAGCAAGCAAAGCATAAGTAATTTCGTATCTATTTTAATAAAAGATGTCCTGATCCCATTTGTTTATTTTCAGTCTGATACCAATATTCTAAACTGTATGAAACATCAGGTGGGAATTGGTATGATTTTAACACAGTGGTTATCTCCAGTGGTTAAGGTAATAATTCCTACTATCAGATTGGTGCATGAATCATTTTTATTCCACATCAATTCAGAAAACATAATAAAGTAACTTGATTTAAGATGATGTAGAATTGTTGAATATGGTTTTATGGGGCATACAGGCCCAAATATAACCTTTAAAGAGTATAAATAGCTGAGAGAGAGAAAGAGAGAGAGAGAGAGAGAGAGAGAAGAAAATGCGAATGTAAAGACCACAATGTCCACTTCTGCAGAGAAACCAATCTGATGTCTTCATGTTCAATAAGGCTGAAAGACGATGGAATTTGAATGCCATCAGGTACCTGATGTAATCATACAAGGTTTTAAACTATGCTCTTTACCAGTAAGCTCTTTCTTTAATTTAAGGGTTTGTTGCACTGAGCATGTGTGTATAAATAAAACATGATATTCTTTACGTAAATAATTTATCCATTTTTTATTTCACCAAACACAAGACCCACCTAATTAGCAGCATCAAGTGTGGTGGATTACGGGCAGCATTAAATGTGGTGGATTATGTTTGTTCATAGCATCAAGACATCATTGTACACCACAAGGTGGAGTACAATTTCATTATATACTTGTAAAAAAAAAAAAAAAATGTTTCCTGAAGACATACTCATAGTTCACACGACTCACAGTGCAGCATCTTTTTCAACAAATATTAGCCTTCCTTAGCTGGATTTTAACTTTACAGACACAAAAAGCAATTTTTAAAGGTTTTGAAAAGTTTTGAAAGAATGTCAAAATGTCAGTGGAATCTGTAAGTAAGAGGAAGCATATGTAATGCCTCACAAAGAGTTGGAATCAGACAAAGACAATATGGAACCCTGGTGAAATGAAAATTAGAAGCAGAAATCAAGAATAACACTGTAGTAATGTCAGAGGCATGTCTAGGAGTTGTATCTTCATTCGTTCATTCTTTGTTCATTCACTGCTTTATCCTGGTCAGGGTTACAGTAGACACACACACACACACACACACACAGACATTCACAACTAGGAGCAGTTTTAGCATAGCCAACCCAGACAGAAACTCGAGCTCAGGATTGAACCTTGAAGCTATGAGGCTGAAACACTGGGGAAAAAAAAGACTTCTCATTTTATCAACTGAACATATCTTGAATATAGTCAGATGTATCTACAATCAACTAAATATAAGATTATTCAACCTTTTTTTTCAAGCTTGACATTGTTTTGTTCATTTGATAGATAATCTTGCTAATTAAGCATTTATTACTAGAAAGAAGCAAAACTATCTGCCAATATCATAAGAAAATCTAAACCTTGACATTAGTAAAATGTCTAGAAATGGGTTAAATAGTCTTTTAACCTATAATAGGAGATAGTAGATAAATATGACTATATTCATGATATTTTCACTTGCAAAGATGTCTTTTTTCTTTCTTTTTTTTTTTTTTTTTTTTTTTGCAGTAAAGCTAGCAATAGGAGTTCTAATGAGCCCTAAAAATAGAGAGTGTAATAATGAGTACCAGGAAAGGGCTAATCAATCAAGACAGGAAGAGAATAATCTTAGAGTGTATACCACAAGTGTTCATTCGAACAAGTAATGGCCGCTGAAAAAGCATAGTGAGCGTTAGGGTTCTAACCAAATACAAATACATTATTCAAAATGAACAGATCATGGGTTCTAAACAGTTACCAATACAGATATGATACAATTTTTTCCCTTATCCTTAGTAACTGATACAGATACAGATAGAGGCATTATGTTACACCCCTAGTGTCCATAGATCCTAGGTCAAAAAGAAGAGACACTAGAATGGTAAAGGTCATGACACTATTGTAGCATATTCAGTATCAGCTGATAGCTAATTAACCAGTAACAAATATTACAAAATATATGTTTACACTATTTGATTACACACTCATAAGAATGTTGTATCTGTAAATTAACCTGCAGTATGCTGGTATTTGTCATCGTTTAAATTAACATATGCTCACTTTGCATTATGGGAATACACAGAGCCACTCAGCCATCAAGCCTACACACTGTGAACACTCGAAAAATAATGAGGGTCCAGAAAATTCCATGCGTTCTCTAATTTAAGCCTCATAATATTCTAGTAAGCATAGTTCAAAGCTTGCCACCAACAACTAGTCGCAGCCACAGCCTGACTCCATTCTGCTCTTTAAGCTGTCTTTTTGACAAGTGTGGGAAATGCATCCATAAAATATGACAACAGAATGATATTATTCCAGTGAAAGCTACTGTAAAGGGACGTGATAGGCATACAAAAGCAGAACAGATTTCATTTTAATGTTCTTTCCAGAAAGTTTCATTTACAGATAGTGCCATATGTCAAATGGTGTTAAGCGAATAAATAATATGGTAACACTAGCTGTCACTAACTGCCTCTCTCTCTCTCTCTCTCTCTCTCTCTCTCTCTCTCTCACACACACACACACACACAAAAGCCTGTCCAGTATTGGGTACTGGGGCACTGAATAAAAAAAAAAAATGTTTCTTCTTCTATTTATTAAAATATTTTTTATGTTAATTTCTGAATAGCTGCACTGTAGTTGTTATAGGCTCCAGCTTTGAATTCCAGTATCAGAAAATCATTTTGCCAGATGCTTTTTATTGATCATAGTGAACTTCCATTTAGCATCAGCTTTGGAGTCAGTAAGCAAAACGCAACATAATATATAATATTAACATAACATTAACATAACATAATATTAGAACACTAGAAAAGAAAGGCGAATAATTTGGATGTTGGAACCTTTGTGGAAAAAGACAACCATAAAAGACACGTTTCATGGTTGCAAATTTGTATGAATTAGCATGGACCAACTTGTATGAAAAGATATACTGAAGATAAGTTAGGGTTTAAAACTGTTAACTTTTCTTACAGATTTATTTGCATGAAATAAGGCATTTGTTAATTCCTATGAATTTTGCTTAAGAGCAGGTTGATACAGCAAAAGAAAGATTCTTGGGTTATGTCCAATGGTTATGCTATTATTCTTGTTGAATTCTCTTCTTTAGGCATCCAAATTGTCATTCTTTCTTAGGTAATACTCAAGCCAGACATGAAAGACAAGAGCAAAGCCTAAAACTAGAAACACATGTCTGTTATGTGTGTTCAGTCAATGCACCTGGATCTCTAAACAGTAAAAAACCAACAAATACTAATACTTTCATGTAAAATGGGGAGTCTGGGTACAAAAGTAAATATGTAAATAGAATAATACATTTAAAACATCCAAAATAATGCCCAACAAAGTAAAATGTTACATATATTTACTTATTTTAAAATGTCATATATTTGTACTGTGCAAGCCAGTGCTCACAGAGTACCATAAGCCTTGGAGTATTTAATGCATATAATAATGTTTATGGCATGAAATGAGACTCCTAATGTCCTAATGCTACAGTTAGATTTTTAAATTGCTTTTCTTTGATTCCCGAAATAGTCACTCAGTGTGTGCTGATTGATCAAAAAGACTCGACATGCTCTTGCGATGTGAGAATTATAAGGTTCTGAATAAAGACTGAATGTCAGATATACGTAATTGTATGATACTAAGGTCACTTACTGCTGCAGTAATATCCATGCTTGGAAATTGAAGAATGGAAAGAGAAGTGTGAGGGATTGATTGTGGTGCAGGTTCCTCACAAAAGGTCCTGCAATTGTGAGGAAGGTGTGCTGTTTCTTTTTCGTTGGGGCACTCATATTTGTAAAGTCTCTTTTACTACTGTCGCTATTGCAGCACTGATACACTCATTAGCGTATTCTGTGTTATTACTAGTAAACTCCTGCGGTTTTAAGTAAGCGGCACATTGGCACAGTGGGTAGCATTGCTGCCTCATGGCTCTATGGTCACTGGTTCAATCCTGAGTTCAAAGTTTCACATGTTCTTGCCATATCCATGTAGGTTTCCTCCAGGTTGCCTGGCTTCCTCCAACCTCCCGAAAACATAAATGAGATTCGAAGCCTACCAGATATATTGAACTATAATACAACTGGTGCCATTTTGATCCTTTATGAAATCTGAGAGCAGCCCAGTGTTCAATATTGGAAGAAGGAACCTTCTTACCTGCTGTGATTTTATTTATTTATTTATTTTACCTTTAAATCATTCATTAAAAATTAGGAATATTTATTAGTGCATTATTGCTGGATAACATGCTGTCTGAAAGGAGTCACCCAAACGAAACATCATCCTCTAGCCAGGAAACCAAGGCCAAGGCAGATATGCTCAGATGATATCCCTGATTCTGACATGTATTAAAATAAACCTGCTGTGAGATTAAGTCTTTCCAGCATAATTCTAGTATAAACACTAACAACTGAAATTAATTACACCCAGTGAAAACCTTCTGCTTGGAATAACAGGTAAATGGGTTATATGGATTTCGAAGTCAGATGTTCTTACTCTCCTACGTCTTCATTATTTTCCCCAGAAGGTAAAAAGTAAACACTTCATTCATTTGAATACCCATTAGCCATGTAATATGATACTCTATTTTACCCATTAGTGCACTGCTCTTGTAGCACTGTCATCAGTATCTCCTCAGAGAAAAAGTACTCCAGGAGCCTTTACTTCATAACTGAGACGAGTGATGGAGTTCCCATTCCCTTGTGGAGCCATTCTTGTTTTTATTTTACTCTCTCTCTCTCGTTCACTCCCCTTCTCTCGCTTTCATCACTGATGCATTACTGGGCTGTTATTTGCTTTAATTTCATGTGTGAGACTGTGCAGCTGGAGTTTACTCTTTCACTCTCCACTTCCAATCACTTCTTGCTTTCTTTCTTTCTTGCTTGCTTCTATTTTTACTTCCAATTTCTCTGCCTCTGTCCAGGCAAACCTTTTGTCTCTACTGCTCTACAGCTACAGTCTCTAAGGCATTGCTCCTCTCCTGCTCCAGTCAGTAATTTTTGCGCACCATTTACCAGGGGAGACCCAGGTTCAACCAGTTGTGTCTTCATGGTGTTCATTTCCACTTTGTGGGACAAACTGCTCATGGCAGATTATATATACTGTATACATTAGCACACACTTATTGGCCACTTTAATAGGAATACCTGTGCCCTTACAATTCATGCAATTATCCAGTCAGGCATTTATGTGGCAACAGCACAATGCATTAAAAAAACGTCACATGGACTTTTTCCAATCTTCAACTACCCAGTTTCTGTCCCAGTGTCTGTGCCCAATGTACCCTCAGATTCCTGTTCTTGGCTGACAGGAGTGGAAACCAATGTGGTCTTCTGCTGTTATAGCCCATCCACCTCAGGTTTTGATGTGTTCTGAGATGCTTTTCTGCTCACCACGGTTGTAAAGAGTGCTAATGCTTGAACAAGTCTGGTCATTCTAATCTGACCTCTCTCATCAACAAGGCATTTCCACTCACAGAACTGCCACTCACTGGATGTTTTCTGTTTTCTGGCACAATTCTGTGTAAATTCTAGAGACTGTTGTGAATGAAAATCTCAGGAGATCAACAAAGACACCATGGTTAAAGTCACATTTTTCCCCATTCTGATGTGTGATGTGAACATTACCTGAAGCGCTTAACCTGTATGCGCATGATTTTATGCATTGAGCTCCTGGTACCTGATTGGCTGATTGAATAATTACATGAATGTGCCGGTGTAAAGGTGTTCCTATTAAAGTGGCCAGTAAGCGTATGTAAAGTGAAGACTTTTTTGTCAGGTCTATTTTTCCCTTACTTGCTTATTTGAAAATACATATGAATAAAATATTAGTTCAATAAAAATATCATTTCTGAATTATGTTCTCAACGTGTATGAACAGTCACTGAATTATCCATAATCCAATAATCTAATTAAAAAGTCTTCACACAACAGGCTGGTTGTATTTTTTAATTCGAGCTGCTATTATATTAACAACACATCTATTTCAAACCTACAGTACAAACTTACTCAAGGTCTGTAGGGATGTCTTTTTCAAGACCAATGACTGGTCCTTGTCCAAGAATATTTGACATATGTGGTTAAGGCTATGCATTGTCTATCACAAAACGTG
This sequence comes from Pangasianodon gigas, assembly GCA_022758105.1. Classification (NCBI taxonomy): domain Eukaryota; kingdom Metazoa; phylum Chordata; class Actinopteri; order Siluriformes; family Pangasiidae; genus Pangasianodon; species Pangasianodon gigas. The sequence goes on along the minus strand of CM040457.1, from coordinate 20,609,152 downwards.
AAACTACTTCATTTACCTATGCATACAGAAAATGCCTGTTCATTCCTTTCTGCTAGCTGTGATGTAGCATAGTTAGATGACAAACTAAAAAAGCTAGTTATGCTAGCTACCACTACAGTCTAAAGCTCTGAATCACCAAGCCTATGTTGAAGAACTAGTGCAAACCATGGCCAACTGGGTCGCCTTTAGCCGCCTTATGTCTTCTGTAAAACATAGCACTCAAACGTGTCATAAAGACTACAGCTGATGAACAGCACCTTCATGAAGGAGCACAGTAGTATTTATTTGATTTTATTTGAATTGCATCTCACTATTTGACTTTATTTTATATATTAACCATTTCATATGAATAATTTTCCTTTTTTTCTCTTCTTTTTTTAATTTTTCATGCAAATTTGTGATAAATCATCAAAGTAAAAATCGATTTTGGTTCAGATTCCTAATGCATAGCATCAAACATTTCTAAAGTGTTTTTTTTTTTTTTCCAGTAACCACATAATTCAAGGCATTAAGAAATTATTATATAGTCAAAAATTTTATAATGTTATTTGTATGATATTTATGTGAAGTGATATCACTGATGGTTATGTAACTTAACCAAGAACTTCTAATGCCTGTTGGTTGGGCCAGGACCAGGGGTTCGAGAGAGCAAAATCTGGGTGGGAGAGATGGTATTATTCTTTCCCTTATCGTTGATTAGCATGACACTAACCTATAGTAAGCTCGTGTATGTGGAAGATGGCAGTTAGTGCTTTCATCTGAGTGTATCCAGCTGCCCTGTGCTGTAGTATGAGAAGCAGTTTGAAAAGATGCAGTGGCTGGTTTCATCTCTCTTGGAGGAAGCACATGCTAGCCTTCATCTTAGTACCATCTTGCAATAGGGGAGAGCTAGCTAAAGGGTGGGAATTGGCAAAATTGGGTAAAGAGAAAAAAGTTATCAGGATGTTAAGTATTTTTATTGACTGGGTGTAACATTAGGACACATTGCAATGAGATATATTAAAATAAGTTGATATAATGAAAGTAAATCTCTGAGCTCTACAGCTTTTGTGAGTTGAAGTCAGGTAGAGATATAAACAAACAAGAAAAACATTAAGAAGCTTGATAGTGATAAGGAAGTGTTCAAATGTTCAGTACATATAAGCTATACTTCACCTTTTTTTAGTCACAAAAAAAAAATCTGGCATATCAGAGGATGGGGAACATTTTACTGATTCTCCTCTCAAAGCTCTGCTCACAACACCAGACCTTAGAAATGAGCTGTGATTAGCCACTACCCCAGACTGATGTAAATGCAAATACAACCTATTGACATTCTAGCCACGGATGTAATTAGGTTTGCGTTTTTTCTAATAACCCTCTATTTGCTATTTTTGTGGGCCTCATTGACAGAGAGAAGGAGTGGGAGTGGTGGGCTAGTCAGTTGTTCTCATCTGCTTTCTTGGATCAAATTCTCATTTAGCAAACTTTTTTTTTTTCATGTCTTCCCTCTGCAGCATGTTTGCTCCTTGTAAGCACAGAAATTGGTGTCAGAGGTGTTTCTGTGTTGTGAATGTGGTAATTTTACAGGCGGATGGCTGAGTACACAAGGGCAGAGTGTGTGGCAGATACAAAAATGCATGTCTGACAGACACATCATGCCTCTGCTGTCTTTTTCATTCTCTCTCAGCTCCACATAAATTGCTATACATGAACACATTGCTTGAACACATTGCATATATTGTATAATATGCAGTAAACAGTAATGACCAAAAGATCCCTAAACTTACTCTTTGTTTCTTTGTGGATCTTACAGATGGTGCATATGGACTAGTGCAATATATAAGGCATACAGGGGACAAACATAAGAATTACAGATATGTGATTATCATTCCTGTGGATCCTGTGCCAATATTTCCATCATGTGATCAGAGGCACAAGTGCATACTTCATCATGTGATTGGATACAAGGCTGCAGCAAGGACCACGATTCTCAACGAGGGATTTTTTCTGGAGGCGGGATCATATTGTCAAGAGGGTAACCTCATAATACTATGATTTTCCAGCCCTATTTTCATATAAATAGTCGGAATGTGCTCTCATTGCCAAGTCTGAGTGTTTGAGAGCCTCTCACTGAGCCTAGCCCACCAACACCTGCAACATTCTCATATATGCACATGGGTTTATTTATCAATGAATAAAGAATGTTCAAGCTGGAAATTCCACAGATGGAACCATTTAGTCGGAGGATCCCAACTTGCTGCATGGTCCATTGCCAAAAAGTTCCAAAAATTGATTTTCCTGATGTGCTTGATACAAATTCAAGTGATTTAAAGAGTAAAACCCAAAGATTGTTGTTTTAACTTTCCCCAGTCAAGGACAGGTTTTTTGGATGAAGGATTAAATAAACACCATGTTTAAACCTCACCACTGTTACTTTTAAAACAAAGGAACTTTTTAATAAAGTGTATCAAATGAAAGTGTATTAAAAGGTTTATAAGGACGATACCACGGAATGCTAGCTTGAGTGAACTTGGTTTACCAAAATAAGAATAAAATGGCTGAAGCTAAAGAATATAATGGCACTGAAAACATGCTTTCTTCCACTGACCATCCCTTCAATTTCACCACTGAATATGAGGATTTTCAGTCAGAGTCCAATGCTAGCAAGATCATCATCCCTTCTATCTATGCCCTAGTCTGCTGTGTGGGCATCATAGGAAATGCCATGGTTATATACGTCATCCTCAAGTATGCCAAGATGAAAACAGCGACCAATATTTACATTTTGAACCTTGCAATTGCTGATGAACTCTTCATGTTGAGCGTTCCATTTCTGGCCACATCAGCTGCGGTGCGTCATTGGCCCTTTGGATCGCTGATGTGTCGGCTGGTCCTTAGCGTGGACGGCATCAACATGTTCACCAGCATTTTCTGCTTGACTGTGCTTAGCGTGGACCGCTATATTGCAGTGGTGCACCCCATCAAGGCAGCCCGCTACCGCCGACCTACTGTCGCCAAAGTGGTTAACGTCTGCGTGTGGGGACTTTCACTTCTTGTCATCTTGCCCATCATTATCTTTGCAGACACTGTTCCAGCGCAGGATGGAGGGGTGGACTGCAACTTTCTGTGGCCTGAGTCCTCATGGTCAGAAGCATTTGTGGTCTATACCTTCTTGCTGGGCTTCTTGCTTCCCGTGGCAGCTATCTGCCTATGCTACTGCTTGATTGTGGTGCGTATGCGAGCAGTAGGCCTCAAGGCAGGATGGATGCAGCGGCGGCGCTCCGAGAAGAAGATCACTCGCATGGTGCTACTGGTGGTCGCTGTCTTCGTGCTTTGCTGGATGCCCTTTTACATAGTGCAGCTTGTGAGTGTGTTCTGCCAGCCACCAGACCCCATGGTGACTCAGCTGTTTCTCATTCTAAGCTATGCTAACAGTGGTGCTAATCCTATACTATATGGATTTGTATCTGACAACTTCCGGCGCTCCTTCCAAAGAATTGTCTGCTTCCGCTGGTTGGAGAATGGACCAGATGCAGAGCAGGTGGACTACTATGCTGTGGCCCTCCGGCGACAAACAACATGTGGTCCACAGGACTTCCCTAAAGAGTGCTGCTTAGCCTCTGATATGGTGTTTCGCAACGGAACATGTACCTCTCGTACCACTACCCTGTAAGCTTTTCTCTGACTCTTCTCAAAAGCAAACAAAAAAATTCATGTTTTCATATGTAAATATACTACTATAAGTACTTAAAATCACTTGATATTTAAATTATTCATTATATGTGCTGCTAACTGATTGAAATTTATATTCTTTTGTATAGGCTTCCTGACAAAGCTTAATTACGATTATATAAAAAGTCTTGTTCTTAGTTGTAGGTATTCAGTAAGTATCTGTGTCATGAAAATAACATTAAATGTGTTGAATTAAAGTTAACCAGGTGTATAATGATTGCTTTAGCACAGCATTACTATGACAAGATGGGGTTAGCCATATCCACGTTGCTGTTCTTGATTAAATCATTCTTTCTCATAGTCACGTTTGTACAAGTCATGTGTCGTAGGCCCATAATGTTTATAATTATGTATTAAAATGAGAACTGTTTAAGTTTGTGGATGTATGAATTTGACTTTCAGCTAGATTTTTGGAGTATTTATCTCCTGAAGTCAAATGTGAATGTACTTCCTTCTACATAATATTTTGCAGAACAATAAATATTGGATGTGTGTAAAGCATAATTAATCAGCATGTTCTCTACATATGTGAGTATCTCTCTTGCTTGATTCACAGTTACCGTATCTGTATCATAAGTCGTTCCCCTTACACTAGAGAAAAATATGTCATTGTTCTAAGAAAGAGCTGTTATAACTCTCCCAGTGCTTATGGTCCCTCACTCCCTGTTGTTGCGTTGTTGCGCCTGTTTGTCTCACACATCATTTTCAAGATCATCAAAAATCCAGAGTAATGGATGAAAAAATGACTAGTATCCCAAAGGTAAAAGTAACAAATCAGAAGAAAAATAAAGATGTGGTTTTTCAACTGACATGTGAAAACAAGGCATGATGGTTTAAAAAAATCACACCCAAGAGACACTTCCTTCATTCTTCTGGATCTGGGAATTTTGGGTAACACATAACACTCACTACTGAAGATCACATGTACTATGTTATTTGTATGTTTTTGTTTTTCATAATTCTGTAAAACTCCTTTTCCTGAACCACACAGTCAACCCAGGAACTATGTAATGTTTTATGCCAAATTGCAAAATCAACCTTAGACATTTCAAGTAATTTCCAATATACAGCATGTTAGTTTTATGGTCTGGACAGTTTCTTAACATACTTTAAATTGTTTCCAAAGAATAGAGCCTTGGAGATATGAATTTAAGAAATGCTGCCCAGGATATCTCTCTGAAGAACTGACAACAGCATTTGTCAGCATTTGTCAGCATTTGACTAAAAAAAGGCAGGGAGACTAACATATCACATCTCACTCAACAGTATAAATCTAAAGAGCTCACATACTGTACATTTCTCCATCTTTTGTCCTAAGACAAGCACATGTGCCAAACCTCTAGATGTTCTGGCCTTGATTTACTAAAATTTGATAATGCCTGCAAAAAACATGCAAAATCTTTCTCATGCTATGTGATTTATTGAGAGTGATAGAGACTCGGAGAATGACATTTGCATGAACAAATTAATACTATCAAAGAGCCGGTATTAAATTTTGCAGAAGACCATTTCCAGGGAAACAACAAACCAAACAGGAAATAAAATATTAAAAAAATAAATATAAAGTTTGATTTTTGAATGCAGAAGACCATTTCCAGGGAAACAACAAACCAAACAGGAAATAAAATGTAAAAAAATAAATATAAAGTTTGATTTTTGAATGCAGAAGACCATTTCCAGGGAAACAACAAACCAAACAGGAAATAAAATATTAAAAAAATAAATATAAAGTTTGATTTTTGAATGCATTCACCAGTAATGTATTAATGTGTCCTTTTACAGATAATCAAGAAATATTTTAGGGATATATACAGTATATCAGGGGTAGGGTAGATCATTGTTGTTCCTCTTTTGGCTGCTCCCGTTAGGGGTCGCCACAGCAGATCATTGGTCCGCATATTTGATTTGGCATAGGTTTTACGCCGGATGCCCTTCCTGACACAACCCTCCCCAATTTTATCTAGGCTTGGGACCAGCACTGAGAGCGCACTGTTGCACGCAACCCCAGTGGCTGGGGTTGGGTCACTGGCTGGGAATTGAACCCAGGCTGCAGCGGTGAGAGTGCTGTGGCCTAACCACTAGTCCTCCAGGGATAGATAGGGGTAGATGGGGGTAGATGGGGTAGATAGATAGGTAGGGGTAGATAGGTAAGAAAGGCACTATTTACAAAGAGCTTGGACCCCATTAATAATAGCTCTATTTAGAACTATTATTTTTAATAGCAATCAATTAGTCTTTTAACTAATAGTATGATTTAGACATGTTTGTTACATTTATATTCAATTCAATTCAACTTTATTGTCATTAAACCGATAAAAGAGTTAACAAAACAGTATAACAAAACACTATCATGCTACTTCTCTGATGCAAGACAAAGACAGTAGACAAAGGACATACAATATATGCATAGAAAGTGAATACAGGATATGTGCAATGAACAGTAACTGTACATCAAACATATATGGGTTCCTGTGTGTGAGACTTTGTTTAGAGTGATATTAACTTCACATGATTCATGTGATAAAACTGTACTTTGATTAGTGGGGCATAATCAATACAGCTATCAAAAACAAAAGCCCAAAAAAAACCCCACATATTCCACTTACAATTTCACATTTGCTTTAACGTTAGTCTCAGCCTCAGACACTCTACCCGGGGTGCATGGAGCATCTGATACTTCATGTTTCAATCTTGAAAGTTCAACACTTACATGTATGCACACAAGTAAACAAACTTGTAAACACCTTGACTCAACAAACTCATCAGATAAACAATAATCACAGCATGGCATCACATCTTTAAAAATTATTCAAGAGTTATGCTTGAAGTTGTTATTGGTGAGTAAAAATGATAAAGCGCTGAACAGGATTAGGGGAAAATAAAGCAGACACAAATGATTGCTGTTATTATTGAAAATGAATGATCAGCTGCAAATAACATAAACACATGGAAAATACACACATACAGTATGTTACATATATATCACACAAAAATAAAATATCTATACAGATAGCCTACACGACACTACACACTACACACCGAATGTAGTTTTTTATTATGTTAACCATGTATTATCTGGATTCCATGATTATTATAATCAGTACGTATCTTGTTTTTCTACTAGCTAAATATCATATTAACAAGTGCACATTTTCTTTTTCCAAATTAACTGAAGCAATATAAAGCCAAACACAGTAAACGTGCACTAAAGCGTTTTATTCCTCCACTATTTTTTTTTACAGTTTTATTTCTGTGGTTTAAAGCCAGAAACATGACTAAATATAATATTCATGCTTTATTCTGCAGTTTAGGCCCATAATCTAAATAGCACATGAGCTATATTTCAGGCTGTAGTCCTACTGTAGCAGTGCACAGTGAACAGTTCTAAGTGAAAATCAAACTTTATGTGATCACATACAGTTATATGCATGTTTATAAGAGTCAGAATATTTGTATGTTATATTTATTAACACCATGACACCCACCAGGAAAAGCAGAAGGAAAATGAATGAATGAATGAATGAATATCTATTAACTTAGTCCAAGAAGGCACATAAGCACTACATGCTCCACATATGGCCTTCAAAGACAGACAAACATAAGGTTTGACTAAATCATCACTGTCATTACATGTAGCATTCAGCAGATCATCACTATATCATGTCCCTTTAAGTATGATAGAATACAATAGGACAGAGCTTATTTATTAATTTTTTTTTAGATATTATATATATGTAGACATATGTAGGTTTTTAGATGTAGATTTTATGTCTTAGGAAAATATAAAGCATTTCTTACTTCTTACAATTTGTCTTGTGAGAGTTTTTACAAATTTGAAATCAGGAGACCATGTTGGAATTTTATTTAATGAACAACACAGCTTAAATATTGTTTCATCAAGGGAACATCTAAGATGCTAAAGACTTCATGGTTCTTAAGAAGTAGAAAGATGCATCCATGATTTATAGGGGAGGGGTGCCGGGGTTACCATATGTCCCACTGGTTTTAATAAAAACCGACTTAACAAGAAGAAAGACAAATTGCCGCCCATAGGAAGACACAAATCAAGCACACATGTTGCACTCAGTGTGGCCATAAGGACAAGGAAAGAGAATCTCAGACTATTACAGTTTACATGGGGAAAAAATAATTGCATGAATTACTGAATTAATGTTTCACCGACCATTATTTTTTTCAGCTGAGAGCGATTTGCGACAGCATGTATACATTTTATTCATTCTTTTTTACAATACACTTCTGTTAACAATAATAGTGTTTTTTTATTGAAAATGAAACAATGTTATAAGAACTGGACTGAAATGTAGGCAATATTAATAGTTTAAAAAGCACACACAATGCTAGGAAGCAGTATAGTCAAATACTACTTTAGAAATCCATTAACATGTACCTCTCTTCATTCCTTCAACTCACTGCAGTGTAAGAGTTAAAGCTCTTATAAGAGGTAATGAATTTTTAATAACCTGCATGGCTTATATTCTAGCTGCTATGCCATATCAGCACCAATATTGCTGTTTAAATTATCTGTACAGTTCATTAGCGAGTTTGAGCATTAAAACTATTAAATCTTAAACTATTCATATGTATTCCTCCAACTCATAGAACTCAAAACAAAATATGAGGGCATATTACTGCATAAATTGATAAATCAGCAAACATGTTTAAAGGATGGAGATATGATAAATTCACATATTTACAATATATTTTGAATCCATTTATTTCTGTAAAGCTGCTTTGTGACAATGTCCATTGTTAAAAGTGCTATACAAATAAAATTGAATTGAATTGAATTGAATATGATGAATTACTTATGCATGAACATTTATGCTTTAGGCCTTCAGTGGACTGTGCTTCCATCTCTGCCTCTATTATTTGTCATTGGTTCTGGGGTTTTTTTTCATTCTGGACCTCCAGGACAGTTTCCTTTGGAACTAGTGGAGTTTTCCCCATTTTTTTTCATTTCCTTGCCAAGTAACAGCAAACAGCAAAGACATCACCCTGTGACTGTGACCTCAGGTGCGCAGCCGCAAGTTCTGCACAATGCCAAGCTCATCCTCTCCTTTAAGATGCTGACTATAACACTAATCCTTTGGTATTGTTATTGTTAAAATCTGCATTGTCAAAGAGACTGAGTTGGGGCTCACCATAGATGAGAGTATTTCTAATATCTGACTTAATACTAATTTTGTGATGATTAACTATGTTGCCAGTGGCCAGTATTAATGACAGTGTGTAGCAGCATGGATACTGTGGACGCAGTGTAATTTAGAGACGAATCTTACAGAACCTTATAAAATCCATAAATCTAGAGCTTGTGTGAACTGTTGAAATTTTGTCAACTTTCCCAACCTTTGTGTCTGGGCAGGATGGTGGGTTATTTGTTCTGCCAAGCCCCAAAGTTGGACACGGAACACAGTCAATGCCCAAATTGGGACCTGAACATCTGTGGCAGGCACTTACAGAACCCTGCCCTAACTGCAGCATACTGCCATTAACAACATACTTAATATGCCTCAAAGGCTATGTAAATGCCTTCTATTCACCTCATTCCTCTATCGCTGCACCAATGCAGCAAGGAGTATAGAAATCATTTTATACAGAGTCGCACATTGCAGTGGCAGGAACAAAAGTGGACAGAAAGCTCTGCTGAGCAGTTTCATAAAACAGGAGAGAATGCCTTGACTTTGTTGGAAAGCAGATTAGAGAAGCTGGCAGCTGGCAAGGGCCAAATAAACGAGCTGTCAGCAAAAATGCAACAGCACATTGAAGTCCAGTGCTTGAGGGAGACTGGTACAGCCATCTCACATATAGAGAGAGGCCCTGATGTGCTATCAGTGGCTGCATCCGGTAGAGAAATAGATCTGATTAATAGTACAGAGTGATGAAACTTTCCACAAGCCATGCTGCATGCCCTGAAATTCTGTGTATAACCCCTGGGAGTGACACCATTATACTGGGATGTTTGCACGGGGTCAGACACACTCTGTGAGAATATGAGTGCTCTGTCATTGTTAGCAGGCAAGTGGAAAGTTTTTTTTTTTTTTCCTTTAACAATGGTGTGAAACAGTAACCATAAACCCCTTATCTTGCACCATACACAGAGTTTACAGAGTCAACTAGAAACATCTCTTTTTGGGTCTAAAAGTCTATGTTGCAACAGTGACTCCACACGGGAGACAGATTGATTTTTTTCCCATTGGGAGCGAATAAACTGGTCAAAACATTTCTTAAAGGTGCAGAAAGTCTCTGTCCTTCACACAAAAGCTTGATCCCACAGTAATATCTGGAACTGATACTAAGCAGTGCTAAGCTGATACTAAGCTCACCTCTTTATATTCACACCAAAGATGTTGATGCAGCATTATATCAATAAACCTATCAACCTAACTGTGCTTGCAGGTGAGAGAGTGCCCCGGCCAGCCCTGTGTCCAGTGAGCACTATGTGGAAGTGACTGCCAGCTGGTGGGTCTCTGACCAACTGTTTGTGTGCTTTGAGGAGCACCATAAAGGAACGTTACACTCTAAAGACAGGTTTAGCCCATTGGGTAATGAAGTGACTGTGCAAGCATACCTGAACACAACTCAAGAGGTATCATCTTCCATTAAATGTCATTAAATGTTATTTTATCTATGGCTACCTCCTGGGCAGCACTAAGAGAAGTGTCACTTGCAGAAATTTGTGAAGCAGTGTTATGGAGTTCACTGTCTACCTTCGCCAAAATATACAGACTGAATGTTACTTTGTTGTGCTCTGTGGTGTGTTCAAGTGATTCTCATCCTCCAACAGAATACATTATTAAGTCTCAGAGCAATTCTTATCCTTAAAAAAGTACAGTATCCACATCATGAGTAATTCCCCTCCTCAACAGAGAGCAGTATCAAAATGTCAATAAAAGATCAATAAAAATAAAAGATCAATAAAAATATCCTCAATAAAAGAACAGTTTCAGCACAAGCATGATTTTCATCCTCAGTAGTCAAAAGAACAGTATTAACACCTATAGTGATTCTCTTCCTCGCTGTAAAGCTGTATTAAGACTGAGTGATTCTCAATCTCAATAAAGTGCTGTACTGTATATGCACTATTTAGGCTGAGTGCAGCATCACCAGGGCCACTGAACTCACTCAAGTTCTTTAGAACGGCCAATGGATGAGCATGAAGACTTTGCTATTAGTATTTCATAATACTGGATGAGATATCAGAGACCAAAAGCATTGTTTAGGCTTTTTGTTGTTGCCACATATTCTCAGCTTGGGCCCTTTATGAAGCAAAACAGTGACGAAAGCATGATAAATCTATATGGTATTATCCATGTACAGAAGACCTTAAGATGTATTAAATTTATTTATTTATTCATTTTTATGCCACCGCCACTAGGTGGTGGAGCAATTATGTTTTCAGGTTTTGTGGGCGTCTGTTTGTCCATGCATGCATGCATCCATCCATCCATCCATCTGTCCAGCCGTCATTTTTGGTGCAATATCTCAAGAAGGAGTAGTTGAATGTTTGTAGGATTTATATGGATTTATCATTGTAACCAGCAGATGAACAGATTAGATTCTGAAAGTGGCCCAAACAGGATCAAGTTCACAGCAAGGAGCACATCTGAAACACATTTTCTTCAATTACTTGCTTCCTGTTTGAAGTATATTTTAAGGGTAACTGAGGCATGCAAATTAATAACAATAAGGACTAGACTTTGTCTCAGTGAAGGTATCCCTGTGACACCACAAATTCTACTTGTTTTATTTTTCACAAGAAAGACAAAAAAGATATGTTGTTTTAAATGTGTTGTTTTAAATGTGCTTTATAAATAAATTGAAAATTGAAATTGAAATTGAAAAAAGATACTTTGATAAACCCTAAACCAAAATATCAACAATGGAGAAAACGCCAGAGCAAGTGGAATGGGCACATCAGCCATGGCAGATGCCTGACATCAAACTTAACACTTGGACCATCATTTCAGTCAACACAAAGCACATTGTACAAACTGCATTATAACATTTGTGTGTCTGCATATGGTATGTGGGGACTTTCACGATGAATGAGTAACAATAGAAGGGTAATATGGAGAAACGCAGTCCAAACACTCAAAATTGTTTATGATCTTTTAGCCTCTTTCCCAGCCATTGTAACAGTCATCATGCAGTAATGTCAGAAAACAATGCAATCTCATCTGGCAACCGAAAGACCAGAGTTAGTACAAAAATGATTGTTTTTCATTATGACATTCCTGGGTTTTTTTTTTTATATATGTACGTTTATAGCCAAATATCAGCCTGGACCATTTAAAAGACTGAAACACACTAATATTTTGCAACACTTTCTTTCACACTGAAATGAAACTTTGTGCCAGATTGATAATTATATTGTCAGTTTTCTTTTATAAAACATTAATTCACCTATTGCAAAATAGTTTCTGGAATTTCATTTCTTATACAGATAAAGAGTCAGCTCATGTTGACTTTTATTTTTCCTATTAACCTCTTGAGCAGGAGAATATATTTTAGTTGACTGCAACCAATTTGCAACCAAAAAAGGTGGAGATATGAATCATTCTGATTGTGTATATTAAATTCTGATTTATGAATATTAAATTCCCACTATCCAGTATCACTCAAAAGATGATGGTTCCTCTCAAGGTTTTTCTTCATGTTGTCTCAGGGAGTTTTTCCTTTCCTGGATTTGTGTAAGTCTGTTTTTGACAATGTCTATTTCTGTTTATTTCTGTACAAATAAAATTAAATTTTGAATTGAATTGAACTGTTTTTGCAACTTTTATGAATTTTTTTTTTTTACAACTTTGTTTTAATTCATTGTTGTTTCATGGGATTTACTTATGCACATCTCTCTTAAGATCCGCCACAGCATCTTGGTTATTCCAAAACCTTGACCTTCTTTTGTTTAGCCATTCAACTTTACTTTTGCTGGTGTACTTGAGATCATTGTCCTACTGCATGACCCAGCTTTGGCCAAGCTTCATCTGTCAGACAAATGGCCTTTGATTTGCCTCCAGCTTGTTTAGATACTGTTTAAATAGGAGTTTATGCTAGAGTTGATGAGTGCAAGGTGGCCAGCTCATGTAGCTGCTAAACATGCACAAAATATTATTTACCACCATGCTTGTTAATTGATTTGGGGGTTTTGTGGTGACATCCTGTGTTTCGTTTCTGTCAAACATGGAACTATGCAGCATCTCAACAGCACTGCATCTTTGTCTTATTTGCTACTGCAGCATGTTTGTTATAGAAAAGGAGTGCTTTCAATTGGATCCCATTCCATAAAAGCCATTATCTGTTATTTATTGAGACTAGACCTAGGACTTCTATTGAATGTTCTCAATTTTGGCCAGATGATTACAGATTCAAATAAATAATATGCCAATGTATTTATCTGTAACATGCTAGCTTTATAAATGATTTTTGGTATGCATATAAATGGTCTTGGTGCAATGGTAGGGTCTAAGAGGTCTCTATTTATACTTGACTATTGGTAGTAACCTGTCAGGTCAAAAGAGAAACAAATCCACAATCTGATGTGAACGTTAGGTCATTGGCCATTTCTTAACCCTGAATCTGATCTAGGATGTTATTCATCCTTAAAACTAGCAGAGCATTTGAGCAACAACATTTGATAATAACTGCTTAAAATAATTCCAGAAAGAGCCTAGATTTATTTATTAATAAATAATAATATAATACAGAGCCTGCATTTATTCGGGTAGCCCACACTACAGAATTATACTCCATATAGGCTCTGCTGTTTTATTTAATAAATTTAGGGATTATTTACTTACATCTACTAGAACTAAACAAAAGAGTGACTGATGTAGGCACACCCAACTCATGACTTTGAGCACTTGAAATGATTTCATGACACCAGATATAAATAATGATGATAAATATTCACTATGTTTCCCTGAATATACAAAGTGTCATGGAAAACATGCTTTTTACATGGGAAACATGCTTAAAACATGATAATGAAAAGGCGCATTAATCATGATTTATCATGAATCAAACAACATCCACTTACTTCCATTTGATAAATATGTATTTCACAGGCCATAATAATGTTCTCACTTATTAATATGAATGTGTATTTATGCCAGGGAAACACTTCTTAACACTGTTAACACTTATTACTATCCCTGGTAACACTTGATGCAAGGCAGGAACACAAGCTGGACTATTTAGCTATTCTCTGGCTGTACAGCCCATAAGGAGTTAACCAGGCATACAAGGATAGAAGGAGTACTACGCATTATACACACACACACACACACACAAATTTTCTCCCTAGATTAGTCTTGGCCAATTCCTACCCACCAGTTAGGTCTTGTCGTGTGCTTGCTCTGAGACAAATGAAGCCAGCCAACACCTTTTTTAGCTGTTGCTCATGCTGCGTCACACTATGCCCTAACCATGATTGGCTAGTGTCACTGTGATTGATGGGGAGAGAGAGTATGCCACCCCTTCTGATTGGGATCTTATACACATATTGGTATCTTGTTCAAGCTATGTCACAGAATAGAAAAGGGCTATCCAAGTATTCTCTCAGGCTCTTCTTTTATCACTTATAGCACAAACACAGTTCATATACATAGAAAAAGCCAATCAGGCATGAGTGCTTAATCCTCTTCTTCCTTACTTTTTCCAAAGATAGAGAATAAACCTGATATATGGTGTACTTGGAGACTTGTAAGTCACCTGTTCACATCTGGTTCTTATATTTGTTGACCTTCTCACTCTCACTGCATCTATTACTGCTCCTCCATTGTCAGCACTCTCTAATGGACTGGAACTAAACATGCAAGTCTCCAGCAAAAAAAAAAAAAAAAAAAGCTGACATTAAAGTCAATATTTGATATGGGCAGGCATTCAAGAAAAACTGCCATGAAATTATACCTCAAATACACTTTGCTACAAAACCTTAATCTCTTTAAGATTCTTTAGTACTATGCTGTTTAGGCCCCTCTTCATGGGGTAAGGCACTTGTGTGGGGCCCTGATTTTTGAGGGGGGCCCCTGAAGGCTGGCTGACACTGAGTCCATGAAAATGTCAAATGTCAAAGTGCAGAACTCCTCCAAAACCTCCGATGGGTAATATACAACACTATAGCAGGAACCCCCATAAAGGAACTTGTGCAAGTTTATTTTGAATTGTCGCATGTTTCAAAATGAAGAGAATTTACCTGTCTTTAATATACTGTATATACAGAGTACAAAAGCCAACAGTTTACCAAAGGTGTTCTGTTGTAGCCTACATGATTGTAACAATGGTTTATCTAATTGGGAATCTTGATTGAACGAGCAGAATATAATGCTAACACTTTCAGACAGTTATCCTGATTTGTATAAAGGAATTTGAGTAACTTAATGGCAATAAAGAGAAAAAATGCTATGAGGTCCTCTTGCATTTTCCTCAACCGCTTACCAGTAGTCTAAGGGCCGGACCAGAACCAACCCCCCACCCCATCAACAACCCACCTAAATGCAGTGTGAGGCAGGTGGACACCATTGTAAGACAGGATTAGGATGTGGTTTCCTAAAGGCACCATGCAAATAGTTGTTTGCTCATGCTGGCATCATGATTCCATAACCTGCATTCTCCTAACTAGGGCTTCTTTGCTAGCAGGCCCAAAGTGTGACCCCTGCACGCAAGACAGATTCCACAGAGCTGATTCGTGCACACAAGCCCAAAATATAGTGTGTCTGGAGATACATGAGTCACCTCTTCACATCTGGTTCTTATCTGTTGACCTTCTCACTCTCGCTTCATCCATGTAGGGCTTCTCTATTATCAGCCTTCTCTAATGGATGGCAAAAAAGCTGACATTGGTGTCAGGTGTTCAGGAAAATTGCCATGAAATTCCAGAACCTACACAAGCCACAACCATGTTCAGGTACAGCTTGTTTTAAGCCTGGGAGAAGGAGAAAGGGAATGATGGCTGTATAATGGTGGTACTTATGTTAAATATCTCACTATGTGATCTTGCTGTAAACTCCCAGCATGTCTGCACATGTACACAAGGTGGTTTTCAGATGTTACACACCAATCATAGCAGTTACAAGGATTGAAATAGAGCCTGAACCTGTTCTTTTACTAGCTACACTGAATATTACCATGTACCTGACTTGAGCTGTAATGTATTTGAAAATCCCTCAACAGATGAAAACCATTATCTCCAACATACCTGCAGGTGATTTAGTGCACTCCACGTCAATGGTTTATCCCACATTACAGCAATGGGGAAAAAAAGAGACATCATGTAAGATAAATATTTGCACTGTATAAAGGAAAACAATCAAAAAGGCTACTGAAGTCTATTATAAGGAAGAAGAAGAAGAAGAAGAAGAAGACATTTAAATGAATAATAAAATAGATGTTTGTATTAAATCTGCACACACTGGTATATTGACTGGTATCTTATACACATATTGTTATCTTGATTGGGATCTTATACATATATTGGTATCTTGATTAGCAACTTATACACATATTGGTGTCTTGTTCAAGCTAAGTCACAGAATAGAAAAAGGCTATCCAAATATTCTCTCCGGCTCTTCTTTTATCAGCCAAGGGTTGGCACATCACAGAAATGGTGGTGCTAAGGAATTCAAAGGCAACCTGCCAGTCATGGCTCATTGAAGCCAAGGTGAAGTGCATCTGTATTATCTCTCCACATCTGTCAGACATAAATCATATATCAAAGATTGTGAAACAGCAGTATTCTATCACACATTCCTCAGCTATTAGACCATAACAAAAACTGGTTTTTAAATAAACTAAGTTTGGTTTCTTTCATTCTTTAAGGGTTCTATAAAACCATGTTTTTGTTTGGGCTCCTGCATCATGTTACAGTTAATCATGTACAAAATATCAATCTATGTGTAAGATGGATGAACCTATTTTGTATTGTATATTTTATGCATAGAATATTTCTATTATCTATTTGTTTTTATATTACTGTTTTACCTATTGGTCTAGTTTCAGTCCCATATTCAAAAGTAATAAAATCTATTTTTCAAATGAAAACATGACATTATGTAATTTCATTATTCAATCGTTCTTTTTTCCTGCGCATATGTTTCAGTTCACTGCCTTATGTGCTTGTTCTCTAAATTCCAGTGCAGGCTGAATAAAATTCTCCAGTATGTATTCTGATAAAGAAAAACTTTGAATTGTGGATTTAATGTCAGAATGTTCATTTGATAGCTCTGTGTCAGTTCTGTGTGCACTGACAAAACACCAAGAGAGAGGTCAAAACACCAAGTGAGAGGTTGGTGTGGGAAAGCACTGTAACATGACCTACACCTCAGCTAAGATTCTTGCATAAGCAAATAAATCAAGATCATGCATAATGTGCACCCCTTCTGCAAGATCTAAAAGAAAAGTTTAGATAGTTCTCAGGATAAGGTATATTACACATTGCAACTTTAGCCACAGAAACCAATACAGTAAGCTGATACTCGTACCTAAAACAGGACTGGCACATTATCACCTATGTTAGGACAACACTGTCCTAACATGCTTACCCTGGTGGTTTCTCTCTGTTTTACATGTCTGGACCCTGCTGTCATGTCAGTCTCATGATGCCACAGCATCAAGAAGTCCCTCATCAGCAGTGAACATCTAAATGACTTTCCCAAGTCACCAAGACTGTCTACTGAAGAAATGTATTGCCTTTAGTAGTAGTTTATGTATTTTAATATGTATTTTTCATCCTTTGTCTAATCGGTTCGGTGTTTGGGTGATAATTTACAAGGGGTGCAATATGTTTTAAGTATTTAATCATTTTACCTGTATTTTACCATGCATAATACAGCTGCTGCATAAGTAAAATTACACACTATGCATTGTACCCTGTATTTACTGTATGCTAATTAAAGTAATGCAATAATTAATGTAATGCATTAATGTAATGTAATGTAATGTAATGTAATAAATAAATAGTTGCATTTGGTTTGGTGTTTAAAATTAACTGCATTATTTAAATGGGCCTTGTAGCAAACTTATTGCAAACTTATCAAAATCTGTTCTACAGATTCAATTTATGTTGCTGCCTCACAGCTCTGTTCTCGATCCTGAGCTTTGGTTACTGTCTGTAATGTTCTCATGGGTTTCCTCTGGGATCCTCTGCCCAAAAACATGCAGTTTGCCCCTAGGTGTGAATCAGTGTGTGAAGGTGTGTGCATGCATGGAGTGGTGTGCCGTCCAGGGTGAATATTTCTGCCTTGCGTCCTGTGTTACTGGGATAGATCCACATCAGGTGACCCTGATCAGGATAAAGCAGTTACTGAAGATGAATGAATGAATTAAATATATTCTAGAAATGTAAAAACCTTCCAATGATTTTTCAAATTAAAATACATTCAAATGCTCAATCTGGGTCCTAAATCATCATGATTAGGCTAAACAACCCCAGAAATGAAGGTAAAAATGGCCTGTGTCTGAGTCATAATGAATCAATCATTGGCTAGTTAAAGCAACCCAGCATGTTCAGTTATGCACATAACCCAACAATGCATGTCAAATTAAGCCAACAATGTGTTCTGTTATATATTGATGCAGCACTGGCTTACAGAAATGAGACAGAATTGACAGAATTGGGTTACATTTTTTAGAGTGCAGCTAATAAAAACAGAGTGTTATTGAAAAAAACAAAAGCAGCCCAATATTGAAAAAATCTACTGGAATCATAGGTTTATGTGTAATGATAAATACAAACCTGTTGTGTACTCTATTTTAGGATAATGTTACACTGTATTTTTTGTCAGAAATAATACTGTGGAATATTTTACATTATTTTACTGTGCATATAGTTTTTGTTTGTAAAATATTAACTTTGATGCTAACACAACAACGTAATTCTATTACAGGATGACAAGACAGTGATTACATGAAGCTCAATTACAAATTTGTGCTCTTTGCTTTTTTGTTTGAAGTTTTTTTGCAATTATTTCTATATTTAAAGACTGCATATAACACATGTATCTCTTTCACACATAAGATGAAAAAAACTGTCATGCATTAGTTCTACTTTTTTTGTATGCTTGTGCTGAATAATTTTTTTTGTTTTTCTGTGTGTGTGTGTGCTTTTGTTGTGTAATTTTTTTGTCACCTGTTTTTAATAAAGCACATAAAGTCCCATCTCTATCTTATAGCTTGCTAAAGTCTTTGATGGAACACTTGTCTTTAATGTTTCATATTTCTTTACTTGCCATTTTGCACTTTTCGGTTCATCTGGGTCACAAATAGTCATAAAACAGTATGATTAAAAAAAAAACCTTAAACCTCTGGTGTTCAAAAACCTTCAGTCTGCACTGTAGGTACTTCAAGCAAATACACACTTATAGGCTTACATTAATGACACAACTTTAGCCAGCTTTTTATCTCTGCAGTGCATGTAAATAAAGTTGCTGTCAATTACTTTAGCTCACTAGGACTGATAGTCCGTGTTTTACGTGATTAATGTCATCTGCTGCAGTGGTTCTCAAAGAGGGGTCCAGGACACTCAGGGGTCCATGTAGTATAGACTTGGGGTCTGTGTTCTGTTTTCATTCTTTCTTTCTTTCTTTCTCCAGTGGTGGACGTCACAACCCACCACTAACAAAATTATTATTATTGAGTACAGTCTAATTTCTAACTAATTTATAATAACTGTATAGGATTTGCTGTTGACCAGAAGGAATGCAGAGTAAGAATTTGATTGTACAGTGTAACTACTTGTTACTGTGCAGCAAATGATAATAAATTCTTGAATCTTTCTGAATGTTCTTGAAGTTATTAGCTTGTTTGACTGCTCACTTGAATTGTATGGGTTTACTCCAAAACTCTATAAATAAAATAGAACTAGGTCTATAAATAATATCAACTTGAACCTAATGTGTTCTGTCAGTGGAAAGTTCAGTAATAAAAAGTTTGATGGCTCTAATAAATTGCCTGAATATTATTGTACATATTGTATATATGAACCTAATATTTGAACTGTTGGAGTACGTTCATAAATGTAAGCTGTCCTGAGGGGTCCATGGAATGTATTTTACAGTTAATTAGAGTACAGTAAATTAGAGTAAATTCATGAGATTTCAAATCACCAAAGTGGTAAGAAACTGTAATTTTAACCACTTTACATTTTGAATACTAATTTAGCATGAATTTACAATGATGAGACCATCAGAGAAATATCAGAGAATTTCAGCAGAAACATACTGAGTTAATAAAGAGCCCAAAACAATGAAGCCATTGCTGTACACATGGCTAAGAGATGAAACTATCCAGATGTTGGAAGTCTCAAAACATGAGAAAGCACCACATGTCTACATAGGACTAACACAATACCAATCCCAACACACTACAGTTTGAGTATTATAGTCTATATAACCTTACAACAACAGCATTAAAGCTGAATTTAGCAAAACATTTTGGGGCAGTGTGTGGTAGATTGAACACAATGCACAAAATGCCTCCATACTCCAATCAGGCACACTATAGACAGCCCAAATCCTCTGACAGGAAATGGAAAGGCAACCTCAAATCAAGGGCCTCATTTAATAACTGCTATTACACAGAATAGTAATAGAGGTACAGTTTTGCTGTTGGATTGTGCCTGTGCTGTGGGTCTAGACTATATTTTATGTAACTCATTCAAAAATCTCTCCAGATCATTTTCAGTAAGGAACCTGTTGTCCCAAATCCCAAACCTGTGCAAAATTAACATCATACGAGGTTGAAAACCAAACAACCAAAGCTTTTGTACAAAACAATATAAACTCCAAACAGAGGTGTGGGAGTTTTCGTTAAAAAGGTTAATTGAATTTCATCAACTTGTTGCTGAATTTATAGCAGAAATGTCACATTTCTCAGAGCTTCCATTTGAATAAAATGAAAAGCTATATTGTATTGTGGTACATTTCAGTAGCACTACAGTAGTGGATATAATCTATACATAATAAACAGGATTCTAAGTAGCTAAAATTTGTCGTTATCCATAACGTTATCCATTGTTTGCTGAGATTTCAAACACAAGGTCACTGAGACTGTGGGCAGCAAACTGAATATGTCCACATACACTCTTTGTGGACAGACAGAAGACAAATGCCACAAATATTTATTACATGGATGCAATTTATGCAATTTTTATATCAATCTTCTTCTTTGTTACAGCACAACATCCATCTACATGAACTACCTAACTTTCAGCATTACGCAGACATTGCTGCTCTGTAAGAATTTAGGTTTTAGAAGTTAGAGACGTATACATTATGTAGTAAGATCACTGCAAACTCACAAACTTCACAAAGCTTCTACTCAACAAAGAAGACTATATATAATGTATCCATGTTTACTTTGGGTTTGTTTCTGGTGCTGAGCCAAAATATACTTGCTTGCTGGAATCCTCCTGCCCTTCGCATGAACATGCATACAAAACTTCTAACAGCTGTGGTATCTGATAAAGACTGTTTTGGAAGGAAATAGAGAAAGAATTGGATTTGTATGAACACTTGGTTTCCATATGTCATAAAGCAGAAAGACCCGACTTAATTACAGAACCTGCAGAAATCTTTCTGCACTCTTATTTAGAGATATTTAGAGGTATGGTAACCTCCAAATATACAATATACCATTTAGAATTGTTCAAGCCTCAACCTACAGTGGATAAACAAAGTATTTTGTTTCCTATGTTCACTACTGGGAGCCTCACAGCTCCAGGCACCCTGATTCAAACCTGAGCTCAGGTTACTGCCTGTATGGAGTTTTGCATGTTCTCTCCATGTCCACACTGGTTTCCTTTGGGCTCTCCGTTTTCCTCCCACCTCTCAAAAACATGCTAGTAGGTGTCCAATCCAATCTACATTGCCACTAGGTATTTGTGTGTGAACAGTGGGCCTCCAATCCAGGGTGTATTCCCACTTTATGCCCAGTGTTCCCAAGATAGACTCTGGATGCACCGCAACCCCTACCAGGAGAAAGCGTTTACTGAAGACGAATAAATGTTTACTACTTAAAGATACAAAGATTCTGGCAGACCTGCCGAAAATTTTATTCTCTCTTAATTCTAAACACATATGGGTAGGGTGGCAATATAACTGTTCCTATTTAACATTTGTAGTCTGGACCGTTCCAGCTTAAATTGTAATATAAAATAAGTGACTTAGGCACATGTTTCACTTTAAACATTGTGCAAGTATATTTCCACAACCTATTGAGCATGCTTTGTGCAATACCTTTTATTTTTACCTGTTAAAAACAACTGTTAGGAGGAGTGTACTTTTGTTCAACCATTCATGTAGTTAGATTCCAGAGAGAAGATTTGACACAAAACATAATAGTGTTCAAATTATCACATGTAACAGAAGAACACTTAAAAAATTATATCATAAATACTTGCATCACCTGATGTCTGCATTTCCCTTCAAAAAGCTGCAAAGGGTTTTCAATTAGTGAAAACCCTTGGTGATCCCAGGGTGTCCTAAAGGTCTCCATACATAGGGGAAATTAACACTTTTTAGCAAAATGTCTTCCAAAATTTTTCATACTTAGTTTAGATTTTTTTTCCAGATAGCCTTTAAGAATACCTTTGACAAAAGAAGAACGTATTGAAATCATTCTCATGGCTGGATCAGGAAGCTGTCGCAAGGTTGCAATAGACTTTAACAGGAAACATGACAAGCATATCACACACGACACTCTTGCCAAACTTATTAACAAATTCAAAAAGACTGGAAGTGTTGCGGACCACCCGAGAAGTGGACGTCCACGAACATCCACTGACGAAGGCACAGCCGACGTGGTGCTGGTATACATAGTCCCCTATGTACGGAGAATTTTGGGACACCCTGTGTATATACCCTGACACCCTATGTGTATATATATATATATATATATATATATATATATATATATATATATATATATACACATATATAGTACTGTGCAAAAGTTTGTCATAGATTTTTATTTTATAACTTGTACATTATCGAAGTCAGTACAAAAATATTTTACATTTCCAAACATTAGTTTTCCAGCACAAAATTAAATGTTACAGAAAAATGTTTGTATGTCAGTAAAGAAAGCATCATAATATGTAAGAGACCACTTTTCAGACATAAAAAAATGAAGGCTGCTGGGTTTTGCTGCAAAAACTAGAAGCATGTGCAACAGTCAAAGTGGCTGGTTCTGCAAGATGCTCAGGAAAACTTACCATCTAATTTCCTTATAAAACTGCACAACCTCTACCTGAGACTACTATTTTTCTTTTTTTTAAAGCAAAAGGTCATCACACCAAATATTGACTTTCTTTCATTTTTTTAATGCTTACTGCTCTTTACTGTATTTTATTAAAATACAGGAACATATATATTTTCATTATTTTTTAAGGCATCTTTGCTCTACGGCATTTCTTTGCATGTGCCTAAGACTTTTGCACAGTAGTATAAATATATATATATATATATATATATATATATAGTTACATAATAGGAAATAGTTAGATTCTGGTTGATCACAATGAAATCATTAGCAAAGTGGAATCAGACTTTAATGAGCAGAACTTGCAAGAGTTAATGGATTAATCCAACAATGAGTGTTCATAGACTAAAGTGTCCAATATTTACAGATTAAAATTATTTTTGACATTCTTTGCTTGGCCACATAATAATATCATACATGTAATTCTGATCAGATGTTTTGTACGTGTGTGAGCATAATGACACCACTAAGAATATGCATAAATAAAAAAAAAATAAAAAATTTAAAAAACGACTTTAACCGTCAAAGGCATATGTTCATTAGGACTCCTTCTCAGTTACTTTCCCTCAAGCCTATAGCATGTGACTTAATAATAAGGTTGTTGTCATAATTTGCTTTGGGCATGTTGTTAATAAACCATTACCTCACACTAATAGCTGACAGTTAAATATGACTCAGTCACAGAGGCGAGCATGGTGATGTCCACTATAACAGTCACAATCTTTGTCCATTTCTGGGTTGCAAAGCAAAAAATGTCATCCTTCAGATCTGGCTCAGAGAGTTGAAACAAGTAGTACAGCTCAATATCAAGGCAAACGCAGGAGTACTTTCACAAAAATGATACTTCTCTGAGGCACAAACAATATTCTGATAAAATGCTGCTTCAAACCAAAAAAAAAATAATAATAAATATGTGAAACAAGGCTAAGGTGTCTTTTCACATTAGCTATGACGTTGTGGCTGCTACATTGCAACAGTTAAGCAACCATGTCACAGGTAGGGTGAGGAGGCTAAGAAATAAAACAACAGGTTCTTTTCTCTTTCAGCAGAGTACAGCAGAGAAACAGTGTTAGAGGCTTCCCAGTTCCTCCCATTTCCCCTGTCTTATCACTGACAGATATTCCATTTAAATATCCACCATTATAATTGAGGATTGAATTGATACAAGACAGTTCTTCATCTAATTTCCTTGTCCTACCATCTGCTGTAAATATTTCAAAAATCTGTACATGTATATGTTCATCTGCTTGTCCTGGCACAGTTTGGTTACACTTTTGTTACACCACCGCTTGCCATATCAGCAGCTGCTTTATCACCAGCACCAGCAATCCAGTGGTAACACTCAGTGGCATTCTTGTTCTGTGGCTTAGAGGTACACCGAGTACAGTAGATGATACCCAGTGCCACCATCACCACAATGAAGATGCAGAGCGGTACCAACAATCCAACCAGCAACCAGCTGCTGCCCTGAGTCTGCTCATTGCTGCTGCCATCCTTAGCTCCCTGAGCAGATAGGAGGGCCTGTGTAAGGGTTTGTAATTCAGTGTAAGAGGTTGTAGATTCATAATCATGGCTGCCATTATCAAGATCGGTCTCATGAGTTTCATATTCTGTGTCAGTAGTGAAAGGACTTTGTGCAGTTCCCTCTTTGTCAAGCTCATTTGGGCTAGGACTGAACCACATCCATTTCCAAGCACCGCCTGCTACAGTAGTGGTGGGGGACACTGTGAATTCTGTGGTACTCTCATCCTCATAATATTCTGACAGTGGAGTTGAAGTGGTGGAAGATAAAAAGGCATCCACAGCAACTGTTTGTTGGTCTAAGTTATCCAATTCCATGATGATAGTAGGGCTTTCAGTTGGTGAAGTGGTTTCAGTTACCTCCTGGGTAGCACTAGTGGGCCACAGCAGGTCAGTGGGAACCATCTCCACATTAGGAAGCTCAGTAAGCCATTCCAGAGATTCATTTTCATGTGGCTTGTAGTAATCGGGGTCTTGATATTCTTCCATATGTTTAGCAAGATCTGTGATCAAGAGGATGGATGCAGGTACTGTGGAAGATTGCTGCTCATCACTGGGTCTGCATGAATAGAGGTCAGTCTGGAGATCATAACCCTCTTCACAGAAGCATTCAAATCCCCCAAAGGAATTTAAACACATTTGCTCACAGGTTCCCTCAATTTGACATTCATCGACATCATAGCATCGATTTGGATTCCCTGGATGGGGAGCAAAGCCGTGGTGACAAAGACATTCATAAGAACCTATTATATTCTCACAATCATGTTCACATGGAGACTCCTCACACTCATCTATGTCCTCACAAGTTCCCTCCTCATCAGGTTTATAGCCATCACGACAGTGACACTCAAAGCTGCCTGGTGCATTTACACAGATTTGTTCACATGGACTCTGCAAGCACTCATCGACATCCAGACAGCCTTGCTCATCTGGTGCCAGCATGTAGCCCTCGGGGCAGGCACAGCGATAACTGTCCATCACTGTCAGACACTCATATTCACAGGGAGATCCTTGACAGGGGTCAGTTTGAAAGCAGCTCATTCCATCTTCAGCCAAGAGAAAGCCTTCCTTACAATCACAGTAGTAGTGATTGTGATCTGCTATGCAGTAATGGTGGCAACCACCATTATCCTTATCACACCAGCTTGTCTTGATAATATCAGAGCAGAAAGGAGGATCTCTGTTCCAACCCACAGTCCCATCTTCTCTTTGAGTACACAGTACTGTTTGGTCACCTGTAGTTAGGCAGGGTACAGTTGCAACTGACCCAAATGGAATGTGCGTCAAGAGTGAGGTGACAAGGTGAAATGGGGTTGTGTACAGTGCATTTCCATGCCCTTCATTTGAAATAGCTTGACACATGCCAGAGAAAGTGTACCTGCACAAGTAGCCATCCACAGGGATTGAGCAAGGTCCATCTTTCCACTTGAAGTTATCCTGGCTTTTTTGAGGGGAGGTACTGTAACCTATGCCCACACAACGTGGAACTGAACAGGTATTTATAGAGTCCTCTTGCTGCCAGTTGGTGTACTGGGTATCTTGCTCCCCAGTAATCCAGGAGAAGCCTCGCATGGGACGGCCGGCAGCACACTTACGGGGCTGCCTTTGCAAGCCAATCCACACAAACACACTGCTACTTTCCAGTTCCAGGTTAGAGAAGAGAGTCTCTATTACGTCTGCCTCTTCTGGACTCTTGATGGTGACAAGGTTACCACCCTGTTTCCTGCAGCTGCGCCAGGCATCCAGGAAGGTTTTGCGCTGAAAGTAGATTACTAAACAGCTGTTTTCGTTGCATAGTGCATCTTGATCCTGCAGCTCCTGAGTCTGCACGCTAGAGAGAAACAGCAGTACAGAGAGAAGAATCAGATAGAACACTGGAGAGCCCATTCTTTCACAACTTCTCTCTCTCCTTCAGTCTCCTGCTCTCTGTTATTTTTTCTCTTTCACTTGTTTTACTTTTACTAGCTATTCTACATTTACTGAACGCTGCTTGACCTAACTTTTCTGTCTATTTTCTTTCTTAGCCCTCCGCTCGCTCTCCAGTCTAGTGGGGTTTTGCGCCTGGACTGAGGACTTGCAGTCTGTCCTCGGAATTTCTACAGAGGGGGGGAGATTGGGAGGCAGGAGCAATGGAAGAGTTGCAAAAAAAAAGAATTGTATGTTTTCAGAGGAGGGAGGGATGGGGGAGGGATGTGTGTGTGTGTGTGTGTGTGTGTATGTATGTGTTGGAAATCTGGGGGAGGTGTAGCAGTCTCCCTCTTTCTCAGAGCGTGCCGTATGGTTCTCATAAGTACACTTATGGAAATGGTTTGGGATCTCGCCGCTACCCTCTATCTGTACTCTGCTGATACAGTTGTTCTCTCCACTAGGATCTCAGTGCAACTCCACTTACTACTCACCAACACTATGGTTATCTGCTGTTATTGAAAAATAGAGAATGGGCATAAGATTAAGACAAAGAACAGTGCTTATGCCAAGAATCCATCTCATCCAGTTTTATTTTCCTTGCTAAGTTTTCTTTGGTTTTGCTTTCTTCTGTTTATATTGCCTTTCATTTTGATCATGTCATCAATCAGCAACTAATGTGTCTCTTTACCCACAATAATATGAACCAGTTGAAAATTGTGCTTTGGGAAGGTTTTATATAACATTCCTGCACGACAACAGAAAACCATTGCACAAATGTAACAGATACCATTCAGACAGACTACAGCAGTGTTTGTTATCTGAGAAGCTGAATTGCCTTCAGTTCTTAGGTTGAAAATGGGGTCCAGATTTCTTTAAAAAAAAAAACAAAAAAAAAAAAAACAGAGATCCCATTTTACCCATGTGGTGCTTGGGAAGTTTGGTGACAGAAGGCAAAACCACCAGGAGCTAATAACGTAAGAGTGTGTTT
Source organism: Pangasianodon gigas (assembly GCA_022758105.1). NCBI lineage: Eukaryota > Metazoa > Chordata > Actinopteri > Siluriformes > Pangasiidae > Pangasianodon > Pangasianodon gigas. The sequence continues at coordinate 20,581,746 of CM040457.1, read as the reverse complement.
GTTTGTTACACGGTAAACATTGGTTTACCATGTAATTGTACTGTAATGTTCATAAAAGGTCAACAAAGTAATGATTACAATTCCTACATATTTAAAAGCATACTTCATATCAATGTGTTATATTTTATTGGCTACCAGCTGCTATGGTGAGAAACAGGATTAACCAGAGGTGTAAAGAGTACCTGAAAACCATACTTGAGTAAAAGTAGATACCTTACTGCGAAAATGACTCCATTACAAGTTACAATGCACCAATTCCAATACCACTTGAGTAAAAGTCTTAAAGTATCTGATTTTAACAGTACTTAAGTATTTAACTAATATTGAATGTAGGTTTAAAGATGCAGTTCTCACCACCTAAGATACATGTCAGTGAAAAACAAGAAACAGTTGATTTGTGAGGAGAGCAATCACATTTATTTTCTAAAATAGAAATAAAACTGAACACCTCAATATTGCAATTAATCAAGATCAACACAACAGCCTCTTAAACATCCCTGAATGCAACATGACACCAGGATCAGACTCAAGTCTCAGTTAAGCTCAAGTGCTCTAAAAGGGCATAAGTAAAACAACATCCTTCAAAAAAGTCTCTTCAATACAACAGATAAATAAAATAATATTAAGTAAAATTAAATAGTCAGAGCTTACTGTGACTTGATGTACCCCTCAGTCTCAGAGGGGGAAAATATTTTAATTCAACTTCAACAAAGCTGGTTCTCAAAGTTCTTGGCGATATCGCCTCTTCTGTAGCAGAAACAAGCCGCTGCAGAAAAAGATAGGGTTCCATGCAAAATGTAACGAGTAAAGGTCATTGTCAGTTGAGATATAGTGGAGTAAAGAGTAGATATATTTATTCAAAAATGTAGTCGAATACAGAGTAAAAGTTGCTAATATCATTGATATTCAGTCAAAGTACAAAGTAACCAAAAGATACTTAAGTACAGTAATGAAGTACATTTACTCAAATACTTTACACCACTGGGATTAACTAATCAGGATCATGCATTTTCCCCATTTCTTTTTGAGCTAGACATCTACACTCTAAGGATAAGGATATCAAGATGAAGTACTGGAGGTTTACTGCAGGGAAAAAGGAAGGGTAGGAGGTCTGACTTTGTAAGATAAGTTGCCATTTTCCCCCATTACTAGCACATTATTTTAATCATTTCCAATCATCATTAATAAGGGTATTTTATTTCCTACGACTATTAGTGTTATTAATATGGCATGATTGCTTGATGGTAAATTGACAAAATTTGAAGATCATGAGCGCTCCTATTACAGTCTGCCATCCACCCAAAATGCATGAGCATGTTGCACTTTTCAACTTCATTGTACAGATCACATGGTGATTTTGTTTAGCATTTTTTTTAACATATTTCCTCATATTATTTCTCTTTTGGCTTGACAATTATGTCACATCCCTGGGATGGACTGGTGTCCCATCCAGGGTGTATTCCTGATGCCTAGTGTTCCCAGGATTATGATTTAGATTCGCCATGACCATGACCAGGATAAAGCAATTCCTAAAAGTGAGAGAGTGAGTGAGTGAGTGACTGAGTGACCAAGTGAGTGAGTGACTTACTGAGAGAGTGAGTGAGTGATTGAGAGAGTGACTGAGTAAGTGAGTGACCAAGTGAGTGAGTGACTGACTAACTGAGAGAGTGAGTGATTGAGAGAGTGAGTGAGTGACTGACTGAGAGAGTAACTGAGTGAGTGAGTGACTGACTGAGTGAGTGACTGACTGAGAGAGTGAGTGAGTGACTGACTGAGAGAGTGAGTGAGTGACTGAGAGAGTGAGTGACTGACTGAGAGAGTGAGTGACTGACTGAGAGAGTGAGTGAGTAAGAGAGTAACTGAGTGAGTGGCTGACTGACTGACTGAGTGAGTGACTGACTGACTGACTGAGTGAGTGACTGACTGACTGAGAGAGTGACTGAGTGACTGAGAGAGTGAGTGACTGAGAGAGTGACTGAGTGACTGAGAGAGTGAGAGACTGAGAGAGTGACTGAGTGACTGAGAGAGTGACTGAGAGAGTGACTGAGTGACTGAGAGAGTGAGTGACTGACTGAGAGAGTGAGTGAGAGAGAGAGTAACTGAGTGAGTGGCTGACTGACTGACTGAGTGACTGACTGACTGACTGAGAGAGTGACTGAGTGAGTGAGTGACTGAGAGAGTGAGTGAGTGAGTGATTGAGAGAGTGACTGAGTGACTGAGAGAGTGACTGACTGAGAGAGTGACTGAGAGAGTGACTGAGTGAGTGATTGAGAGAGTGACTGAGTGACTGAGAGAGTGACTGACTGAGTGACTGAGTGAGTGAGTGAGAGAGTGACTGAGTGACTGAGTGAGTGACTGAGTGACTGAGTGAGTGATTGAGAGAGTGACTGAGTGACTGAGAGAGTGACTGACTGAGTGACTGAGAGAGTGACTGAGTGAGTGATTGAAAGAGTGACTGAGTGACTGAGAGAGTGAATGAAAGAGTGACTGAGTGACGGAGAGAGTGACTGAGTGACTGACTGAGTGACTGAGTGAGTGATTGAAAGAGTGACTGAGTGACTGACTGACTGAGAGAGTGACTGAGAGAGTAACTGAGAGAGTGACTGAGTGAGTGACTGAGAGAGTGAGTGAGTGAGTGATTGAGAGAGTGACTGAGAGAGTGACTGAGTGAGTGACTGAGAGAGTGAGTGAGTGAGTGAGTGAGAGAGTGACTGAGAGAGTGACTGAGTGAGTGACTGAGTGAGTGATTGAGAGAGTGATTGAGAGAGTAACTGAGAGAGTGACTGAGTGAGTGACTGAGTGAGTGATTGAGAGAGTGATTGAGAGAGTGACTGAGTGACTGAGTGAGTGACTGAGTGACTAAGTGACTGAGTGAATGACTGATTTTTGATTGGGTGATATATAATCTTAGATTTAGTGATAAAGATTTTCTTGTCAGTCCGACCTTAGTGTTTATTGGCGTGTATGCTGACTTTGTTGTACTTCTTGATGTTTGGCAGCAGTGTTGTAAAACTTGACACAGTACTGACCTTACTGTGTGTCCCCTTGTGTGTAGTAATAAAAACAAAGGCTTTGTTTACACTCACAAGACAAAGGCTTTCCTGCTGATTGCACAGTCTTTTTAAACAAAAAGCAAAACTTTTTAATACTTCATTCAATAATTTATACACTTAAGTGTTACCATTTCCTTTATAAGAAATTAAATTAAAATAACATAAAAAAAATGTAAACAATTTAAAACATCCTCAATTAAAGTAATGTTTAGGATAATCTAGAATCAAGCATTTAATAAAACACAAAAATGAGTTTTCTTTTGTCAACTATTCTCTCTGTCTGTATGCCAGCTTTTCCGCTTGTAAACTTAGGCCAAAGCATTCAGTGTCTATAGCTGTGTCATTAAGTCAGCATAGAGAATCTATAGAGTATACTTTCACCATACATGTACAATTATTTTGTCTGGAACTGTTCACCCTCGTCCTATTAATCACATTCTCAACCACTCATTTTGTTAGGACTGAAGTCACTCACTATCCTCTGACCCATGCAAATTAGGCTTGTCTGCTGATTTCAGCTTCCAATTCAAAAAGATGTTTTGTCTTCTAAACAAAAATTTAAGATGTTCAGAGGCTTTAGATGTTCTGGATTCAGCCCTTATTTAGCAATTAAATGTTTCGCTCAGACTAAACACTGTACAACAAACTCCAAACAGTTATCTTAAGGGTTTGAAGTAGGCATTTTAAAATTTCTACCTTTTTCAGCCACAGTATTTTTATTACCACATGAGAGCACAGACCAAGTGGGGAATGGATGATGATGATACAAGCTGAACTGTTTAGCTTGCATTCAAAACAACAAAGGCAGGTCCTAAAGCAAAAACCTCATTATTTTGTTACGCCGCTTTGAAGAGACACTTCTCAAAGGACCTAAATCTCTGACAGGCCTTGTTTTTTAGAGCAAAAACTCACTGGTCCCTAGTTAGCAGCAATAAAAAAAAATAAATAAATATTTTTTTTTGTTTTTTAAAAAAAGATGGAAAAAAGAGATAGCAAAAGAGAGAACATTTCTGGTTGCTTATTCACCTTATTATAAATAAATGTGTACCAGAATAAAAAAAAATGCTCAATATTTTGTCATCTAAGCATCAACTAAAGCAGATCCACAAGTTAAATATTTCTGCGTTCTACCAAAAAGATGCCTGCTTTTAAGAAAACCAGACAAGAAACTATAAAGAAAGTTCATTCATGCACTCTTCAGTAACCACGTTATCGGTGTCATGGTGGATCCTGTGCCTATTCCTGGGACAGTGTGCACGAGGTAGGAATTCACCCAGGATGGGACGCTATTCTATTGCAGCGCACCATGTACACACACTCACACACTCATTCATACCTTGGAGAGTAGCCAATCTACCTACCAACCCATTTTTGGGGTTGTGGAAAATATCGATATTTTAAAATGTAATTATGCAACATCATACATTCACACCATAAATGTACTCTCTTGTGCAGAGTACAATAGTGTTAATCCTAAAGCATAAAAGAATTTTTTTAAATAGGAGAAAGAAGGAACCTCATATTCTGTAGTGACTTAGTGCTGTATTTCAAATACACTGTACTGGACTTGTTTTATATATTTGACTGATGTTTCTTTAATATTTGATAGCACAATTCATTTCTTCAGAACCGCATTAGATGCTAAAATCCACAGGGTCCAGTGCTGGGTCATGTCCATCATATATACACCTCAGGTCACACAGTCCACACATTCCGTGGGTAACAAAGTGTATATCATCTGTCTGCTTCAAGGATTAGAGGCTCTAGAAGGCTTCTGAAGTGAAAGTGCTCCTGTGATCCTCTCTCCTCTTATCTACGTGACACGACAAAAGAAGAGAGGATGATGTGAGCACGTACCATTTCTTTCACGTCACCTCCTACAAAATTGTAATAGTTGTTTCAGCATGACTGCCAAATAACAAATTTTGACACCAATTTCAAAACTGATTTTGAACAAGGTAACTATTCAATAACGTTCATGCTTGTAGATTAATCTTAAATGTCATATGTGCACAAAAATAGTTAAAAATATTAAGTGACTCATCCTTGTGTATTTAGAACCAGTGGTATTATAACCAGTAAGAAGTAGCTTTGGTCTCTTTTCTTTTTTTTTCTTTTTTAGTTTTTTTTTTTTTTCACTCTGTGTATATTTAAAATCCAACTTGGAATTATTATCTATAAACTAGTAGTAATATGTACCAGGTCACACAGTTGTGTTGTAATTTTTTTTTTTTTTTTTTTTTTTTTTTTTTTTTTTTTTTTTTTGGATAAGAAGAAGATGATTGGACTGGAAGAAGAACTGGATTGTTGGGGAATTGTGTATCCTATGACACGTACTTGTAGCTCAGTCATCAGGCCAGGAACACACACACACACACATACAAAGAGACACCAGATGTGCCAGCACTGCTAACAAGAAATTCTTAGCAGGCAGAGAGAAAAAAACAGAATTTTACCACTAAAACCCTAGCACATGTCAGTGGACAAGATGGCTGTTTTGTGCACCAAGCAATAGTAAGAAAACTGATATTACTGCAAAAATCTGATATGACTGCTATATATTAATAAGCAGCTATTCCATTTTACTGACAAAAGAGACTGAGGCTTGTGAATTCACAGGTCAAAGTTCACACAGATAAAGTCAGCGTGAAGTGAAAATGTGCATCTTTCACATTCCGTGTCCTTATTCACGTTTATCTGCTTTAGCTGAGAAAGCAGAAAAGCATCGTTTTTAGGTCTCTCCTATATCACCAGAGCAAGGGTCAAAAATAATAAATGCTATGGCTAAACTGTAGATGTTGGCACATCTGCAGATACACAATACCTACTGAAGCTTACATACAGTAACCCTGCCTGATCAGCCACTACTCACTATGGTTTAGACAAGAAAAGTGTGGTTAAGTAGGTTAAATGTTTTTGCTAATATGGGATGCAGTCTTTATCATTTCATCTCTATTAAGCAATTGGGATCAACATGCATGTCCCATTGGATGAAGCAATTACCTATCCCAATTCATGATTATAATTTAGCACAAATAACTCCAAGATTAACAGCTGAACTGAGTCATAACAAAACTTCCTATCAGTGAACCATTGTGTAATTAGGATGCATTTTATTCAATGAAATGAATGAGGATTGACCTTTTCAGATAAGGTGTTTGACTGTACAAAAGCAAAAGAGTAAACAAAACAAATGTACAAACAAATTTTGCCTGAACTCAGAACCTAAATAAAGTTCAGTCAACAAACATAAAATCAAGTCCACTTTAAAAAATTAAGTACTTTGCAAAGAAAGCTTTTAGTGACCTTTAGTTTTAATTGCAATGTGGAGTTTATGAGGTTGATCTCCTTGTAATGACACCAACATACAATATTGAAATCCTTCTAAATGTCCTCATTATCTCATTATCAATCAGGCTTGTATTAAGAAAACAAGACAGTACTAGGTAGAAAAAAATGTATATACAAAATATACATATTTTTATATACAGTCAGGTCCCCAAGTATTTGGACCATGACACAGTTTTCAGAATTTTGCCTCTGTACACCACCATAATGGATTTGAAATGAAGCAATCAAGGTGTTATTGAAGTGTAGACTTTCAGCTATAATTCAAGGAGTTTAACAAAAATATTGCATTAACCGTTTAGGAATTACAGCCATTTTTTTACATAGTCCCTCCATTTTCACAGGCTCAAAAGTAATTGGACAAGTGTGATAAGCAGTTTCATGACCAGGTGTGGCCTGTTTCCTCATTATTTCATGAAAAATTAAGGAGATAAAAAGGTCTGGAGTTGATTCCAAGTGTTGAATTTGCATTTGGTAGCTGTTCATGGGAATTCTCAATATGTGGTCCAAAGAGGTGTCGATGCAAGTGAAGGAGACCATCAGTAGGCTGAAAAGCAAAACAGACCTATCAGAAAGATAGCAGAAACTTTAGGAGTGGCCAAATCAACAATTTGGTACAATCTTAAAAAGAAAGAATGCGCTGGCGAACTCAGCAACACCAGAAGGCCTGGAAGGCCACAGAAGACAACTAAAGTGGATGATTGTAGAATTCTTTCCTTGGTGAAGAAAAACCCCTTCACAACATCTAGCCAAGTCAAGAATACTCTGGAGGAGGTAAGCATAACATTGTCAAAGTCTACAATCAAGAGACATCTTCATGAACATAAATACAGACGGTTTACCACAAGATGCAAACCACTGGTAACACTCAAGAAAAGAAAGTCCAGATTAGATTTCGCTAATGACCCCACACGTACTGCGAAAGCAACCCAAGAGCTTCTTAAGTTCTTAAATGTTCTTAAATGTCCAATGACTTCAACCCAACTGAGCATGCTTTTCACTTACTGAAGACAAAACTGAAGGCAGAAAGACCCCTAAACATGCAGCAACTGAAGGCAGCTGCAGTAAAGGCCTGGCAAAGCATCTCAAGAGAGGAAATTTGGTGCAGCATTTGGTGATGTCCATGGGTTCCAGACTTCAGGTAGTCATTGACTGCAAAGGATTTGCATCCAAGTATTAAAAATAATCCTAATATTTGTGATTGTTAGTTTGTCCAATTACTTTTGAGCCTGTGAAAATGGAGGGACTGTGTAAAAAATGGCAGTAATTCCTAAACGGTTAATGCAATATTTTGTTAAACCCTCTGAATTAAAGCTGAAAGTCTACACTTCAATCACATCTTGACTGCTTCATTTCAAATCCATTGTGGTGGTGTACAGAGGCAAAATTACGAAAATTGTGTCACCATCCAAATACTTATGGACCTGACTGTATATAAATATAAAAATGCTAAATACTGTAGAGGCAGTCTCGATGACAGTTGGTCAGGTGCAAAGAGGCGCAGTAACCAGGGAAGGAGTCATTCAGTTTCTGTGGCTGGGATAAAGAAGGTAACTAGCATAAGCATTTTAAAATCATATATAGACTAGGGACATATCCAAATGTAAATGCATTAATCAGGATGAACGGATAATGTGAAGGAAGGATCGAAGGACAGAAGGAACCAACCAACCAACCCTCCCACCCTTTCCGTTTTGGCTGCACCAAATTTGGGTATAATTCCAAATAAAGATATAGATATTTGGAGCACTAAACAGATGCAGATAGTGGCATTGTGTTACACCCCTACTATAAACATAGACTAGTGATGGACTAACTATGGAATAATGAGAAAAGTCATTCCATTGAACCCTGACTCTCTTTACTTACCCTTTCAGCCTTCATGTTAGGAAAATACTGAACCTTCATACATAAACTGAATGCAAATACAGGCATATGTACAAGCAATCCAAAAAACATGCAGGCTCAGAAATTTATAAATGCTTTAATTCTGTAAAACTGTAATGCTAATTTTGTAAAACTCTAATGCTACTTTTACTTGTGTAGTCACCAAAACACACACAGAGCTCTCTGATCACTCTAAATAGCCCATAGAATAGGTGTGTAATGAGCTTGGGTCATATTATTTTTGCAACTAGTTCACAAATACTTAGCAAGACAGATAACTGTCATTTGCATGGGCAGAATTTATTACCACAATGAGATACTGAAAAATATGGAGAGACACATAGAGAACCGCAGAGGTACAGCTGCAAAAGAAAAGAGAAAAATAGAGACTAGCAGCGAAATAAACTTAAAAAAGGAACTAAAAGTCAAATGAGGGCAAAAATGTATTCAATATTTAAATATTCATTTTATTTGACCTTCCCTCTTGCTCTCTTACTAGCCACAGCAATGGATAAAAAAATTGTGTAACTCTCTGGGAGGCAGACATTTTCTAATATGCTTTTTAATGAATCCATTTACTGTGAAGTAGCCAGCAGAGGTACAATGCTGTTCACACAGTGTGTAACAGTAGACTTGACCACCACATATTTCAGGCAGGCATCCCACTAGGATTTGTTTAAAGCCATTAGACAGCAAAAATTATCTGCTTTTCAAGACAGATTTTCCCAAAAACAGCTGGAGCTTACGACAACAAAGGCTGTCTAATGTTAAAGCTCTCTTATATGTCTTGGCTTGGCTACACATGCTCTCCTAAACTGTATTTTATTGCTTATTCTGGACTGTATAATGCAATAAGTAATAGCACAAGGATAAAACTACATATGGGCTTATTACTTTGTGTCATTACACATTTGAGTAAACATTTGATTTTGGTTACTGCAGATCTGCTATAAACAGTATAATCTGGTCACTGTTTTCTAGAAGTGAAAATGTGCAAACCAATCTGAATACATATTGTGCAGAACGGTTACTTTCAAGTGTCTGTTTTTCTGTGTTCTCTCAATGTCTGGCTTTCAAATCATCTGTATGTGTGCATGAGTTAACCCTTCCTTATCATCCACCCATAGTCCTGTCAGGGAGATGTGCTATGTGACGTGTCTGTCTTACTGTCCTTACTTCCCTTCTCTAATGATTATAGCATATGTGTCTGTTGCTCTTCTAAAGATACTGGTTTCAGTGCTCCATATCACTTCTCCTCACAGGAGAACAATCGTTCTTTTTCCTTGAGCTGGTTCAGGTCATGCATTCCTCATTTTCTACCATGCAAATAAATGAAGAGATGACTCACCCTATAATGTGATATTTTACTGGGTGTGGACGCCTTTAAAATACTTCAACTAGTATACTTTGCTCATTTTACAATATTTATGATCAGGATTGTTTTGTACTGTTCAAGTGACTCACTCAATTATTCATCTGACTGAATCTGCACTTTGTGACAGTTGCACTAATGCTTGATTTAGCCTTGGTTTTTAGAGGTGCACATGAAATGAAAAGTAGGCTATCCACAAAACACTCAGAAAATTTCAAACCCTTAAGGGCTCTTCGGTTGTCCCTCTTGTGAAACCCTTAAAGGTTCTATGTAAACTCCTACAACAGAGTGTTTCCCTGTTAGAAAGACTTCCAAGTAAAACCCTTTTATGAGGCTAAGAACCCTTAACTATCCATTCATCCATTTTCTGTACTGCTTATCCGACACAGGGTCTTGGGGGAGCCGGGAGCCTATCCCAGGGAGCTTGGGGCACACCCTGGACAGGGTGCCAACCCATCACAGGGCACAATCGCACACACATTCACACACTACGGACAATTTGGAAAATGCCAATCAGCTTACAATGCATGTCTTTGGACTGGGGGGAGGAAAACAAAGAACCTGGAGGAAACCCCAAAGCACAGGGAGAACATGCAAACTCCATGCACACAGGGCAGTAGTGGGGTTTGAACCCCCCCAACCCCAGAGCTGCAAGACAAAGGTGCTAAACACCAAGCCACTATGCTCACCTTTTTTTTTTGGCTCTTCGGTTGTTCCTTTATAGGAACCCTTAAAGAGTCTATGAAGAACCCTAAAACAGAGAGTTTCCCTAACAGAAGAATTCCCTTTTAGGAGGCTAAGTACCAGTGAACCCTTAAAGAACTCTTGAAGAATGCTTTTTTTTTTTCCAAGAGTGTAAGTTGGCTGGGTTTACAGTTATTTGCCAAACATGCTAATCGTATAGACTATACCCTAAGTAGTGTTGGCTTGGAGGCTGGTGTGTAGGGACCATTGAGTAGTAAGGATTTAATGCTGAAATTGTGCACATCAGTATTCAGATGGAAGCTGTATTATGTCCAGCTTTCTGACAATTAATTGTAAACATAATACTTCAGCCTGAAGCACATTATGGGCTGTAAAAACACACAACAAATTGTGGAATGACGTCAATATTAACTGTATAGCAATGACATTATGATTTAATTAATAATATGAATTGTCTCTGTAGATTAAATGTTTTTTGTTTCTTTTTTTTGCATGAACAGAGGAGATGGCTTTGTGAAAAAATACTTATCTCAAGGACTGAATTTCAAATGGCACCTTGATTCTTACAATAAAATTTGGAACTCTATCTAGGCCTACTGAAAGTGAGCTGTACTTAGTGGAGTGTGGCTGCCTTGTCAGTTTACCCATTAAACTTTGGGCACATTTTCTTTAGAACAAGGAGAAGATTAACCAAAACATGAGCACAAATTCATTCATTCTAAAATAGCACAATGCAAGCATGGAAAAGTACAGTGTGCACACATTATTTCATAACCTCTGTTTTGTCAGAATCAGAAACAGAAAGAAGTTTATTGGCCACAAAAGATTTCACATGGCCAGTGGCATGCTGGTGTAGTGGCATGGTGGTGTAGTGGGTAGTGTTGCTGTCTCACAGCCCCAGGCTCCCTGGTTCAATCTTGAGCTCGATTAGTGGTCCTGGGATAGGCTCCATATCCACTGTGGCCCTGCCAGGTTAAAGTGGTTACTAAGGATGAATGAATAAACAAATATTTCACTTACAAGGAATTTTAACTTGGCAGTTTCCTCCATTAACAAAGTGTAAATCAAAATCTAACTAAGTAGTGAATTAAACTAGTCTCACATTATGTTGTGTGTCCACATCTATTTACTATATCTCCAAAAAATTAAAAAGAAATCAAAGAATAAATGTTTTTTGTTACTGGTTGTGTACCAGTCACTTGTGTTGTGTTTTCAGTCCAGCCTAAGCTTCACATTTTCTGTCATTGTCTGTACATAATATTAGGCTATTTCCTGTTCACCACTGTAACCATGACCAGGATAAAGCAGTCACTGAACATGAATGAACTAGTGAATGAATGAAAATTTCTAGTTCATCATGTAAAAAATAATATCTGCTGTATTTATATGTGCTGGTTTCCTGCCACAGTTACTGGCCACATGGCTATAGCTAAATTTAGAAACTCGCAGTGATTGCATGATCATGATAATCAGATTCACAATAAAATAAAAAAGATTACTATCAGATGTTTATTTTAATATTTGCCTTCTTTTCATTTGAATATTATCATATTAGTCTAAATTGTATTGTAATCAACATTCTGCATGATAATCATCATCATCATTCTATAATTTTCTATCCCCTGTGTTTGACTGGGATCCCCTGGGATTTAAGCTACTAGATAAAACCAAGCTATCATTGGTACTACTGACACTAAGATAGGATAAACCATGACTCCCATAACTCATGTTCATGCCTCCCTCCCTATGGACTGGTGGAGTTCTTCAGCAGTAATCTTTGTCATTTAGCATGTCTTTATCAAACAAACCCATAAAAATGAATTGAAACTGGTCAGACCACATATAACAGTACAGCATTTATCAAGGCCAGACATAAACAGTGAGCAAATGCAAGAAATCTGTTTCATTTTGTGGCATTCTTCTTCACAGCACAGTAAACAGGAATTACATTGTGTGGAAACCAGACAAATGGCAGTGCATCAGTGAGGCACCATCACATGTCAGAAACGGTCTTCTGGTATTTGCTATGGCTGGTTACCATGTAACAGGTTTTGTTATGAGTAACTATATCAGATCATGTGTACAAATAATGGATATACTAGAACAATTAAGTAAGTGTTAAAGTTAAAATACAGATTAACCCTCTGTGCCACCTTTCCCATACCCAAAGAAAGCCTTTCATAGCCGCAAATGGATGAGCAAAATGAACGAGCAAAATGCTATGAAAATATCCCATGATTGAAATTGTTGGCAGAAGACACCATCATGAAATCATTAGCAGGACCAACAAAGTATGGTTAAACTCTTTCAAATGTAAAAAAAAAAAGATTTTAGACTGATTTTAAAAAAATAAGTAGAATAGGTCCTTATCAGGCACCATTAATTTTGATTACTGGCAGTTAGCCACACTGTAAGTGAGTAAGAAATGCTAATACAAACATGTATGCCATAGACCAGATGCAGTAAAGATAGTGCCTAAAAAGCACCATACAAGGAGAAAACACTCACTAATCTTTTTGGGTGGGAATTAGTGAGTACTTCTGGCTTTATCTGGTACTGGTTGAAGACTAAGAAATATCTTCAATGTTTTCATTATTAAGAAAATATCAACCTTTGTTGTGGACAGGATCAGATTAGTAAATGTGACTCATTTGTCTGGAGAAAGAAGAGCATGGTCTACCTTGCATCCTGGTCCTCAGTAAAATTTCATGCTTTCTTAATACAAACCAGAATGATGCCTTGCCCTTGCCAGATGAATGTATTTGCATGTATTTTGTCTTAAAAGTGCATCCACTAATGATTTATTAGTAGAAGATTTTAGTAGTTCAACGTTATTAATAAGCCTTAATGAAGTAATTGAAAACTGACATGAAACAGACAGACAGTAGATAATTATATGATCCACTTGCATATTTTCCTCCTAACTCCTTAAATTAAACATGAACTTTGTTTAAGGTTAACTTTGTCCACTTTGCTTCTAACAAACCAACTTTTCTGAATGTATTTTAGTATTATTTTCCATACTTTCCCTCATCCCCAGCCTGAATCCTTTAGTGAATAATAAATTCAAGAAATACGAAGGCTATCACCATTGACCTCACATGGGTCTGAATTTTGATCTATTCACTAGTGGCTCCACTGTATTAGTCATTAGCCTTCGCCTTGATATTCAATGCTGAATTCTTATTATCTCACTGCCAGCATGTGAAGCTCTCCCTTTTGCCTGCAGGGCTGATTAAAAAAAAGAAGCAAATTGTAATTTATATATTTAACCTAATTGCATTGATCCATCTGATATTTATCTCTGTATTTTTATTTTTTTTTAATCCAGTGGTAAGTAAAAAACTCTATCTCTAACAACCCTGACAATCCTGCTGGGAACAAAATACATCAGCTCTCCATAATGTTTTAAACAGAAAACAGTCCACACTAATACAGCGAGATATAGTGTAGAATTTATTATATTATTCTTAAAACCTGGAAAAGCTAACACCCTTGGATGGTTTAATAGGAGTAGATTCCAACAACGTTCTTGCTTTAAACAAGACACCCATAATACATCTGCGTTGCCCAACCTGATACCATTTATCATGTGTTCAAACTGTTCAAACAAAGTCTCAAAGGAAAACACTTTGGAAGAAAAAATATGTAAATCTAATTAGAAATCTCAGCCAATGGCATTTCATTAGTCCACACCCATAAAAGTCTAGACTGAAACATGTCTGAAATTTCCTACTGAAGTGTGGATTAGCGGTTTGGTAGGAACGACCCTTGATGCCCCTTAAATCTTGTCAGTGAACTCCTCCCTGGTTGCCTGCTCTGTAGAAGCAAGAGATAGTGTGGCTAAGAGTTAGAGAGACAGACGTGTCGGCTCATCACAGGGGTGATATTGTGCAGAGCAGCTGGCTGTTCCTGCAGGTCACTGGTTTAGCTATCATACTGTGAGAGCAGATGAAGAGAGTGCTCCTACTGTGGGTGAATGGTGCTATTGTTTCAGCTGAAGTGCAATCCAATATCTACTTCCCAAACTTCTCTTTCCCCATTTACTCTCTTTTCCTCTTTGCGTTCTTTTCTGCTCCATTTTTCCCCTCTTTGTATCATTTTAAACATACCTTTTTAAGCATACCTTCCCCCTTTAACACACATTGTAGGAAAATGCTGTTACATTAGGATGCCTTCCAAAACGTATTCATTTTCCTCTCAGGTTGAGCATAAACTTTTCCCTGTTGTACTTTGCTGTTACTTTGTAAATCTGCCAGGAATTTTCAGTGTTGGAGTCCTTGCTTATACAGCATTATTACCCCCCGGGCCACAGCAATTAAACGCTGGAAGAAAAAGACCTTGGGCAAAAACAAAACAAAACATATTGTCAGTCAATATGAGACTGTTGGTCATTTCTTTGTTTGGCTCTTTAATCGTACTGAAGTTTTGTAAAGCACAATTCAAAACAGTTTGCTAATTCAATTAAGGCTGAATTTCAGTGAAAGACAATAGCTGTGGAAAGAATGCAGGAGACCTCAAGCAGTTTAATCACATCCTTGTGGATGTTACATGGCTGTAGATTATTTCATCTTCATAAGGAAAAAAAATAAGGAATGTAGAAATCAACTAGTGAGTCACTGACTGAAACTCAGACTGAAAGTTTTTTCTCTGTGAGAAACCATTTTTTTTTAAAAACTTCAGCTAACCTCTTCTCTTAACCACTTCAGCAGTACATAGCACTGCCAGAAAGAATAATAGGAAAAGTTCACAAATATTTACGTATAACACAGTTTCTGTATATCTGTTTTAATACAGTTGTGTTATTCCCATCATGCATTACATTCAAATCCTGTTCCAGTTATTCCATGATGGTTGGAATTAGAAACAAGCTATAGAGGAATGTAAACAGTTAAGTCCAGCATCCAAACAAGACTTGTAATAAAAGTATCTTCTCTGTCACATTAATGTGGTGACCTAAGTAGCACCCTTAGTGTTAACATCTGGACCAGATTTGTGCTCA